>CM040183.1:96089827-96112327 GCA_022606455.1 Callitettix versicolor | reverse complement strand
CGTTATTTAAATTAAAATTATCTAAACAAAATAAATTTTTGTTTTTGCTGTTCGTTTTTAATCACTGCATGTGATAAAACTATTTTTTTTTAATTTTGAATCTATTTAGTGTTTTCTACTTGATGCCTCAAAACTTCCCTAAAAAGGTTTAAGTTAAAATATTGCCCTAAATCTCGCTTGAAGTCGGCTCACCTGTTGATCTGGCGATAACACCGAATAGTATTGCAGGACACGCCATTAGGA
The DNA here is from genome assembly GCA_022606455.1 of Callitettix versicolor. Classification (NCBI taxonomy): domain Eukaryota; kingdom Metazoa; phylum Arthropoda; class Insecta; order Hemiptera; family Cercopidae; genus Callitettix; species Callitettix versicolor. Next base: position 96,112,084 of record CM040183.1, on the reverse strand, counting down.
TACAACCAAACGTGGACACTATGGTGGTCTGCTTAGCCATGGCTGTAGTCCTGATTGACAATATTCGTTGGAAGTATGACTGGAAAAAGTATTTTTAAAGTAAATACATTAGTTTTTAAGAAAAGAATTGTGGTGGTTGTGGTATTTTAGGAGAATTTAAATTTGAAAATTAGTCATTGGGGCGGACAACATAAGATTTCTTATTATCCAGTTGTGTGTGTGTGTGTGTGTGTGTGTGTGTGTGTGTGTGTGTGTGTGTGTGTGTGTGTGTGTGTGTGTGTGTGTGTGTGTGTGTGTGTGTGTGTGTGTGTGTGTGTGTGTGTATTAGCACACTTAGCGTTTACAATGATCACAATTGAATCAAACCATTCTAATTTATTAATGCAATTCGAACATTCACAAAGCTAAATTATCCTCCACATATTAATGGTAATTATGATAAGAAAATCAATTAAAAAAATTAATATGAAATGGTTATTGTGTTATGTTTTCCACCAAGTCAGCGCTTGCATTACAAGACAAAATACCTGCCATGGAATGCCACCGAAAATCAGAAGCAAGATTCCGTCGACCCAAGAACCGATGTCAGCAGTCGCCACTTCCCCTAACCAAGGAGTGTCGCGCATCTCTTGGTGCGACACAGCGGGGTTGAAGTAGGCAAAAGGAGCCGAAAGTACCTGACCTAAACATTTACCTAAAAATGGCAAGAAAAATAATTATAAGGAAGTCGCAAAATTTCTCAAAATAGGTCTATCAGATTTTGTTAAATTTTCATTAATACACTAAAATAATTTCACAGTTAGTAAATCGAAAGAAACAAACATCGATTAGGTTTTTTTTGAAATTTACTGCCAAACTGGAATTCGGTAAACGTTCGAACTTTGAAACTTTATTAAAGTTCGCCACAATTGTGTATATTGATAAATGATCAAAATCCGATGGAATGATTTAGTAAATTATAACTGATTAGTTTTTTTTAATAAATTCCGAACCAGATTTTCGTCCTTTTGTTTGTGTACAGTTTAAACTTAGTTATAACTTTTCACAAAACCAACTTCAGTCAGATGTTTAGAAATTTTATGGCCAAAAGTGAATTCAAAAAGAAAATTTTGTACACAAATCTCCAAATGACAACAATTTTCTAAATGCAGGTTAATTTTTAAAATTGATTTTTTTCACATATATCTCATAGCGACAAGATATAAACAAAATCAGGTTTAACCTCTCAATATAAATTATAGTAAGAAAATAACTTAAAAAGTATTCTATAAAACTTATAATGAAAAACTAATCAAATTGTTTTCTTTGTTTAATATCTTCAAAGGGATTAATTACCAAACAGAAGTAATCGTTATTTATTTAAGGGTAGTAACATACTTTTGTCTTTTATCCCTGATGTATATCAGGGCAAATTATTTTGTTAAGTTTAGTATTACTCTTTCATGTTATAATATTCTGTATGTTGCATAATAGATCTAACTGTTTTAAGTTTATAAATTATTAAGTTGCGTTTAATTTTGCAGTTATAGTTTCCTAATTGTATTTGTGTATTACGTGCATTGCTCCTTATATTTTATTATGTACTTTCATGTTGCTATAATCTTGGTGCATAACACATTGTTGGGCCCAACAAAGCACCACATTCTAAAAAATATATTTATTTATACTCAGCCTAATGCTAATGATTGAATAACATTTTAAAATAACGAATACTGTAATACTGACCAGTCCGAATATGATACAAATTAGTTGCACGACATCTGTGTAGGTGACGCTGTACATTCCTCCGACCACTACGTACGCAGCTGCGAAAGTGGCGCTAATTATAATACTGATAATTTCGTTTATTTCCAAAATCACCATTAACGATGATCCTGAAAAAGTTATGCACACATTACTAAACGTATTGGTGGTTTCACTGATACTGCGTTTGGAAGGAACAGGAACAGGTACTCATTTTAACGAAATGGAGGTAAGATGAATCGAGTCCTTGAAATGAGATTTCGATTCATATAGATCTCTTTTAAAGGGGGTTGTTAAAAATTTTACCATTTTAGGTTTTGCAATTTTAGTCCTCCTGTTTTGATTAAGTAATGAACATTTAGTAACACAAGGTATATACAGTACGTGGAAATAAAACGCCATGCCAAGCTACAATGGAAAGTGCGTGTTGAAAATTAAGATGCAATTTGGAAAAATCCTATATATATATATATATATATATATATATATATATATATATATATATATATATATATATATGTATATATATATATATATGTGTGTGTGTGTGTGTGTGTGTGTGTGTGTGTTTGTGTATAGGAGTAGTTCATTTTTCCAAATTGCATCTTAATTCTTTTCAACATGCACTTTCCATTGCAGCTTGGCATATGTGTATATATGTATATATATATATATATATATTTATAGCTGCACTATTGAGAGGATTTAGACGTCTCTCGCTGTACCCGAGTCTAACACACACACATTTACAACACTACACTTACAACTTTAACACTTTATACTCAAATTTACATTTAGGATAATAGCTTCAATGTGCTTTTCACCATAAATAGCATATATATATATATATATATATATATATATATATATATATATATATATATATATATAATGAATAAACATAGAATGTATAATCTCATATGGAAGAGACGAATGGCCACCGAAACAAAAAAGAGGAAAATGTCTTGAAGCTACAGAAATGGACTATTGGTGAAGAGCCGCAGGTCGGTTCAAATGGAAAATACAAGAAAAAGCAAGAATCTGTGAAATTATGGATGTGAAGCACACCAATGATGGTAATGTTAAAAAGATGGAAGAAAATCGCCTTCCCAAACAGATTTTAAAATAGAAACCACACGGTCACAAAAAATAGGAAGACCGAGACTTGGGTAGAAAGAAGAAATTGATAAGGGAATGACAGAAAAGTTACCAATATCTGTGAAGTGACAGAGAAAAGTGGAAACTAGGATTTGGAGACGTCGGAGTACGTTTTAAACCGAAAAGAACTTCTGCATTAAAGGCTGCTTCTTTATAAACGAATACTGAAACCGGTAGGCTATGGATGTATGAATAGATCTATGGGATTGTACAAGGAAAAGGAACATCTTAGAACAATGTCTGTGTGAAGATTCCGTGGTACATTCGGAATCTCAAGATGAACACCGTCTCAGGAGGAAACAAGAGGTGTGCAGAGTACCACGTCTAGAGCAGACGTCTAGAGCACGAGAACTTTGAAAGAGTTCGACTGTTGGTCAACTCAGGAGTGGATGTAATTATTTTGCAGACGTATACGTGTACAAAGTGCGCGTACATCAGAAGTGTGACCATTAATATGAACGTAGTAAAAAGTAAAACAACTGACTGATTTGATCAATACTATCCACAAATAATTAGCTCGGACAATTATTGTAAAATCCGTTTAATTATTTGAAAATGGCGTTAATTCTACATCAAAAAATGGGTAACTTTTCGTACTTTAAAAAAATCTCATTTAACCATCGTAATCAGCGTTAAAGTGTCTAGATTGATGTTGCAAATTTCATGCAGACTTTAACGTTGATTAAGATGGTGAAATGATCAGATGTTCAAGAAAGTGTAAGATAAACTTATTACTAAGATGTTGTTATTTTTGTAATTGAGCTTCCATCACGTCAGCTTGTTACTTACCCAAGGAGCTGAGAACTGCCGCGCACCAGAACACATCGCCGCACAAAGCCGGCAGAAACAGCAGCCCTCCTACCCTGTTGCCGTATTTCTCTTGGAATGGATCCAGCATTGTAATGTAGTTCGCTTCTCTCATTGGTTTTACGAACAGCAGCGCTCCTGTTGGGAAAAACATCAACTTTGCAATTCACATAAAATATTACAAAGTACAATTAATGTGAGATATTTAACTTTCTTTAAATTGCTGGAATGTTTTTAAATTCTTACTATAAGACATAATCTCTAAAGAAAATGGCCGTTAACATTTTACTTGAAATTTTCTCGGGAAAGCTTTTCAATAAAACACCTTACAAATTTTTGTACAAACTAAAAAAAAAAAACAGCCTAATATCACAAAAATTGGTTGATTTTTGAACTGGCGCTTAGAATTTATTTTCGTTTCTTGATTTTTTGCAAAAATTTTAATTAATTTTATTACGTTTCCTACACTGAAATTCTTTTTATATTCTTCTTCTTTTCTGCTAGGATTATTGTCACTATGTTCAGTATAATGATCTGCATTCCCTAGATTCGTCAATTCTACTTTCGTTGACTCGTTTCGGAGAACCTATATCTTTCAAAAACTATACTCAAGTATAGATATAGATTTTGAAGATCTCCATCTTCAAATTTTCTCAAGGTTCTCCGAAACGCGTCAAAAGTTCTTTTCAAAAGGTTCTCCGAAACGCGTCAACGAAAGTAGAATTGACGAAGCTAGGAAAGGCAGATCATTATACTGAATATGTTCATACTGAATATGTTATACTGAATATGTAAAACCTTTTATTAATTTAATGTTCAATCCTAGAACCATTGAGGTTTTACAGTTAAAAATTGGATAAAGCAGAATAAATAAATAAAAAAGTTTAAAAACAATAACAAACTATCCCCTTAGGTTAGGTTACTTTAGGTTGCGTTAGGTTGGTTAGGTTAGGTTAGGTTAGGTTGCGTTAGTATTAATTCTGTCCCATATTTATGAACAATAGAAAACCAAAAAGAAAACCAACAATAAATGAATTTCGGGAAAATAGTCTGATGAAAAAAGAACCAAAAATCGAATAAATCAGTGGTGGTTATTTACAGGAGCAATGGTATTACAGATAAATGGAGAACACCAAGAACCATTGGGGAAATGAAAATTAAAGATAGATAACGAGACCTTAAATAGTTTCGTGGAAAGGAACAGATTAATTAGCGGTGAAGGGACTAACGAAGAAAGGCAATATTACAAAACAATTAATTACTGATTAGAACCTTACACAACGTGTAGCAGTAACACTACACTGACTTTAATTACATGAATATATGAGGCCAAAATTTAAGCAAAAAATGAACAACTGATATCATGAACTTTAGCAAATTCTGTTTTTGCTACGTCGTACGTTTGTTTCCATATATTTAAACAAAATCTGTTATATTTTTAATTTTTAAGGATTTTTTCTATCACAATAAGGATTAAAAATAAAAATCGATCTTAAGATCGATTTATAGACTATGGATCAATCAAATTTTACTGTCAATGTTTTTATTTGTAAACATTTATGGGTTTAAGTCGGTGTAACCAATTTGAAATGAAAACATTGTAAAGATCAGGATTAAATTGGGGAAAATAAAAGGTAAACCCTGACCGCCATAAATTCCGCACTACAATTTTTTTATGTAGTTTCAAATTTTAAATTTCTTTTGTCTAAGAATTACTAGCCTATATAGTTACTTCAATTGCACGTGACCTAAATATGATGAACCGATTTTGAGAAATAAGATACATTTTGGGGCTTACAAAATTTAACTGTCACTGAATGAAATACAGGCAACGTCTATGCAATATTTATTATTTTCATAATAAGGCAGTGGAAATTGAGTTAGAAAAACACTTTGCTAACTAAAATTTTGTTCCTTTTTTTAGAAAAAAATCAATGTCAAACTTTCATTCATATGGACTTTAATAAAGGTAATAAATAACATTTGTTTAAGAAACATATGAACTAATTCTGTGCAAAAGCGGTTAAAACGTCTGTCGTTTCTGTGGAGAAAACATCTGTTATAGTGAAGAAATTTATACAAAATGGCCGCATTTATCTTCTCGATGTCATTTCACTCCCCCTCATCTTTAATGCAGCGAAACAGAATGTTGTTTTCGCAACTTCTTCAAATTTATCAATCTTTATACGCTCCCGTACAGTGCAGGCGAATTGACATGTCAACTTTATTATTAGATTTGTTCAGCTTTATCTTTATCGTTGCTGTGATTCAACTTTGTTTTAAAGCAGTTGAACGAAAAAACTAAAGCAGTTGATTTTTATCGCATACAAGTTGTTTCGTAAGGGTTTACAAAACAAAAACATTGGACATGTTTGGAATAATTTAAAATGGCTTCTAAACATTAACGTTGCAAGAACCACCTACTTTTCGGTAGCTATAAAACGTTCTTAATAATAGAAAATTAAATTAATTATTATTTTTCGATCAGACATTTCCAGCCGTTTGTGTACTTGGGTGTTAATCAACTCTCATTCTCAAGTACTTGATAAACGTAGCAACAATAACATAAGACTTGCCAAGGTCTTACTATATTCAAATCGGTGAGAAAATACATACATCACGATCCCTTAAGCTAGAAAAAAATTTGTTTTGTTATTTTAAAAGGCGAAAAGCACATTAAGGCTATTATCGTCTCCTTAAATGTAAGTGTGAGTGTAAAAGTGTTAAAGTAGTAAGTGGTAGTGTTTTAAATGTGTGTGTTAGACTTGGGTACCGCGAGGGACGTCTAAATCCTTTCAATAGGTGCAGCTAGTCTGCACCCCTGCACAAAACCCAGCTAGCAAGTGGCCAAAATGTCTGAATAATAATAATATAAATATTGTAGTCGACTCTATAAATAAATGTTATTTCGAAAAGGAATAAAACATAAATAAAATATAAATAAAATTTAGATAACATGTAAATAATATTAAAAACAAATATAAATAAAAATGTAATAAAATATAAATATAATGTAAGTAAAAAAGGGAGAATAAACGCGCACGCACGTGTCTCGCTGACGTGATAGAAGAGAATTTCCGAAAGTAATTTTATTACATCTTTTGAAATTACGATTACATCATAATCAAAAATAAAATCTTCATATATTGGCATTTTAAAATTTAAAATTACATTGAAAATACGAAAATGAACCATGACTACCGTCAAATTAAATTTCTTAAATTCAACGTATTTCGAAAATTCAAAACGATGAAAGTTTTCATAGCTGATTACGATGGTGAAATGAAATTTTAATAAACATTATCGGATTTATGTCAAGTTTGAATCAAATCAGAAAAAATATGCGATTATACTTCAACAGTTACACTCAGTTATCTTAGTAAATATCTTCAAAGAAAGTTAATTGATATTCAGTATTGTTATGAGTTACGAATCATATGATTGAACAATATTCATTTTCTTTGGTCTTATCGATATTGTTATATTTTTATGTATATAGCCTGTGTTAAACGTATTTTTCTAATTTGAAAGTGTTTCACTAAAGATTAGAACCGCAATCTTTTAGTTACTAAAATTGCTTACCTAAAATTGTTTTCGGAATCATCGTACAAGTTCCCGAGAAAAAAGATAATCTTAAAACTAATTTTCTATATTATATAACCTCTCTTATTTCGTTAAGTAAATATACAAGTGCTTTAATTGAAAATTCCAATTCCATCTACAACTTCGTAACCAAAATATTAAATAACACATTTGAAACAAACAAAATTTGTTTATACCCCATATTTTACTCTATATAAAGTAAAACCAATACACTGTATCTCGAGTTTCTGTAATACACATTATTAAAAAAAAGTTCTGCTTTTGCAAGCAGTATTAATGAAAACGTCATTTGTGACAGCTGACTGCTGAATAATAACTCAATCCGCTGCTTATGCTTCTTTTGGACAATGCAGAGATGGCGTAACAGTGCAGCGCAATTACAACAATGCGGTCGTCGGAAAGTATTTATTTATTAATTTTAATCTAGTAGCACTTGCAATACTAGCGACTTTCCATTAAAAAATTAACTATTTAAACGGGTGTTATTGAATTACCGACCCTAACTACTAAAACACGTTTTGTGTACCGTAACATTATGCTTTATGCAAATATAAAACATTGCAACATAGCCACCTGACTATTTTTAAGTAGTTAGGATTATGACCTATTTTATTCCGTCTAGTGGTATTTTTCCTCACTTCGTAAAGGCTGCCGCGGTTTCGAAACCTTACTGTGTCATCTTCAGGCCGTAATACAAAATGTGAAATACCTCTGTCAAGGACTTCACAAAGTGAAACTATTGAAAACACACATCAAATACTAAACATAACTACACGATTAAACTATACGCAATAAACTTTGGTTTGGGCAAACGATACGTGCAACTCGTATGGCGTTACATTCCGGTCTGCATAACGTAGTGTTTGGGCAAACGATACGTGCAACTCGTATGACGTTACATTCCGGTCTGCATAACGTAGTGTTTGGGCAAACGATACGTGCAACTCGTATGACGTTACATTCCGGTCTGCATAACGTAGTGTTTGGGCAAACGATACGTGCAACTCGTATGACGTTACATTCCGGTCTGCATAACGTAGTGTTTGGGCAAACGATACGTGCAACTCGTATGGCGTTACATTCCGGTCTGCATAACGTAGTGTTTAGGCAAACGATACGTGCAACTCGTATGACGTTACATTCCGGTCTGCATAACGTAGTGTTTGGGCAAACGATACGTGCAACTCGTATGACGTTACATTCCGGTCTGCATAACGTAGTGTTTAGGCAAACGATACGTGCAACTCGTATGACGTTACATTCCGGTCTGCATAACGTAGTGTTTGGGCAAACGATACGTGCAACTCGTATGACGTTACATTCCGGTCTGCATAACGTAGTGTTTGGGCAAACGATACGTGCAACTCGTATGACGTTACATTCCGGTCTGCATAACGTAGTGTTTGGCCAAACGATACGTGCAACTCGTATGGCGTTACATTCCGGTCTGCATAACGTAGTGTTTGGGCAAACCAAATTTTATCGTGTTAAATGTTAATAGTCTTTTCAGTGTTTTGTTTAACTTTGTGACGCACTCGACAAAGGGATTTGACATTTTGTATTACTTCCTGAAAATGAAACAATGAAGTTTCGAAACCGCGGAAGCCTTTACGAAGTGAGGAAAAAACACGACGGAAGAAAATAGGTCATAATTCTAATTATTATAAGACATCGATTTTATTAACTTCACAGGAAAATATTTTAATGTTTTTTAACACTATTTTTGATGAAACAATTATTTTGTGGATGAGCACATTCGGAAAACTGATGCTCAACATTTTTGGAAACGCCGAAGCTCTTCAAGGTTTTTCACCAAAGCCTTCTTTCTGTCACGTTCTGTCATGTATACAAATCTGTCGAGTAAGCGTAACACAAAGGGAACTTGTACAAAATATGTAGAAATTGCTTAAATCAAAAATATTTTATCTTCTTGTTGTATTAAGGTGGGTTGTACGAAAATATTTTTATATTAAATGATTTTCTATTAAAATTATTTCTGTTTGGAATTTACGACCTGACTTGTCAGTGTCGTTGATTTAACTTTGGTGCTGCAGCCTGCATCGCTCTGCAAACGTTACTTGTTCGACTCCTTTCAGTCGAACAATAGTTTGCTAGAAAAAATTCTTAAGAATTTTACATTTTGTCTAGTTTTTATATTGATTGGTATTTTCGGAATATACAATAAGTACTGTAAAAACAAAATTTGTTTTTTTTTTAACATCCGTATGCAAGTTTGACTTATGGGTCACCTGAGCTGCGTACTTTCAAGGCGCAACAGGCCTGCGGTTTAACCCCTCGGACACGCCAGTTCTTGTTTAAATATTAATGAAAGTCTGCAGTACTTCCCGACCTTAGTCGAACAACAAAGGTGAGAGAGAAACAAAAGCTTGTAGCAACGAAACTGTTTGGAACAGCAAAAACTTTGAAACCGCGAGTTGTACAGTTTGAAGTGCTCATGCAAGCAAACACGGAGCAAAGTTTTAAAGTGGCTGTGCGTGGATCTGGCAGGAAACGTTTTACAGAAGCACAAGTTTTAAGCAAGTTAAAAGTTGCAGTTTTCAAACGTATAAAATAAATTAAAGGACGTGAAAGTATTACATAAACCTTTACGTTCAAATGAATCTTTTTAAAATAGTAATAAAGGATACACACACACACACACACACACACACACACACACACACATACACACACACACACATACACACATAGACACAGACACACACACGCGCGCGCACACACACACACACACACACACACACACACACACAAATGTCACTTTTCCCCTGTAATTCCAGTTCGGGCTTAAAATTGCTTCAACTGATTTCGTTCAAATTCTAGTGGTAAGAAAATATTCATAATTCTAATCTGTGTGTGAAAATATTTGAAGTAAGTAATCGTGGCATACAACTGTCTCGCTGATGTGATGGAAGCGAATTTTCAAAAGTAATTTTCTTATCTCGCTATCTTTTCGAAAATATTATTTCACTAACATAACAGAACGAAAATCTGCCGATATAAGTACTGAAGCTTTCAAATTAATTTCAACCGATTTTGAAAAATCAAAATGATAATTTACTAAGTTTTGAACTCTGATTGTTACGAATTTTAATTTTTTGAAATGTTTGCCACTTGGAGTTGTTATCAAACCGATTTTTTCTTAAGTTGAATAAAATCGGACTGAATATTGCGATCGTGAGGGAGTTAATGGTTATATAATACGTATTTTTAAAACTCATCGAAAAGTGATCCAGAAGTCAGGATCGGTGCTCATTTCAAATCCCGGGTCTGGGTTTTACAATGATGGCCGCTCCAATAGCGATCATTTCGCAATTGAATTTACTACAAATAAATAGTGACCCAACGCAGAGTGTAGTCATTTGGTTACGGGTGTGTATCCATTTTGCATAACCAGCGCCGTTATCCACCTTCGCATGCAATGAAAACATCACGTGCTTTAAATAAGTTTTGTCAATCATACTACTGCACAAACTTTCCACATTCCAAAAGGCCAAATGTATCACTTAAGGCACCTAAATAAAATATTCGAATTGTTATTTGCATATTTTATTTATTTTTTTTTTAAAATAAACTATTAGAGGCCATCACTGTTAGCACGCTCACGTTCCAACTTTAGTTCGAATTTATTTAAACTTAACACGAAAATCGCATTTGATAACGGCTTCAATATGTTCGTTATCCAACAGAATAAGTTTAACAGTTTTAAAATGGCGGCCATTTGAATTATTCAAAAATTGATTAACTTTTTCATCATACATAATTTTGAAAATTCAATTTCACCATTGTGATTAGCGACACAAATGTGTACGTTAGTATTGTAATTTTTCAAAATTTGTTGAAATTTAAAAATAATAAGTAATTTTGACGGCGGTTATGGTTCATTTTTATATTTTTGATGCAATTTTAAAAGTAAAAATTCTAAAGTGTACAGATTTTATATTGGTTTTATTTACGATGATGAAGTGAGAGATTCAAAAAGAAGTTAAAGTAAAAAAAAAAATACTTTTTTGAAAATTAGCTTATAACAGGTCAGCAGAGAGCAGCGTGTATTCATTATTTACGGTAATAATTCATTGTAACTTGAAAATTGATAAGGCTAACTTATACAGATGGTATCGCTAAGTATGACGACAGATTCAGAGTTTCAAAAAGGTGTAGATATACAATTGTTATATTTATATAATGATTATATTAAAATTTGAAAGTTTAATCTGGCGAGACAGATGTTTGTCGCGATTTTATTATCTATTCAAAATTGCCCTTTTGTGCACACACTGAAATATATATATATGTATGTGTGTGTGTGTGTGTGTGTGTGTGTGTGTGTGTGTGTGTGTGTGTGTGTGTGTGTGTGTGTGTGTTTTATAAAGTCAACAAAAGTTTATGAAAATTCTTTTGAATATTTCAAGATTTCCTGGTTTTGCCGTAAACCATAAACTTGAAGACATAATTAAATTAGATGTTATTTATGCAGTATTTATTTCTTTTGGCGTTATAATTAACTATCTTCTAATATTTTATTTTTTAATGATCGAACCCACCTGTCATTAAGCTGAGGCTGTAGCCTATTGGCACTTGGCACCATGCCAACCCTGTTGTAAAAATGGCTTCAGCAGTCGCGTTTATATATCCACCTCCGACCCATGTCGCTGGAACACAAAAAAATGTTAATGATAATAAAATAAAAATAACGGCACGTTTTATTATTCTCTTGTTATCTTACCTGCAATATTTTACACAATTTATTCATTTGGCAAAGAGCTATTTAGAACATTTGTTTGATCTTTAGACAAAGCGTTTAACTGTGGAATATTTTATTTATAACAGTTCTCAAAGTAACTGTTAATTTACAGACAAAGGTTTATCAACTTTAGGTTACTTGAATTCATAATAAAACGTTCCTATCTTCTTGTACAATAATTAAACGTGACAAAGAGCAATTAGTTATTAATCGGATGATATGTTTTAACGGAAATTTTACAGTAAACAGGTGAATGCAATGGAACATCATTGTGTGATAAAAACGATAAAGTTAATTAAAAATACTGACAATGAAATAACATCGGAACAGCGTGACGCGTTGTGTTAATTAATTGTTGAGTGCGGAGTGTTAATATACACGCTACTAGCGCTACCTACTAGATGAAATAAACATTTTTGATTGTGTCTTCACAGCGTGTCTTGAAAACAATGCGATCTCGTTTTAAATACACTTCAATTTAAACATTAAAACTAAATAGATTTTAATTAATTAATGTAATTTAATTAGTTAAATTAATTTATGATTGTATCTTCTCACGATGTCTTGAAAACAATTTGTTTTAAATATACTTTAAGTTAAACAATAAAATTAATAAGAAGTTAAATTAAATTAACTTCTTTTTTGATAGATTACGTTTTGTTGAGAAAAGAAAATTGAGAATGAAGCTTTTAGTAAAATATATCATTTACTTTCGTAAATATCTTTTTCATTTTTTGTTTCGGAAATATTTATACACTTGCTCAAGTAGAAAATTAATTAAACCTTTATACAGATAATTTATTTAACAAATTGAGTTACGATTGGTTAAGATCATAGATTGACGTCATTTCAGAGTTAAGTTCAAGGATGAATAATCTGGAGTGAAGGAAATCCATGCTGAAGTGCCGCAAGGAAGTGTTCTAGGTCTTTTATACAACAGCCACCTTTACATAAGGCACAGCTGTAATGTCAGTTGCTGAGAGTGAGGGAGACGCCACCAATATGCTACAACGCTCTCTTGATGTAATTAACAAGTGAACAAAGAAATGGAGAATAAAACTAAATGAAAAGAAATCGGCCTTTGTGAGTTTTACAAAACGTAAAATAGCACCAGTTCCAGTTTCCTTCAACTTGCAGATAATGTCGTATGCGAATTCAACAAAGTACCTTGGCATGACGCTCGATGCTACATTGAAGTGAAAGGAATGTAAAAAAAGACAGGAATTGAATCTAAAACTCAAACTCATGGTTATTAAGTAGGTCAACACTTACAAATATCATTGCATCACAAAGTGCTGCTATGTAGAGAGTATGGATGGTATTCAGTAAATGGGTTGTACACACTTACAAATATCATTGCATCACAAAGTGCTGCTATGTAGCGAGTATGGATGGTATTCAGTAATGGATGGTAGTGCTGCTATGTAGAAGTATGGATGGTATTCAGTAAATGGGTTGTACACACTTACAAATATCATTGCATCACAAAGTGCTGCTATGTAGAGAGTATGGATGGTATTCAGTAAATGGGTTGTACACACTTACAAATATCATTGCATCACAAAGTGCTGCTATGTAGCGAGTATGGATGGTATTCAGTAAATGGGTTGTACACACTTACAAATATGATTGCATCACAAAGTGCTGCTATGTAGAGAGTATGGATGGTATTCAGTAAATGGGTTGTACACACTTACAAATATCATTGCATCACAAAGTGCTGCTATGTAGAGAGTATGGATGGTATTCAGTAAATGGGTTGTACACACTTACAAATATCATTGCATCACAAAGTGCTGCTATGTAGAGAGTATGGATGGTATTCAGTAAATGGGTTGTACACACTTACAATATGATTGCATCACAAAGTGCTGCTATGTAGAGAGTATGGATGGTATTCAGTAAATGGGTTGTACACACTTACAAATATGATTGCATCACAAAGTGCTGCTATGTAGAGAAGTATGGATGGATGGTATTCAGTAAATGGGTTGTACACACTTACAAATATGATTGCATCACAAAGTGCTGCTATGTAGAGAGTATGGATGGTATTCAGTAAATGGGTTGTACACACTTACAAATATGATTGCATCACAAAGTGCTGCTATGTAGAGAGTATGGATGGTATTCAGTAAATGGGTTGTACACACTTACAAATATGATTGCATCACAAAGTGCTGCTATGTAGAGAGTATGGATGGTATTCAGTAAATGGGTTGTACACACTTACAAATATCATTGCATCACAAAGTGCTGCTATGTAGAGAGTATGGATGGTATTCAGTAAATGGGTTGTACCATGCGGATTAACATCAAGCAGATTCCAAAACAAAGTACTGCGGTATGTGAGAAATGACAACGTCCAAAGTCATTTAAAAATGAATACAGTGGCTGAGGAAATCATGGTACATTCCTTAAGACACAGAAAGAAACGCGTGCAGGGTTCTACGAAAGCTGAAGAGGACAAAGCCAATGACTTGGTGTTAAGAATATTCCGATCAAGTGGATTAGAATAAGGACAAACATTGTTCAGTACCTGTTAAGTTTCATTTAACTTGGTTGTAATATAATAGAAAAAATTAAAAATACACAGATGCTGTTACAGTCAATCGTGTCTCCAAAAAATCCAGTTTGGAAGCAATCGACAAAAATCGTTGCGTACATTCACTGAAGTTCTGGTTATACGTAAGTTAGTGCAGCAAAGTTAAAATAATATAATTGACGGTTTAGTTGTTCTTTTGATATTGTTTTGTATTAATTGATAAATTAAAACTTACCGAAATTACACTAAACATTAATGTACATCATAAAGAAAATAGCAAGTACTACAAAATAAGATTAAGCCTTTGGTGCGCTAAATATACGGTTGTACGGTGGTTAGTACTCCCACTACACACGTTAAAGAGGCAGGCTTTTTCTTTCTTCTTGTCTAAAGCTTTTTCTTTGGGAGGGGGGGTTGTAATTACTGGCTGCAATAGTAAAATAATTAAACTGAAATTGTAAAAGCGTGAGTTCTAACACGCAGTACTTGTGCATACTCATGATTTGAAAGATAACTCAAAAACGGTTTAAAAGATCCTGCCGAGACTTTAATTAAAAAAACAGAATTATATATGTATATATAAAAAATATATAGGGTGTTTATAATAGGGTATATAAATGTAATATATAATATGGTATATAGAGTTGGGATATATATATATATATATATATATATATATATATATATATATATATATATATATATATATATATATATAGGAAGAAACAGAAAGAATTGCTTGCAGGGCGAGTTCTGCCAGTGAAACATGGTTCCGGAAACGCTTCGTTCGCGAGTTACAGCTGGCGAACAATTTCGCTATGGTTCGTGGAAAAGTAGGAAAATTAAGCCAAACTGAAATTCTAGGAACCTAAATTATGAGATAATCTTGATGGTTTCTTATGGTTGTTGACTTGAAACATTGAATAAAACCTGTGTAAAATACAAAAATCAGAGCCAAAACAACATATTTTGTTTACATTTTGTCTACGATAACTCTGTTATGTTTCCAATAAACAATCCCGCAGAGGGGTGCAGACTAGCTTCACCTATTGAGAGGATTTAGACGTCCGTCGCGGTACCCGAGTCTAACACACACTTACACTTACGACTTTAACACTTTACACTCACAGTAACATTTAGGAAGGCGATAATAGCCTCATTGTCCTTTTCGCCTTAAAATAAAAAAAATCCAATAAACAAATAAAAATTTTAAGTAAAACTTGTAGAAAATTTAATTCTGAACAAAATTATGTAAATAAAGTCAACTACAAAAAGACATTAATTTTCTAACAGAAAGAATAATACATTTTAAATTCGTGAATATCTGGTATGCGATTTTTTTAATAAATAATTAAATTGTTAGAAAAAGGAATAATGTAATTGTTAAAACTATATTAAGTATTTATAACTGCTCAAAATGTCCACCTTCACTACTAACGCAGTAATCTGCTTGTCTTAAAATTCCTTGGGTGGCTCTTTTTACAGTGTCTGGAAAACTGGAGCAAAGATTTTTTACAGAGAGAGAGAGAGAGAGAGAGAGAGAGAGAGAGAGAGAGAGAGAGAGAGAGAGAGAGAGAGAGAGAGAGAGAGAGAGAGAGAGAGAGAGAGAGAGAGAGAGAGAATTTTCGCTCATTTTCGGACCTTACCGAAGTATAGATTTTACTTCGTTGCCCACCGTGTTATCAGTACTTACCTATGAGTGTAAAAACGCCGATAACGACCCCAACACTCCGCCCGGCCAACATGAGTTCTTCTTCACCATTGTTCTTCTGCTTCTTGCCCGCCCAGATACCCACTGCGAGCACTGCCAGATAGAACACCAGAATACCTGCCAATCCTGCGTAGAATATTGCCATCTTGCTTTGCCTGCGTCCTTATCACTTCATTACTTCCTGCAACAGTGTATAACAGTGAATAAGCTACGTTCAGCCACAGATTAGGCTAGTTGAGTTACAACTAATAGGAGAGCAACAGTAAGCGCTGTTGCCAATTCGAACAGTTTAAACTTGAAACAGTTGTTTTTTTATTAAATGATTTGAACCCAAGACCTATGTAAAATCATTTGATACTGATCTGCAAACTGTTTGCAGATGAAAATAAAAAAAAATCGTCACGTATGTGGGTAGTGTCAACACACCGAATTTCAGATTTGTTCCCTTAACAGAACAGTTCTTTTAAAGAGTGACATGGAAACCCCTATGTTTAGTAGTTAGACTGTAAACACGGGATGTTTACATCTATGTAATACTCCGTAAATATTTTGGTTAATGTTCATATATTGTGCCAATTAGAATAAAATTAGAAACAGGGGTAAACGTTAACGGAAAACTTACAGTAGTAACTGTAGTCTCGAATCTACGACCTTGAGGTTATTAAATATGCCAGTGAAACTCTCTTCCAAATCAAAAATAATAACAAGACGGACCCGCTGCTTAAGACAGAGAGAAGGATCATCATAACGTGTCTCAAAAAAGCTACCGGAAAGACGGGACCTGGAGAATAGCCACCAATGAAACAGTATACAAATATATCGACCCAGTTCTCAGTGTAATGAAAAAAACCAAGACTTTCCCACTTCTTTCACATATATTAAGAATGTCGGAGGACAGAATCCTGAGACAACTAGTAATGAGAAACATCAACAGGAAAACACAGGGAATATACAACACACAAGTCCTCAGAGACATCAGTGAAATAGGAGTAAAAATGGATGATGCAACAGACAAATATAAAATAACAGCATTCTTAAGAATAATAAATTTAAAGTGGATAAACCGAAGAGACACAAGAAGGTGGTGATCACAAATGCCGTCAGGAAGCAACGATCTGATCGAATGAGGAATTATTGGAGAAAAAAATTACAGCCCAATATTAGGAAGAACTGAAATTTAGACTAAATTGGTCCCATGAGGCCAAAATAAAATATATATTATTAAATATTGCAATAGTAAATAACTGATCGGGTATTTAAAATATAAAAAAATTCTACAAACAATTATAATCTTTGAACCGGTTCCAGTTTCATCTGTCAACCATTTCTTGTTTTCTCGGAATATAATCACTTAAAAATATATTCGGTAGAAATGAAGGCCAATCATATATTTGCACTACTTTATGTCTCGGCACCGAGAATCAAAACGTTGAAGAAAAATATTTTACACATTTAACTTTAAACAAAATGTTTCTTTTTATGCTTCTTTTTAGGCTAAACTATAACCGAGTTATTGATAAAAATGACAAATATGATTTGTTTCGTAATTGTCTGAAAGAGTGAAATTTAAAAACCAAAATCAATTAAAGGTTTAGCGCCCAAATTCAGAAGGTTTTCTATCAATTTTAAAGATACTAAATAAATTAAAAGCGATGGAGTGGAAAATAACGGAAATAAAATTTGCAGCTAATGTCCAACAAATTCACCTACAATAGACGTTGTCAGGGTCCTTAATGTGAGCGCCTGCAAACAATAAACCAGTTTCGTGTTTAAGCAGTTTTGGACGAAACAATGCACCAGTTTTATTCTAATTATGGGATCCAACCTACACACGCGTTGGGGGTGTCCTTTTTAAATGCAAATTAACTTGCTTTGGTAGGCTTAACCGGCAAGAGTTCCAAAGAGCTCTTTGCACGTGGTGAGCTGTGTAATGTGACTTTCATCTTCGTTTAAAAAGGTTACGTGTAAAATTAATTAACTTCTTATAACTGAAACTGTATTTTTTAAATATTCCGCTAAGAACAAAATATCCGGATCAAATTTACTCAAATTTCTAACTTGAGACGCTTTTAGAACCAACTTTTCATGTTTTTACTTAACAAACTAGCTGAATCGTTTTATTGACTAAAATATGAGCAAACTTACAAACTACATATGAATGTTAAATTTTGTAAAAAACGGTCCAATAATTGGTTCAGTAACCAGTGATATATATATATATATATATATATATATGTGTGTGTGTGTGTGTGTGTGTGTGTGTGTGTGTGTGTGTGTACATACACTAACATTTAAGTAAATAAATTGTGTAACAACATTACAAAAATTTCAAGTTCAATTATTTTCTCAAATATTAAAAAAACGTCAAATTTTCTCAATATCTGTATATCGGTTTCTCAGATTTTACTAAACGTTTGACCACATTTGAACATTCAGTCATCACTCAAATGAGTGGGGCTAAAAAGTTTGATATTTTGTTTGTAGGCGCAGTGTGTCTGTACCCATTTTCTGTGTTTAAAAAATTACTTTTTTACATTTTTGAGAATCAGAAAACTATATCATTAATAAAAATAGAAGAATTCAATCAAAAATAGTTGTGCAAAGTGTATTTAACTGTATTCCCTCTAAACAACTTTGTCTTAAATGGGTCGGGTACGTAGTACAATGACGTTAATTATAATTAAAATATTAATTACTAAACTTATTTATTATACAAAATTTTTAACAAAATAAATATTAACAGACTGTGTAACCGTGACGACCAAAACCTTACATGTCAAATCGATTTATCACAAAGGGAGTATTCTTTCCAAAAAACACAAAGGTTCAGAAGTTACTTCAAAAGCAATACAAATCAGTTTTTGTAGCCTTCAACACAGTTTGCACTTTTTTATTTAAGAAAATAACTTCACGTCTTGTTTTGGGATTAAGGTATTAAAACAAGCGGACAACTCTCGGTTATTAAGTAAGAAAGTTAAAACTTACAACCTAACCTCACTCCATCAGCCTTAAACTCATCTGCAAGAGATGAGGTCACGTACTTATAGCCTTGCTGCAAGGTAACGGAGCGAATTTATTCACTTTTAGCCTCGCACCAGGGGTAATAAAACAGCATCTCGTTAACTTAAAACATTGTTCTGTTTTTTGTTGTTATTTTTAATTCTCTGAGTACCGAAAATTTATTTTATCCTTCTTCCCGCTGTAGCTGATGAATTCTGACTGTTAAAACTAAAATGAACACTTACCATCTGTTAAGCTGATTTTGTAAAATTCTACTCATTTCCTGCTTTTTATCAAAAACGTTTGTGCAAAAATTTTTAAACCATACATCCGATTTAAGTTAGAACTGAATGTTATCTAAATTGTATATATTTGCTAGACTGACTGGTAAAGTGATACGTTTCCATATAAGACAATAATTTAGTCAAATTTGTTAATTTTTTAAATAGCTATAAAATAACTTTTTCAGTAAGCAATAGGTACTCTTTGGATGCCTAAGTGTTTTTTAACGATTCAGTATTAATGTTGAGCAAATTTTTACAACCGATTTTTTAAATTATATAATTCCATTTCAGGTTTTTACAACCGATTTTTTAAATTATATAATTCCATTGCAGGTTTTTACAACCGATTTTTTAAATTATATAATTCCATTGCAGGTTTTTACAACCGATTTTTTAAATTATATAATTCCATTGCAGGTTTTACAACCGATTTT
The DNA here is from genome assembly GCA_022606455.1 of Callitettix versicolor. Lineage (NCBI taxonomy): Eukaryota > Metazoa > Arthropoda > Insecta > Hemiptera > Cercopidae > Callitettix > Callitettix versicolor. Next base: position 96,092,037 of record CM040183.1, on the reverse strand, counting down.
TTAAATTATATAATTCCATTGCAGGTTTTTACAACCGATTTTTTAAATTATATAATTCCATTTCAGGTTTTTACAAGCGATTTTTTAAATTATATAATTCCATTTCAAGGGATTTTTTACAACCGATTTTTTTAAATTATATAATTCCATTGCAGGTTTTTACAACCGATTTTTTAAATTATATAATTCCATTGCAGGTTTTTACAACCGATTTTTTAAATTATATAATTCCATTGCAGGTTTTTCAACCGATTTTTTAAATTATATAATTCCATTGCAGGTTTTTCAACCGATTTTTTAAATTATATAATTCCATTGCAGGTTTTTACAACCGATTTTTTAAATTATATAATTCCATTGCAGGTTTTTACAACCGATTTTTTAAATTATATAATTCCATTTCAGGTTTTTACAACCGATTTTTTAAATTATATAATTCCATTTCAGGTTTTTACAACCGATTTTTTAAATTATATAATTCCATTTCAGGTTTTTACAACCGATTTTTTAAATTATATAATTCCATTGCACAATAATTTAAAACATGTTTTGTATGACAAATCTTAAAAATATTATAAATAGAACCCAAAAAGTTTGTGGTTTTAAAGTCATTCGAGTTGAAAAAGTAAGTGCAACTGTAAAGCCAGTTTTATTGGCCGATGCAGCGATTGTTAAATCTTCAGTCTGGCTGAAGAAGCGTTACGGAAGGCAATTAAGATGATTGGATTCAGCCTAGACAGTTATTCATCTCCTAACAGAGAATTCAGCAGAATGGCGTTCGAGTACAGCCTACCCTACTTCAATGGAGCACCTGTAAATTAACCCTTTCTGAACCCTCTCTTCATCTACTTTATCCATTCCTCTACGTTGTGATTACTTTCTCACTAAAACTGTATAAAAATATATGGCTATCGTAAATTTATATTTTTTACAAATATATCTAATTTTCGGATTCTCTGGGTCCTCTGCTAAAGAATCAAAGTTAAACTGATTTTGCTGGTTACCGGACTTCTCAAAAACTATTCGCAAAATCAATTTTCGTGCCAAGTTTCTGTCAAACAGGAATAAAGTTGTAAATTTTGTAATATTTATAAAATTTTTAATGACTCCTCAAATACTAGGTTTCAGGATCGGTTCTCATTTCAAGAACCCGGTTCCAGGAATATCTTCTTTTCTAATGAAAATCAGCTGAAAATTATGTTAGTTTTTGATATTACTCGATGTACATTTCAGTCTCAATGCCTCGAATTGTGTAAAAGTGTTATGCCTGCCTATTTAGTTTACAAGCAAATAGTTTTGAATAAGGAAACTCGGTTAATCGGGATTCGACTCAAAATTGATCATTTATAAGAATAATTAAGTAATGAAAAGAAAAAAGCAAGAGCCAGTCAAAATAAACAGCAAATTGTGAAAATAAAATTATTTCTGTAAAAGGCTGACGTAATGGAACGTATTTCCAAAAACTAACAAAAGTTTTAAAAATTGTAAATGAACGTTTGTACTTATTTTTTTTTATTTAACTTACATTTTATTGTTTATTGTTTTATATTTAACTATTTATTGTACAACTAGGCAATAAAGATGTATCTAGCAATATAAATTTTGATATTAATACCACAGTTTTCTGATGCATACTCCCATCATGTGTTATTAATTTTACAATAGGAAAATTAATCAAATTCCTGTAACAATTAATAGACATTACTAAATGTATTACCACTTAAAGTAATACTTTGTAATTAAATTCGATGCTAATCTGCAATGGGGAGAGCATTGTAAATAGAATAAGATGAAATTAAATAAACTCGCTGACTTGGGAGGAACTCAGAACTGGACCTGCACAGCAAGTTGACAACACCTGTGTGTGGCTGAGCATGGAGGACGAATATTAGGGCTAATTCAAACATTCCAGAACACAGTTGTGCCAAGTACGTAACGTACGCGCGTATGTGTGTGTGTGTGTGTGTGTGTGTATAGATGTAAATGTATAAATATATATATATATATATATATATATATATATATATATATATATATGTGTGTGTGTGTGTGTGTGTGTGTGTGTGTGTGTGTGTGTGTGTGTGTGTGTGTGTGTGTGTGTGTGTGTGTGTGTGTGTGTGTGTGTGTGTGTGTGTGTGTGTGTGTGTGTGTGTGTGTGTGTGTGTGTGTGTGTGTGTGTGTGTGTGTGTGTGTGTGTGTGTGTGTGTGTG
>CM040183.1:96064827-96067327 GCA_022606455.1 Callitettix versicolor | reverse complement strand
TAAACATGCATTTATATAAAATATCACTTGAATATGAATATGAATCATAAAATTCAAATGTGGATCATATTAGTAATGCTCTAGAGTATAATTTAAATATAATAAACATTATTTGTTTCTGAAATTTGTTTACTGAAGCTAAAAAAAACGTTGAAGCATATGCTTCGGGTAACTTCGGTAACATTCGGTTACACTCGTGTCGTTCAACCATTCGGTCAGCTTCGTCCTAGAAGCCGTTTGTAATAAAACTCTCTTACGAAGACTTTCAAAGTTATTAAGCTTTTTCGTAAATAAAAAAATCATTTATTGTTTTCCAGTCAGTGTGATTAGCGGTGGTGGTCGGGGTTCTTCTTAATAAAAATTAAAAACTTGATGTGATATTAAAATAAAATTTACAACATATAAAGTTGTGAACGTTTAAAGATACAAAATTTTAAAATGTATTAAAATTTTTTTTACTGGGCTTTTACTGGGTACAAAGTTTTAAAAATTTGGTGTTAAGGAAGTTTAAATCTTGCACGTTAAAATTCACATTGGAAATTTAATTTTGTTACGTTTGCAAGACGTGCGCGCGCCGTGGCTACACTGTTGTATTATATGTTTTAATTTTTTGTTTTTATTTTATTTTTTTTTTTTTTTGCTAAACAAAATTGATTTAATCTTCTTATTGCTGGCGCTTTTCTTGTTGAGAATAGCTTTACTTGTTGAGAATAGCTTTACTTGTTGAGAATAGCGTTACTTGTTGAGGATAACTTTACTTGTTGAGAATAGTTAAAAGTATAAGAGCTTAACGTTCATTCCTTACAAACACACACACTCCCGGGAAGGTTAATTATCTGAGATTCGCCTACTGACCGCGATGAATTTTCACCGAATATAGTTTCATTACGTTATTCAGTATTTTTAGCAAGTTCTCACTGAAAAATAAGCTTATATATAACTGGACACTTGTAAAATTGAATGTTTGAGTAGTAATTTTGCAAAATATCAACACTTTTTCCATTAAGGTTCTCTGTTATTGCCTACAAAACCCAAGAGACTTAAGTATTAGCGTTTATCCTCTAGCCTTTTGCCTATAGTCTATAGCCTGTTGCCTCTATCCTCTAGCCTCTAGTACGTAGCCTCTAGCCTCCAGCCACTAGCCTGTAGCATCTAGCCTCTAGCAGCTACCCTATAGCCTCTAGCATCTATCCTTTAGCCTGTAGCCTGTAGTCTATAGCCTGTTGCCTCTAGCCTCTAGTACATGGCCTCTAGCCTCTAGACTTTAGTACGTAGCCTCTAGCCTCTTGTCTGTAGTCTATAGCCTGTTGCCTCTAGCCTCTAGCTTCTAGTATGTAGCCTCTAGTATCTAGCCTCTATTTTCTAGTACGTAGCCTCTAGCATCTACCCTATAGCCTCTAGCCACTAGCTTCTAGCATCTATCCTTTAGTCTTTAGCCTGTAGTCTATAGCCTGTTGCCTCTAGCCTCTATGCCTCTAGCCTCTATGCCTCTAGCCTCTAGCATCTAGCCTTTAGCCTTTAGCCTGTAGTCTATAGCCTGTTGCTTCTAGCCTCTAGTACATAGCCTCTAGCCTCTAGCTTCTAGTACGTAGCCTTTAGTCTGGAGCCTCTAGTTTCGCTACACAGAATATTCTAGAGGAAATATTAGGCGTTCTCATCTACCCAATGTCACTCCCTAACCCAGGATCCCTAGGCTATTGCAAAAGAAAGAGGGAAAGTTACCCCCTAGCTAAAACTTTTAAGCCTATCGTCGCCTCAACAACTTTACTTCTCCAACAGGATTATTGTAGCGACCACCCCTTCGTGCCTCGTACCACCCTTTTCATTAAACCCCGTCGCATTATTTGATTAACTTTAGTCTATATTTGAAGCAGGATTTAAGTAATTTTCGTGTAAAGTCTGTAACAACGATTACGAGAAACTGAATATTGCAGATTTCTGCTCATACAAAACCTAAAAGTTCGTGCCTGTACGTTCGGTGAATGTTTTAAGCTTAGCTCGTCTAACAAGGTCACTTGTGACTGGTGACCGTAAGAATTCCGCTGCTCTGGAGCAACAGTTCCGGAGGTTTTATTATTTTCAGGCGACGGAGGGAAATCGGTGCGTCCAAACATATCCTGGATTTCAATATTTGCATGAGTTTTTAGAAGCTGACAAGGTTTTGTCTGCGCTTTTCCTTATTTCTTCGCTATTGCTTCCTCTGTAGGTCGTCGTTTTTGATGTACCGGGAGGCATTCACAATGCTTCTGACTACATCTTCTGAAAGGTTTGTCCAACATTTTTGTTTGTTCAGCCCCGGAGCTGGAAGCCATATCGGTTTTAGAACTTGCTTAAAGAAATATTTTATCATATAAACTAAGTTCTGTCTGAACTGGAGATTAAGTTCCTCCTTTCCTTTACGTGTGCTCACCAACTATGTGTCTTGCATCATTCGTCGGTACTTTGCTGTATTTCTGTGGAACTTGTTTCATGCTAACAGTTATTGAATCTTTTTGTTTCT
>CM040183.1:96027327-96062327 GCA_022606455.1 Callitettix versicolor | reverse complement strand
GTATTTTAGTTGTTAACTGTAATGTTTTAAGGTTATGAACTTGAGAAACAGAGTTGATTCACAATATCGAAACCTTAACTATTCTTTTGTATTCACATATTACAAATGAACGATTAAAAGTAATAATAGTACAAATTAAGGAACAATTACTCGTATTTTAGAAAACTTCGCTTACACACTTTAAAATTAAAGTTTTATTAAATTCAAATGCATTAGGTAACTTACTAAATTAATATTAATAATTACTGAAAATAAAATTATTTTTCTTAAAGTTGTGATTAAATCTGTGATTGATAAGGACGACTTACCTCCCCGAGGGACCAGGCGCACGCAACGTGGTTTGCCCAAAACTCAGGCTCGGTCGATGCCTCCTACTCGCTAGATGCTATCCATTTTCCCAAGATTTCCGCGCATGCCTGCTTCCCCACCCTAGCCTGTGTACCATCTCTACAGTGTGATCAATGGAAAATGAACTTCGCGCTTTGACGTAACATAAGCGCACGTTCAATTACGTTTTATTATAGTCGATAACAATACAGGGTGCGCCGTTATCCAGCCCTTTCTGAAGGAGACTCACTGTAGTATGCTTATTTCTACTTGGGTAAATTCAAATTATCTCTGGCTCGGACGTTTGGGGATTGTTTTCTCAAAGTCAGAGTTTGGTTGAAGAGGGATGGTTTTTACCCTTAGGTACGATTGTTTTTGTTTTCGTGGAATAAGCAATATCTTAGGAAAGCTTTTTTTTGTACTATTGATTTGTCTCTTTGTCTCTATCTGTCTGTCTCTCTCTCTCTCTCTCTCTCTCTCTCTCTCTCTCTCTCTCTCTCTCTCTCTCTCTCTCTCTCTCTCTCTCTCTCTCTTTCTGTAGTTTTCCTAAATTTTATTATTTTACATACCGTCCCGCTGACACGATGGACAGACATTTCAAAAAATTGTGGCATCAATACGAACACTCAGATGCAAATATATTTGTGTTTGCACAGTAACAAAACAAAAAGTAAACTTATCCTTCAAATTCATACCCTTTTTTACCTTTCAAGTATTCTTTTTGGGGAAATTTAATTTCACGGTTATAAAATTTTTTAACTTCCGAAATTCGCGTTTTTAATGAAATTAAAAGATTGTAAATATTAAATTTAAGTAGGTGTCCAGGCTGATTACTATGGCGAAAACAGATTTATTAAAGTGTAACTTAAAAGACGTCATGGTTTTTTAAATATTATTAGTTGTAACAATGTCGAAACTTTTGAACGAATTTTACTAGCCCAAACCAGCACAAAAATTGGTTTCTATGCAAAGTTTGAATTAAATTGGGCAAACATTAATAGGAACGCGCGCACGCACGCACGCGTATACACACACACACACACACACACACACACACACACACACACACATATATATATATATATATATATATATATATATATATATTATAATTATATAATTTAATTTAATATTAAATAATACTTGAATAGGCTACTACAAAACGTTACAAAATCCCTTAAAAAAGTAGGCGGTCATTTAAGGGTACTCACATTATAAGGATCCGTTTCTTGGTGTTAATTTGACGTCAGCTCCAAAAAGGAACTCCACCAGCGCGCTATCTTATCAAGCAAGTATAACTGTTGCATTTTATCTCGCAGTATTTAATCAGGGATGTATAAAATCAATACCGTTGAGCCTCTTTCACTGTCCACGGCCTGTAAGCTAATGTACTCGTTGAGTGCGCACAGGATGGGTTCCCGCGGTAACGATGATCATCGGAATATGCGTAAATTGATTATGTCTCCGCTACATTGTGTCAATCGATAATGTAGAGAATCGAATGTCTGAATAACGTTAACTGTTGCACTCTGCATTAACTTAAAGTACAGCTTGATGGTCAACTATCGTACTATTTTGGTGAAAAAAAATTTTGTCTTTTTTTAGGGTATGACGTAGAGGTTACGTCAAATATTTCAACCCCTTTTGTGTAGTCTATTATCTTAAACGTTTCTCTAAATAAAAAGTAGTTACAATATATGTAACAAAATTAGAGGATGGAGGCTGATTTTTAAAAATTATATTAGTTTTTAGAAGTTTTAAAACTTAAGAAAATATATATTTTACTTTTTATATATATATATATATATCATAACTGCGCATCTAAAGGTTCTTATTTCGAGCCGCAGTTACTCCCGTTGCTTTCCCTTACCGTTAATACTGATCCCTCGTCCTCATACGGACGTAAAAGGTAACATTGAACTGCTTATGTGATAACACTAAGAAATGAAACCTTGAAATAAGCATTGACCTTCACCCTTAGAACACGTCTTATTTGTATGTAAAATCCTGTGTTTGTTTAGACTTTCACAAATTATAGTTCGATTACTTTCAAACTTGGCACAAAAATGTATTTCAACAACAGCTGACCAAGTGTTAGTCGCAGGCAAAACCCCGTAACTATTCACATTTTTAAACAAACATAACATTTCCATTATAGACTGGTTTCACCATAGTATCCAGTCTGAAAATTTGTGCAAATTACTATCTTAACGTTTCAAATTAAATAAAAAATAAAACTTCCAATGTATTCTTTATTTTATATAAAAAAACATTCCTTTGTTGTATGAAGTTGTATTGTTATTCTTCAGGTGGGTGCGTGGGGACAAATCTTAAGATTCTTATAAATTCTCGTGTCTGTCTGTCTATCTGTCTGTCGGTAACGCGCCCCTTACTCGTAAACGATGTGAGGAATCACTACAAAATTTAACAAAAATGATCTTTGCAGCGGCCCATACCTAAATACAGAGATTGGTGAAAAAAATGTTTAGCGTCGTTAAGGGGTGGAGCCTTAATATTTATTAATTTGTATTTATCTAGTGTGTGTGTGTGTGTGTGTGTGTGTGTGTGTGTGTGTGTGTGTGTGTGTGTGTGTGTGTGTGTGTGTGTGTGTGTGTGTGTGTGTGTGTGTGTGTGTGTGTGTGTGTGTGTGTGTGTGTGTGTGTGTGTGTGTGTGTGTGTGTGTGTGTGTGTGTGTGTGTGTGTGTGTGTGATATTTGAAACTAGAAGTGACACTGATTTCGAATAGGCTGTAACATAGTTTTTTTGGGATAAAAGGAGTATCAACGCAAGTTAATGTTGTCACACTTCTAATGTTTGGTCAAATAATTCAAAACTATAAGCCTACTTTGGTTAAGAAAATTAAATGTTTTCCATAATTATTTGTTATTTATTTGTTATTTCATAACTAATTTTGTATTTATGAACATCAGTAAAAGTATTTTTTGAAAAGTTTACCAACACTGTTCAAGTTGTTATACCATGTTCGACTTTCTGCAGTGTTGATAAAAGTCAGGAAGTAGGATTAAAAAGTCATTTTTGTGTTTGGACAACAAACACTTTTCAAAAGGAAAACTTAAATTAACAAGTGATTGGTGCAGTCTAATCCGAGTCGTGGCGTACCGTAGGTGTGCAGATTAGCTGCACCTATTGAGAGGATTTAGACGTCCCTCGCGGTACCTGAGTCTAACACTTACACTTACAACACTGCACTTACGTTTAACATTTTACACTCACACTTACATTTAGGGAGGTGATAATAGCCTCAGCATGCTTTTTACCTTAAAATAACAAAAGAAAAAACCTAATCGTGGCAGAGGAAGTCAGCTGATTTATTACATTTGATGTAAATAATTGTAAGTATCAAAATATAAGTACACGGACTGTATTTTAGACGTAAATATTGAAGTTACCTACTTAAAGTTAACCAAACGTGCTTGACCATTTTTTCGCTTCCGTCACGTCAGTAAGACAGTGGATAACTTAATTAGTAAATACTGTTAATTGAAAAACACTTTTACGGAAACATTATTCGTGAGACAGACGAGTCGAGAAGTCCGCCCACATTAATTTTCCAGGACTCCGCTTTTCCCTTCGAGCTTGAGAAATTGTATTTTCCGACGTCGAGTTAAGATAATTTTTTATTCAGACACTCGCGCTCAACGTCTGAATGATTGGCTGTATAAACAAGTTAGCTAAGTACGTTCTTGTCTGTCTTCTGTTGAACGATTGATGGTGTTTTGTTATTTTTGGTTAGGAAATTCGCTTTTATTCGTTAACCTAGAAAGATTTAATGCTGGAAATAAGGGCGTTATTGACGAAGCTGATTTTTCAATATCGTCATTTTGTTTCCATTAAAATCGCGGGAACTCAATATTAAATTATTTCTTCAAAATGATCGAAAAATAATTTCATTTATTGAAAAAATTTTGGTCATGCGAGAAAAGTCATATTTCAGGTCACTGAACCGAATTTTAAATTTAAACAAAATTACAGTTCCAGTGGTTTGTTTTTCGATTTGCTATTTTAGTGTAGATTTGTTTTGTTTCAATTTGCTACAATTGCTTAAAATTATAAAACAAAATGGTCACAATTTCAGCGACATATGATAAAACGATTTTGAGACATTAAAACGATACAACTCCCGATACAATTTTTAAAGCTATACGTTTTTTTGCAATGTTTAAGAACGTCATTTCAGTAAAACGTTAAAATCAATTTTTAGAAAATACAATTCGTATCTGACTTTCTATCAAATTATACTTTAAAAAACTACAAAATGATCTTGGGATATTGCCAAATGAGACCTACATTTTAAATTTCACTAAAACTTTAATTATTCTAATCTTCATCATTCCGCGCGCACGAACACACATCGCACACATTCGGACAGGCATCCAAATAAAAACATCCAAAATAAAAACTTAATATCTTTGAACATTTAAAAAGTTGATTTTTCTAGCGACCTCAATGCTTTCAATATACATAGTTTGAAAGTTAGTTATTAAAGGAGACACGCAAACAAAGCCCAGACTTAAAGTAAAAATCATTGTTAACGTTTCGAAATCCATTAATTCTAATTTTAGAAATTTGGTTGAACTATGAAAATAAACCTGAGGTACAATACACAAATAAAACTAAGGTACAATACGCAAATAAAACTAAGGTACAATAAACAAATAAAACTAAGGTACAATACATAAATAAAACTAAGGTACAATACGCAAATAAAACTTAGGTACGATGCGCAAATAAAACTAAGGTACAATGCGCATATAAAACTAAGGTAAAATACACAAATAAAACTAAGGTACAATACGCAAATAAAACTAAGACACGCAAACAAAGCCCAGACTTAAAGTAAAAATCATTGTTAAAGTTTCGAAATCCATTAATTCTAATTTTAGAAATTTGGTTGAACTATGAAAATAAACCTGAGGTACAATACAGAAATAAAACTAAGGTACAATATGCAACTAAAACTAAGGTACAATGCGCAAATAAAACTAAGGTACAATACACAAATAAAACTAAGATGCAATACGCAAATAAAACTAAGGTATAATACATAGATAAAACTAAGGTACAATACGCATATAAAACTAAGGTATAGAAATAAATACGCATATAAAACTAAGGTACATTATGCAAATAAAACTAAGGTACAATACAAATAAAACTAAGGTAAAATACACAAATAAAACTAAGAAACAATACGCAAATAAAACTAAGGTACAGTATGCAAATAAAACTAAGGTACAATACACAAATAAAACTAATTTAAAGCGGTCTTGATTATATAATTTGTTTTAAGAAACGTGCACTTTAATACATTGAAGCAAACAAATTTGATTTTAATATATTTTCAAATTTTTAAACGTATTTCCATTGGGATAAGAGCTATTGAAGCGGCCATCATGGTAATACCTAACCCGAGCTTGAACGAGCTCTGATCTTGACATCTATAACACTTTTTGAATTTACTGCGTTTTTAAATCCTAAAAATCTTAAATTTTAACCTTAAATGTTACAAAGAAATAAAATATTTAATTAAAATCTTACATTATGTCTAATTTCAAAAGGTACAAATTGTACAACTAAAATGTGTTATATGCAGTTTTACGTTAAACAAGTAAACATTGTAAAGTTTTTTTATTTTTTATTTTTCCGACAAACTTGTTTTTTACGTTCAAAATGTCGTCCGAAAGTTCTTAACAATACCTTAAAACTTAGTTCTTCATAAAAAAACTAGTTAAACTGTATTTGTGTACTTCGAATTGTACCAACACTTTGATAATCACAAAACGTGTTTATAAACAAAGTAAAGCGGGCGTTTAATTCGGGTACAAATGATGAATGGAGTTTATCTGATCCTTCCTAAGCCTCCGAGTGCAGCAATAAAGTGAAAAACGCTGACTTCGCGTCAGAACGGCAAGGAATTGTAAGGCTTCGCTTTTCCGCAACTCTGGCATGTAAATAAAAAGTGTACACAAATATATTATTACGTTTAATCGTTGAAGAAACACAGCCAAACTCATATCAATGTTTTTAGCTTTTCTTAAATTGAAAATAAGCTCTTAGAGCTGTCATCATGCTAGAACCCAGACCCGGGACCTTAAAATGACTGATGTTTCTTATTGGAAACAAACACATAAATTAATAAAGATGTATTTCTTGACAGTACGGTGTTTGATGTGTGTTTGTTACGCAGTTTTCACCAAACACATTGACCAATTGTTTTAAAATTGGTGCGAAGGTACTAGACTAGCTGCACCTATTGAGAGGATTTAGACATTCCTCGCCGTACCCGAGTCTAACACACTTACAACACTACACTTACGACTAACACTTTACACTCACACTTACATTTAGAGAGGCGATAATAGACTCAATGTGCTTTTCGTCTAAAAATAACAACAACAACAACAAAAAAAAAACAAAGCCAGAGCGAATTGTGTGTAAGATTTTTCACAATCACTTACGCCTCAAGATGGCGGCCTCTGATTTAACAATGATGAGTGCAGTTGCTAGCTGTTTCCTGTAATACTGGCTGAACGGCAAGACCTATTGTGAATTTGACCGCTTCATCAAGAAAAGGAATACAATTTCCAATGAAATTGGTCCAGTCATCCCCAAAATAAAGGTTACAGGATAAATTGACGGAAGACATTACGAGTGGGTCAGAGCGGTGTTGTTTAGCGGTGTTCCTCGCACATTATTTGTATTTTCATTATCGCAACACGGCACCGGACCACATATTTAATTAATTAGCATTACGACCTATTACTCACCTCGTAAAGGCCATTACTTTACACTGGCAGTCCGGAATGTAACGATATACGAGTTGCACGCACCGTTTGGCCAAACCAAATTTTATCGTGTGTATTTCAACCTGTAATTGTGTTTAGTGTTTGTCACGTGTGTTTTCAATGTTTTGTTTAACTTTTTGACGGCCTGGACAGAGGGATTTGACATTTTTTATTACGACCTGAAGATGATACAGTGAAGTTTCGAAACCGCGGTAGCCTTTACAAGGTGAGTAAATAGAATACTAAACGGAAAATATGTTATAATCTTAATTATTGTTATTAATCGTAAATGGTTATTGTAATAAACAATGTTTAAGTATGTTATAATTTCAGTGGAAGTAATATTCTTAATGGAACATTTGTTGTGCTAAATCAGATGTCTAGTTGAATATTAACCCATCCCAGCATTCAGTTGTATATTAGATCCCATGTTTTTTTTTTGAAGTGACTACTTTTTATGGCGGGGTATGGATGTACGTTTTGCACGGGAAAAAATTCAGTTTGCCGTCACGAATCACGCTCTTATATATATTTTTGTTTTAAAATGTATTTTTGAAGTGAAAACTTCTATGTTTGCGCCATTATATTACTTACCCAGGCCAACTTAATTATTTAGTTTTGTGTCAAATGTTAACTGTGTAACAGTGACGTTTTATACGTTATTATATATTGGTAGGTGTGAATAATAATTATTTAAATGCCATTATACTACTTACCCAGTGCAACTGAATTATTTGGTATTCAGTTTTGTGATATGTGTTAACTGTAGGCTACAACAGTAACGTTTTAATAATATTTTATACTTCCTAATATAATATTTTAAATTTGAAAGTTTATATGTGTGTTTTTGTTTGTGGTGTAAAATATATAGCCATAACTCGTGATAAGAAGTAGTCACTTCTGTCGGCAGTCATACCACTGCCACTTTTTGTTGTTGTTATTTTAAGGCGAAAAGCACATTGAGGCTGTTATCGCCTCCCTAAATGTAAGTGTGAAAGTCATAAGTGTAGTGTTGTAAGTGTAAGTGTGTGTTAGACTCGGATACTGCGAGGGACGTCTAAATCCTCTCAAAAGGTGAAGCTAGTTTTCACCCCTGCCTGGCCTCATGTTTTTATATATTTAGAAATAAATTATATTTAAACTTAAAAACATACAAAATTGTTAACGTACTCCAGAGGTATGAAACAACGCCTATTTGCTATCGATTTCGGGTTTGAGTCTTACTATGATGGCAGCTTCAATGGCTTATTTTTAATGAAATTTTACCTAGCTGTATTTTACGATTTCTAATTTATCGAATTACTGAACAAAAATGTCGAGGGAATGTTTCCTTTTCGTTGGACAAATGTCGACACGCGCGTCAAAGTATCGACTATCGTCTTAGACTTGCAATCTCGAAATGAAGATTTAGCTGCTTGGCGTTGTCGATCGCTAAACAAATTGAACAACTGCGGTCGCACAGATACAAATTGGCAACATCGCGAATTGATGTCAGGATTCAATCAATGAGAATATCTTTAATTAGATACTATAGCACGTCCACTGAAGCATGATGCGGAAGTGTTGTGTTTCACTTTGAAATTATTGTGGCTTTTAGATTGGAAAAGGTGACATTATGGACAAGCAAAGTTTCTGATTCAACTCGACCGTTCGGTTTTTGATTTGAGCGTTTGTTATGCACTTTTCGTCAAAAGTATCGTACCATTGTTTTGAAATTTGGCACGGAGGAGTAAAGCCTTCACGACGTATGTGTAAGATTGTTTTTCAGTCACGTCCTCCGTTTCAAGATGGCGGTTTTTTGATTTAAAGATGACGAGTGTAGTTGCTGGCCCCTGTAATACTGCCTGAACGGTAAGACCTATCATGATAAAAAAAGTATAAAATTTTCAAAGAAGTGGATGCAGTAGCATTTCCCCTAAATATTACTGTTACCGGTCATATCAGCAAAAAGGCTGTGAAAACATTAGAGCGGTATCGTGGAGCATTAATAATAATAACTGCGATGTCTGTTGTACTTTGAACTACTAGTTCGGTATGTAAGGTTATTATTAGACATGCATCACTAGAACACTAATTTATGCATATTTTAAAGGTAATTACGTCACTGAAATCAGATTTTCAAAAAAAATATATAAATATTAAGCCGATCAGTGTATAACTTTTCATTTTATTCAAACAAATTCGCGTAGTAATGTTCAATGATGTCATTCTGTAAGTTTTCTGCGATGATATTTTTTTTTACATTTTGGAAATACGCTTCAATCACGTCAGCGAGACAATCGCGTGTAGTGATTATCTTAATCCAGGTAGATAACGGGAAACGTTTTATCGAAAACTAAAGCAAAAGTTCTTCTTAAAATTTCAAAGTTTAGGATTTTTTAATAATAATCCTTTAATTATAGGTTTCAAGTCTATATTAAAAAAAAACTTTAATATGACTTCTTTATGCCGTTTAACAAAGTAAAACCCCTTCTATTTAAAAGTATGTTACACTAGCGGCACATCTGTTCTGCTGGTTGCCTACCTTCTCAACAACTGATTTGCGAACCACTTTCAGTTGTAACGAAACTTATCACATACATAATCTCACCGAAATAATATTTGTAATGTTTTAAATTCTAATACACTGTTCCAGTTCTCCGAAATTCTATTTTTCAAGGACAGAAAAGCACTGTTTATGTATGAAATCAGGTTTAAAATTATTTTTAAAAACTTAATAAAATTAACAGTAAAAAACTATAAATTACTTTGTTAAATTTTATTTTTAATATTTCAGATATACCAATACCCAATATAATCGATTAATTTGAACTCGAACAAGTCGAAAAGAACATAATGAAAATAAAACTGAAATAAAAAGAAATCAACGCGAGAAGCTCGTTTTGAATTGCCGACATATTTCAAGTATTTTTCAAGGTAACGGACTTGTCCAAACTATTACTGAAAATAATGTTTTATCAATTTTTCTAATCTGATGAAAAATTGGGGAAAGCTGAAGTCCCAGTACTACTATGTTCAGTATAATGATCTGCCTTCTCTAGCTTCGTCAATTCTACTTTCGTTGACGCGTTTCGGAGAACCTCCATCTTCAAAAACTATATCTATACTCCACTATACCATCGCGGGAGTATAGATATAGTTGTTGAAGATGGAGGTTCTCCGAAACGCGTCAACGAAAATAGAATTGACGAAGCTAGGGAAGGCAGATCATTATACTGCACATAGTGATAATAATCCTTGCAGAAAAGAATAAGAAGAAGAATAAAAAAAGAATTTTCTGAAGTCCCAACATAAACACCAAGCGAAAATAAATACAAGACTGTGTGGGTGTAGGAAACGTAATTCAAATTCCTGCTTTAAAAAAGTGAAAACAACCTTTTGTTAGAATAAATAACAATGTGACAGTGTGAAAACTTAATAAATATAATCACATAGACTGGGCATGTAGTTTAAGGGCGTTCATTAGTAATTTAAATAATTAATGAACTTACTTATAAACATAATGTACAAAGTATGTTCAAGATATATTCAGCTGATCCAACTGGCGTTGCCTTGCTATGGACATGAATGTTCAATTGGATGAGAAATCTTAATTTGAATTTTTTTTTTAATTAAGTCAAAGTGTCATGTTAACTAAATAATATAAGAGTATTTCATTAATTTTAATTTGAAATTACAATAATTATGAAAATATCTATCTATAATTCGGTCTACAACGTTCTACGCCGTCTTCCGATCTCCAACCTCCATCGATCGCGGTCCCACCACAAGTCTTCTGGTAGATCCCTTTTTTTATTTCCTTTTCGACTCCCTCTCTCCAGCTCAGTCTTGGCCTTCCTCGTTTTCTTCTTCCAGGTTGAATATTTATGAAAATATTTAATGTACATATTGAAAGTTACCATTTTGTCTATCGCAGTGCTTTTGGTACACAACATTGTTTTGTTACGTTGCCTGGCGCGAAAACAAATAAGTCTGTTTCCGATACGGGAACAGGCGACGTATGCGAAAAGCACGGATTTTCCAGATTAATACCGCAAGCATTCAACGACTGCCCTTGCGATTTGTTTATCGACATTGCGAACGCTAGCCGCACTGGAAACTGCAATCGTTTAAAGTCAAGTGGCCTGTCGGTCGGTATCATCGGAATGCTTGGGATCAAAACGTCTTCTCCTTTTATTTTCCCATAAGAACTGCAGCATCGATGATGTTCTTTAGTTTGTTCACCGAAAGTCGAGTACCAATACAAAGACGTGATTGGTTGATATTTTGCAACACGACGATTACCGATCCAACTTTTAATTGTAGATTATGAGGCGGTAATCCGGGCAGTTGCAGTGAGTTTAAACATTCTGTTGGATAATGAAAGATATCATCTTGCCTATTAATGGGATCAACTGCATTCCATTTTGAATTTGGAATAATAATTTATTTAATTAACAACAATACTAATAAACATCTGATCGGTTAATATTACAAGAATAAATCAGCTGACTTCTTTGTTCAAACACAAGGATGAGTAGAACAGAACAATCATAGACGAAAGGCATGCTTTCTGTTCAAGGACTCTTCTTCTGACTGTAGTAGCATCCGGAAAAATTTACTAATGTTTTCTCCGTAAATACCTTCCTTAAAATACTGACAACGTTTGAAAAAAGTAGTCAAATCGGTCCAGCCGTTTTCAAGTTATGGCGTCACCAACAAAATATAGATTTTATATAAAGAATAAAGCTAAAAAAAAGTTTTACTTAATGGGCTGACTATGTGGTTTAATCACGTTAATTATAATTTAAATAAATATTCTTGATTTTTTTATGTATTTAATAATATTTATATTTTAATTTTAGTAAAATATTAAGTAGAAATGTGTTATATGCAGGATTTATTTAACTGTAAATGCTTCAAATAATTGTGTACCAAACGGAATGGTTATATAATAATATAATAGCGTTTACTATACATTATATATATATATATATATATATATATATATATATATATATATATATAACAAATAAATACATAATGTAAATAAACAGACTGCATAACGGTGACGGCCAAAATCTTACATGTCATCTGGATTCGTCGCCAACAGGGCGCGCCTATAGATGTTTCCACTTCAAAAACCTAAACCATCGAAGTCTTAGAATAACCTGTAAAAGAGGAAGTCTTCTTACACATTAGCATAACATAGTTTGGTAGAACTAAGATTTCCTTCTGTTATCACCTTGAGGAGTGTTTTCGGGAAATAAACAATAGTTATAACTACTAAAGGAAACCATGAACGCTGCGCGGCGACATTCACGGCAGCTGAAAACCAAAAAGGAAATAAAAAAACTAAAACTTAACTCATAAACCTGTTTCTAAGCACACAATAGTACTCGAGTGAACTCGAACGAAAGGTGTAAATTCTTCAACTAGATCAGCTGATATGTAGGCGTGTAGATGTGGTGTCGTGATAGAGGCGCATGGCCGGAAGCGCTTGCAACTGTCTTGGCGCGTGGTCCTCTCGTATTAACATTACAAATTATCAATTTCTTTTATTCATTAGAACGAACAATACAGAATCTAATATCTGGGATTTTTTTCTGAATTTTAAGTCTTTGTTGAGAAGGTATGTTAGCGGTATAATAACTTGGAATGCTACCCACGCATTAATAGGCCCTATCACTGGTTATAGCCTCGTAGCTTTATGTCTACCCGTCGCGAGGCTACATCCAAAACAGCCTTCTATATCTACTGCAAAGCAGGGAAACTATTCACTCTGTAATACTTTGTTTCGACGCTGTTTTTAACTTTAACAGTCGGAATGCCAACCACAGTTTTTTCCCTGACGTGATAGAAGCGAATTTCCAAAAGCAATTTTCCTATTTTACCCTATTTTTCAAAATGTGATTTAGCTATCGTAAATTTACGCTGCCATAAATTCACTGCCATTAAAATCTACGTATATCAGTATTTTAAACGTTCAAATTGATTTGGAAATAAGTAAAAAATGAACCCTGACCGCTATCGAGTTATAATTAATTTCAATGATTTTCAAAATTCCGAAAAGCTTAATTATGCAGTTCTTAACACTGATTACGATGTTGTAATCAGATTTTCAAGAAAAAATAAAATGTTAAGACGAAAACGTTATGAACTTCTAAGGGTTTGAAATGTTGAACAAATTTAGCTGTTTACGGACTTGTTCAAGGTATTACCAAAATCGAAAATGTAAGTTGAATCAAATCGGATTAAATGAAGAACGTGAGAGTCCTAAAAATCACACACACACACACACACACACACACACACACACACACACACACACACACACACCACACACACACACACACACACACACACACACACACACACACAACACACACACACACACACACACACACACACACACACACACACACACACACACACACACACACACACACACACACACACACACACACACACACACACACACACACACACACACACACACACACACACACACACCACACACACACACACACACACACACACACACACACACACACACACACACACACACACACACACACACACACACACACACACACACACACACACATACATATACATATGTATGTGTATGAACATATACATATTCATATGAACATATACATATGTTCTCTGCTTCAGGGAACATCTCAAGGCAGTTAGTGAAAAGGCGGCGAACGTGGCAGGAGCCCTTTCCAGGCTCATGCCGAATCTGGGAGGTCCAAGACAGGCACGCCGCCGACTCCTGGCTGGGGTAGTAAGCTCAGTGCTCCTTTACGGAGCGCCGATTTGGAGCCAGGCTATGACGGTCGCGAGCTATGCGCGCAAGGTTAATGCAGTGCACCGCCGTGCGTTGCTGCGTGTCGTGAGTGGTTACCGAACAGTTTCCTACGACGCTGAGTGCGTAGTGGCGGGCGAAACCCCAATGGAGCTGATGGCTGATGAAAGAGCGAGGCTGTACTGGTGTAAGCGAAATGCTGAGCCGCAGTATAGTCATACAATGGCAATTACAGAGGAGCGAAATCGGACCCTGGAGACATGGCAGCGACAGTGGGACGAATCAACAAATGGACAATGGATATACCAACTCATAGGTAACATTCAGGATTGGTGCAACAGGAATTTTGGGAGGTGGATTTCTATCTCACACAGATTCTCACTGGGCACGGTTGCTTCCGAGCTTACTTGTTCCGTTTCAGGCTGGAAACAGACTCGGCTTGTCCCCTCTGTCTTACAGCAGTGGATGAAGATACGGAGCATGTGTTTTTCCGGTGTCGGAGATTCGACAAGGAAAGGATGAGCCTGCAAACATATCTGTGAGGCAGCATTGCACCGGAAAGTATGGTTGCGACTGTGATGGCTTCAGAGGCCAACTGGAGGGCCATTGCGGGATTCGCTGCAGTGGTCATGAAAAAGTTGAGGGCTGAGGATCGAGAAAGGAGAGCCAACGCTGTAGAAGAGTAGGCTTTCAGCCAGTCCACCTTCGCATGAAGTAATGCCTGGCGGCGGTTCCGTGGGGAGGTTTACAGAAGAGGAATGCTTTTGGTGGTTTTTTAGTGGGTAACAATATACCTTCACTAGAGTTTCAACTCAATTTGTCCCACATTCTGGGGTAGTGCGTACCCTACCCCAGGTAGCCTATAAAAGATTTTTTCCACCTTTTTTGGCATCGCAAAAACACACACACACACACACACATATACATACACACATCCCAAACACACACACACACACACACACAACACACACACACACACACACAAACACACACACACACACACAAACACAACACACACACACACACACACACACACACACACACACACACACACACACACACACACACACACACACACACACACACACACACACACACACACACGGAAATACGAAAATGAAACCTGACCGCTATAGATTGGATATCGTATTTTAAATGAAGTTTTAAATTTTAAAATGATTATTTATGCAGATATTAATTACAATGCATCACACAATTATTTTCTTTATGACTGAGTAAGATATAAAATTACAATTTTTTAACATTTGTAACGACCCAAATTTTCAAGAGGTTGAACGGATTTTGCTGGACAACAAACTTTTAAGCTACTGCCAAGACCGATTTTTTCTAAGTTTCACTGCAAATTGAGAACCCTGAGATGTTAAAACACTGAGGTGCGCGCGCAGCCTTGCGGTACCCGTCCTGTGCAGCTGAGAAAGGAGGAAAGTAAATCAAGAAAAAGCTACCACACGATACTTCACTAGGATTGAAACAGGTGTCCTTTCTCCTTTTTACGCAAATTTCCTTGCCGATTACAGTGACAAAGTAGTATTTTCAAAATTATTTAACGCGAAGGAAAAATTAATGAGATTTTGAAAGATTTTTAATGGTAATGATTTTTAAAAGAAATTAAATAATTTTATTAGTTTTTTCATCAGTAATAAAAGTTCTATTTTTTCCCATTGAAATGTTTTAAGTTGTTGTTAATCACTGTTCTTAGTTTCAGAAAAACCCATAAGGGGTGCAAACTAGCTGCACCTATTGAGAGGATTTAGACGGCCCTCGTGGTACCGGAGTCTTAACACACACTTACACTTGCAACACTACACTTACGACTTTAACACACTTACACTTAGGGAGGCGGTAATAACCTCAATGTGCTTTTCGCCTTAAAATAACAACAAAAAAATTGTTTCAGGAAATTCCATCACATAATGAGACAACTGTTTACAGACATTATTGATTTGTCGTTAGCCTCTTCTTTTTGTTAAACATTAATATTGTATTTACAACAGCTGGTTTCACACTGCTCTCGTTGTATTTCCTGTAACACTCGAGCGTCGAACGTCGAACGTTACAGTTTTCTAAGAGAACAAGTTTTGTATTACACATTTGGTATTGCTACTTTATCTGCAAGCGTAGTTGAACCAAGATTGGGAAGTAAAAGAAGCAGAGTTATGAAGAGTCTTTGCTCGGTCACGTGACCTTTAGAGGGAATCGCTAAGAGGGGAGATGCTTTACCATTAATCTATTTCTGAAATGAAAAGGACGGTCTGGTAGATTCCCGCGCCATATGCAGTAAATCTTTGTGATAAATGTGTATAAATTTAAAATAGAATTTCAATTTTTTAAGAATTTATCCTTAACAATTGGTCCAAAAAATTATTGGTCTTACATATTATACTAAGAAATATTATAATGTTCTTCCAAATGCTTTAAAAACTTTAGAATGTGGATCTAAAACTCTAAAAAAAAGTTAAAAGGACAATTTATAAAACTTAATGTGACTAGTTCTTTATCTACAAAAAAAATCTTGTAAACAATTCAAAATGGCGGTCATTTCAAAGATTACAAACGTCTTTTAGCCTACATTTTTTGATCGATTTCACCGTTGTAATCGACATTCAGATATACAAGAATTTTCATTTTAAACATTAAAATTCCATTGGAAATATGAAAAAGGATCCGACGGCGGTCAGGGTTATAGATTTGGCTACTTATGACGGTGAAATCCGCTTTTTTTAAAGAATGTGTTTAATAAATTATTTTGTTTTTGTTACATTTTGGAAATTTGCTTCTGTCACGGCAGCGTGAAAGGTACGTGTAAAGATTTTGACACACTTTGAAATTAATACTACTCAAAATTTGACACGTTGTGTAAAAATGGACTTAATTGTATTAGCAAGGCTTACTGATGTATACTGATTCATTACTTCAACTTAAGTAACGAAAATCCCCAAAACCAACAAAAACACACAGCTTTTCAAGGTATTGCTCCCTTTAACAGATGCGATGCGCGCGCATCCATGTGTGCCTAATGGTCGTGTCGTGTGCCAAAGGTAACAAAGGGTAAAAAATGGGTTTTGTTTTGTAGGGCTAAGCTGCAATTACCTTGTTCACCATAACAACCTTTCCGGACGGTTAGGCCTCAACCCCGAACCCTTTCCGAGTTAGCGGAGTCCGTTAGCTTTTTTGTCAGCGGCTTTAAAACCAAATAACAGTGTTTTTTATTAAATTTTATTGGAAAATAAATATAATTAATTTAAAAAATATAAAAAACACAACCGTTAAAACACAAAATATAAAAATAAATTATACGTAAAAATTTTATATTTCATAAACAAACGAAATGAAAATCTGAAATATAATTGATTGAAAAATATGAAAACAATGTATTAGAATAAATGCTGAAGAATATTTTACGAGTATTTAATTAGTAATTATGAATTTGCATGTTAAGTTTATACAATAATGCAACTCTTTTATTATGTTATCTTGTATCATTTAGAAAATTTTGATCTTCGATTAACAATTTAAATCAAAATTTTCTCAATAATACAAGATACATCGTGCAATGTTCAAATTACCACGAAAGTTTGTCAGGGATATACGGCACTGATAACATAATAAAAGAGTTGCACTATTGTATAAACTTAACACGTTAATTCATAATTTATTAAGTAAATACTCGGAAAATATTCTTCAGCATTTATTCTAATGCATAGTTTTCATATTTTCCAATCAATTATATTACACATTTTCATTTCGTTTAGTTATGAAATATATAATGTTTGCGTATAATTTATTCCTGTATTTTGTGTTTTAACGGTCGTGTTTTTTATTTTTTAAGCAGTTATTTTTATTTAATCATTTTCAGTGACTAAGCCACTAAAACATAAGCAATTTGGTTCAATTGTGATTTAACCATTTTTGGTGTACAATAGCTAAGGTAGATTAAAATCGGTTGAGCCGTTAAGAAGTCTGTGTAATATACGAGCACATGTATCAATCGCCTATACGTACATGCAAGTAATTTACCCAAATTTTATCCCATTGTGGGTGATTTGGGTGAAAGTTATGTAGCCTGTGACACTTCTGGAGAACTGAGGAATCCAACGAGCTAAGGTAGATCAAAATCGGACGAGCCGTTAAGAAGTTATGATGGAACATACATACTTACATACTTATCCAGACACAATAAGTTCATACAATAAATGCAGTCGAGGGCTTGCATCTCAATATATTTGTGCTAAACAGCCCCCGACTGCATTTGTTTTATGAACTTTACATGTAAATTCATAATTTATTAACTAAATATTCGGAAAATATTCTTCAACATTTATTCTAATACCTTGTTTTCATTTTTTTAAAATCAATTGTATTTTATATTTATTTTAATTATTAAATATATACTTTTTGTGTGTTTTGTGTTTTAGCAGTCGTGTTTTTTATTTTGTTGAGTAATTATTGTTATTTAGTCACTTTTAAAAACTAAGCCACTAAAAAAATACCCTTTTTAGCCATTTTGCCGGTTTTGCGATCTTAAAAAAGAACAAAACTGTAAAGTAGGTACTGCGAAGTCCTGGCGCTGATCTGTCCCCATGTACGGCATACACCGGCCCGTAGTTAGCATGTATAAGATTGAAATTTTTTAATTAAAATTTAAGTCAATTATTTGTAATTTTTAATTTTCAAATTATTTAATTTTTGTCGCGCCACGATTGAACGTTATTCGCTATTTACTTCAATTTAAAAAGCCGGTGTCGTCCCCGAGCCTTGACCTTTCGACAAAGCCTATCGCTTCTTTCCGATTTCCATTACACCGATTTGGCTCGGCCGGTTTTTGTGTTCAGGGTGTAATTTTTCCCAGCTCAACGCCCTGAATCAGCTGAAACTTGAGCGGTAATTCTAGGCCCATTGATTCCAAAGAGAGTGTTTTTCTATCGCTTTCCATAGTTGTATATGAGCGATTCCTATTGTATAGTCTCTATTAATTATGTTTTACACTTGCACATTAGTTATTTAAGAATTTATTATTTCATCCTAGCAACTTATTTATCCTACATAAAATTAGTTAAAAGTTCATCCTATCTATTTCACCCCTATTTTACCCCGTTGGGGTGGTTTGGGTGGAAGTTATGTAGCCTGTGACACTTCTGGTGAACTGAGGAATCCAACGAGCTAAGGTAGATCAAAATCGGACGAGCCGTTAAGGCGTTATGATGGAACATACATACATACATACTTACCCAGGTACTGAAAACATAACACTCCTTTTTTACTGCCAAAGTCGTGTAATAAACTATTGGACGCAAACATCATGATAACACCCGCACCTAAAACCTTAACGTAAGCACCGATCCTGTCCTTTAGGTGATTTTTTAAGGTGTTAATTTCTTCCCTTTATATCTGTATTATGTTGGTTATTAATATGAAGTTAATATTTTGGTCCGAATTTATTCGAAATTTGTGTAAGTACTTTGATTCTTGTGAATCCGCTACAAACCGTTTACAAATGGCAGTCATTCAACAACTTTATTTGTCAATGTTATTTCATCATCGTAATCAAGTTACAAACTCTGTGCAGGCCTACATCAGAAACTTCCTTTGAAAATGAACACAGACAATACGCATTCCTTTGCACGTTCCTTTCAAAGTATAAATTGCGAATTAAGCAGACAGTCGCTGTTTACAAAAACGTTTAAACCATTGTTGCCTTTTGGAAATTCTCGCATCATGTTTGCGAGACAGCTGCGTGCGGCGATTATTTTACATAAAACCTCAGGACCACCAGCGGCCGATGTTTATTATTGAATTATTGATTTTCTAAATTGTCCAAAACAGTTCTACGGAGCGTGCCCACAATCGCCCGAGGGTTATTGGAACCGAACGTCTCAATCGCAGGTCTGCCAACCTCGTAATTAAATCCTCAACCATATCGATACTATTCGCTTCCTGATGCCCTCCGGGGTTCGGTTACCGTTATCCACTTCAGTATTGTCATCCTGCGACTAAACACAGAGTGCGCTCGTGTAATTTGTACCGCAGCGGCCGTCCGATACGGTAGTTTGTGTTTTAATATAAGTCTAGTTTTAAAACAAATAACACAGGCGAACAGGTGATTGTTGTTAGGCTGTACACAGTGCCGGAGGGGATAGCGGGGGGCGGCTGTGAGAGATTAGCAGAGCGCTCTGTGTGTAGGTACTTGTACTTCTGAGCTTAGTGCTGATAGGACATCACAAGTTTTTCCTCAAGTAGTAAACCTGCCGATTTTATTTTACTAATTTCGTTGTTCCATGCAAACCAGTTCAAAGCCTTTTAGAGAGATAGTGGATTTTGCGTAATGCGATTGCACAAATTTATATTGATATATAACATTATAGTATGCGTATAATTACATTAATTGTAATTAAAATTTCCTGTGTTTCCGCCCGGGATCGAACCGGGCCATGTGAGGCGCATATGATAACCACTACACTAAGGAAACTACGAAGAAGTTTGACCGATTTAAATATATGACATAAATCGTTAATTTAATTTTAATAAATATGTAATAGTAAAATATCAGTTGTCTTAAATTAATTCGTAACGGTCAGCTGATTTCATTGAACAGCTGACAGGTTACAATACGTTTTCGGTTAGGTTGTTAAAAACTAGCTGTGTTAATTTGTAGTGTTTTCGAACAAATTATCTTAATTAAAATAAAAAAAGAGAAAACATGACACATGATTTTTATTTTTGGTTCATTAACAGAACGTTTTCCTATATATATATATATATATATATATATATATATATATATATATATATATATATATATATATATATATATATATATATATATATATATATATATATAAAATATATATATATATATATATATATATATATATATACCATATAATAAAAAATATATATATATATATATATATATATATATATATATATATATATGGAACAAAAAAATGTCAACGCGTTGCATCACGTGACTTTGTAACTGCGAGGGAGTAAAAGCACTTGTAAGAGGAAAAAGAAGAATAGAAGTAAATAAATAACAAGCTCAAAAAAACCAGCATCACAGCATGAAAGGGTACACAGCCTGATTTAGTAATGTAGGAAAGTGATGGGGTGCGTTTCTTCAGAACATGTTGGTGAATAAAATATGCGGCACGGATATAGATAGGCTGATTGATTTGTTATGTTGGCAGCACTGTGTTGGTGTATTGCTTTGTGATCTATCGCGTCAAGTGTATAGAAAGTATCTTGAAAAAAATTTTAATCTAAATAAAATAAAAAACAAAAATTCCTTAATTTTATGCAGATTTTAACAATCAGACGTTTTTGTATATCTTAAAGATTTTGAATTATTAAAACGTATGAACAGATTTTGAAGAACATTTTTAGCTATTAGCGACAAATCAATATTTTCGCAAAGTCTGAACGAAATACGATTAAAAATGCGGTAAATATAAACAAGCATTTTCAGTAGTTCGAAAGTTGTTTACAAAAATGCTGTCAATTCATAATATGTTTGAAATAAATTACTCAATATTTATGTAAAATATAAAGTATAATTTAAATTAAAAATTTCATGAGTATTTGAAAGTACAGTTTATACAAAAATATAAACTGTATTTTTGATTTTACGACCACTCAAAACGCGTTTCAGTGCTTCTTTAATGATGTATTTATCCGTCCATTTTGCTCCCTGCTGTTTAAAAATGGAGACAACTTTATAGTCCATTAAAAATGTTAGGATACCTCAAATAACAGTCTCCAACAAACCTTTACCTTTAAGCTTATGTCACTATGCAATGCGAAAACGCGTTCTTTCTTACCCACTTTTTTGACTGCATTCTTTTGATTCAATTACCGGAGTTTCGAAGGATTGGCAATATTGAACCTTTCTTGGTGAAAGTATCTTTGAAAGCAGAAATATTTCTTCACTTATTGGTGATAAAAACATTTGCGTCACTGTAGTCAAGGGTGACCTCTGGCATCGCGGTCGAAGGATTTCATTTCAGCATAATTGTGCTCTCAGTGAGTTTTAAGAGGTTCTCGAAGCCAAACACCCTTTCCTCCAGCTAGCAAATCTTCACGACTATAGATTATGTGGTCTGCAGTTTCCTTTCACATCCTACACACAGTTTCTCCGTGATACATCCTGTCCTGTCATGTACATCCACAGTATCCTATACTGAGCGTTTTCCGCTTTAACCAGGATCTTCATCTGGTGGAAACTCACCCAGGGGTTAGAATCCAGATCATCACCTTCGTCATGACGAATACAGCCCTAGTCACCGCTCTAGGCCCTACACTAATGTAATGCAAGACACTTTGGTAAATCACTTCTCGACCCTGTCATCTACGTAAGTGATAAGAAGAGCCCCATTCTCGTGGAAGAATTTATGGACCTTGGATGCAGAATAGGCTACTCATCCTTTAAAGGATAGGATCTCCCCAGGTTAATCTCTCGGATCATCTCCTTTTGTTGTGGTCAAGGGATGCTTTCGAGGTGTAAAACGTTCACATTTACTATGGTACCTGGTTATAGATGAACGTCAACTTCCCTCATTGAACGGCTTTACTCTTTAGTTTATTGCAGGTGATCTGGTTATCACAGTTTAAAGCAAATTCACTGACAGAGGTAAATGTTACATATAATGCTTTCCCCTCATGGGGGGTGCAGACTAGCTGCACATATTGAGAGGATTTAGATGTCCCTCGCGTACCCGAGTCTAACACACTTACGACTTTAACACTTTACACTTACATTTATGGAGGCGATAATAACCTCAAAGTGCTTTTCGTCTTAAAAAAAGCATATAATGCTTTAAGCTTAATAATAATCAGTTGGTATCGTGACATAGGTCTTTGTGTAAATCCGAAAAAACCGATCAGTTTTATAATAAAAAAATTACAGTAATAACATCCCTTTTCTTTCTTTCCCTGCTATTTACAATAGAAAAATTTTATAATTTATATTATTAAAAATTTCCATATGTAAAACATTAACTCCGACATTCCGTTTAGACGCTGCATTGACGTTACTGCAAATCCTTTCTTTTTCACCTACTCTAAGTTAAAACTACACACACTAAACAAGCGACATTTTCCTAAACAAAGACACAATAGGAGAGCATAACCTACGGGCAAATAGAAACACATGATTGGTCTAAAATGTCATTGCTTGCACGTAATGATAGCATCTCTGAAGAAACTACAATAGATCTTCCCGACTGATTGTTACAGGAAGCGGTCACCCCTCCGCCCCTCCAGGCAGGACTCCACAGTACATTTCTTGTAACGCTCCACTTTGCCCAGCTACACCAGTAATTGCGTTTAACGTACTACATATGTGCTAAAAAGTGTTATTAAATTGATATTGGTGATTGAATTTAAATATTTACTTGCATATAATAGCGTGGGCAATTCGCTAAGACTCGGATTTGTTCGCAGGTTTGAGTTCACAAGTTCATTAGACAAGGCCTGTGTTGTATGAAAGGAACATGCAAAAATGACTTAATCTCTTCCTCCTAAAATTAGCTTATAGCTTGTATTTAAGCTAATAACTTACCTTGTAACTTATACCACATAATTAATAGCTTACAGGCTATAGCTTAACATAGACTGTAACTTATAACATAGGCATATAGCTTATAGCTAATGCTTATAGCTTATCGCTTATAACTAAAGGCGCTTATAACTAAAGTTTGAGCTAAAAGCTTAAAGTTAATATTTTATAATAAATGGCTTATATTTTATAGGGAATAGAGATATTTTATCGTTTACAGATTTCAACCTATAGCTTATAACAAATATCTTAAAGCCTATAGCTTGTAGCTTATAGCTTATAGCTTAAAGCTTGTATCCAATAGCTTAGAGTATAGCTAATAGCTTGTATTTTATTTATAGCTTATTGCTAATACCTTATAATCTATGACTTATAGCTTATCTCTTCTAGTTTCTAGTTCCCCGCAGGGGGGTGCAGACTAGCTGCACCTATTGAGAGGATTTAGACGTCCCTCGCGGTACCCGAGTCTAACACACACTTACACTTACAACACTGCACTTACGACTTTAACACTTTACACTCACACTTACATTTAGGGAGGCGATAATAGCCTTAATGTACTTTTCGCCTTAAAAAAAACAAAAAATCTAGTTTCTAGCTTAAAGCTTATATCTTATAGTTTAGCTTACAGCTAATTAATTATAATGTAAAGCTTAAAATTTATTTCTTAGAACTTACAGCTTAAAGCTTGTAGCAATAGATTGAAGTACAGCTAATCGCTTATAGCTCATATTCTATAGCTTATCGCTTATAGCTTACAGCATATAGCTTATATTTATCGATAAACTTGTCGCTTGTAGGTTATTATGTACAATTTTTAGCTACTAGCTTATGGCTTATGACTGTTACCTTATCTGTTCTAGTTTATAGTTCAAAGCCTATCGTTAACTTGTATAGCTTATATATTATCGTTTAAAACTTATAGTTTAAGATTAGCGTGTAACTTACAGCTTCCTTCCTCTTAAATGATACCTCTCGCTTCCCCTAGATTAGATTAGATTATATTCTAGAGGAAGGGATTTGTTCAACCCCAGGCACTGCGATCAACTTACCCATTGTACAACTTACCTCTTAAAATACTTAGTTCAGCAGATTGGTGCCCCTAGTAAGTTCCAACAACCCACTGACTAGCTCACTCTGCTGAAGATCCCTAGGGTCTTGGAAACCAAAAACCCCTAGCCTTCTACTAGCAAGAGCCTCACAATCATAAATTATGTGACCTGAAGTTTCCTCCTCCTTCCTGCACAATCTACACACGGTTTCTCTGTGGTATACACTTATCCTGTTCATGTGCACCCTCAGACCACAGTGCCCTATTATGAACGCCATGATCCTCCTGAGTTGTGCTCTGCCCAGGACATCTGCTGCCGCTTTGATTCCTCCAGAAGGAACTTTGCTTAAGAGACGTTTACTATGGTAATGCCCATGAAGGTTGTCCCATCTTACCTGGTGTTGACATGTAATCCACCCATTAATAGCGGACCTGGCCAACGATAGAGAAATCCCTAAAGCCGGCTCAGGTCCGATAAACTCAGATGCAGATCCAAGTCCAGCCAGTCGGTCTGCCTCCTCATTACCCTCAACACCCCTATGCCCCGGAACCCAGAGAAGAGTTACCCGGTTATCCCGGGACAGAATGTCAAGGTTCTTCCTATAGTCCCAGACCAGCTGACTCGCAAGTTCTTTTATTGACTATCGGCATGAATATGAATACGTGTCTTTTTGAAGCCCCGATCCAAGTTCTCCCGAACACAGTCATTAATGGCCATCACTTCAGCCTCAAATACTGTTGATCCACAAGTGATCAAACGCTTCCCCTAAAGCCCTTCTTCTTGTCTGTTAGTTCATTCCGGCAAACTGTCGTTTTCTTTGGAACGAGACATTGTCTGAGAATCTTTGATCACTTGTGGAGTAGCTTAAAATCGAGCCAAATTTATTCAAAATTGTTTGAGCGATTTTTGTTAATGAATATAATTTCCGTCAAAACAAAACCGCAGTCAGGTGTTTTAACTGTAATAAAATCTAACTTTTTTAATCGCCGTTCATTTCAAGACTCTCTGACCACGATTCCCGCTTCTGTAAAACTCATTTTACAACGGAAATATACTTATATTAACAACAAAAACAATTGTATTATTCTACAGATAAAAGCCTATATGATTACTGAATTCACGTTGACCATCTGTACTGTAGGGCGATACCAGCTCATGGGATTCACGTAACAAGAATATTAAAAAACTATCCAGTAGGGGGTGGAAAGGGGGATGGTCATTGGACAGGAACCAATTAGCAATAAACATTAGTAGGATCAGCTTTCATCAACCCCCGTGCTGGTCGTGGCGAATTCGTTGAAATGTTATGAGAGCTATTAAAGAGGGTTGGTTTTAGTTTACGATCTGGTGGTTATGAAAGGTAATCGAGATGATGCAGGGTAAAACAGACTGGCTAGGGTAACTTATGCAGGAATTTTAGTGTTCAGAAAATCTGCCAGGAATAAAATAAAGCATATTGCACTTACAGGGTGTTTGTGACGCTGCGTAAGACAAAGAGGGAAAATGGACATTCGTCGATTCCTTCTTATATATATACACTAGCTATATAGTGTATATATATATATATATATATATATATATATATATATATATATATATATATATATATATATATATATATATATATATAGTTATCGCGACTTCGTCTCCGTTGAATTAGTACATTACACTGCATTATATCGATTATTAAATTATATCGAGTACTTATTTTTCTCCAAGCTTTCATCAGTCTGCATACTAATTAATTAAATAAATAAAAATTGTTCAGTGGTTCAGACGCAAAAAGATAATATCTACGTATCAGTAAACTAGTTCAATGAATGAGATGTAATTATTTATTAATATTAATATCATTTAGCACATTTCTGTAAACTACTCATTTGGTTTGTCCATCCTTTGTTAAAACACGAAGACTTTGTGGGCTCGATACTCGTGAGCACGCCACATACAGTTGTTTATTGTAGACAGACTATGGATACGAAGGTGTAGAATCTGTACACTATAATGTAACTTTCTCTTTGGCAAAATCAGTCAGCGATTAGTATAGAGAGACTACAGATACATATGTAGGCCTATACAAAGGTAGGTAAGTGCTTAAAAAAATTGAAATCGTCCCCTATTTTACTTTGGTCAAAAATATAGAAACATTCTTTATTTTTTGCCAAAAATATAGATAAGGTGATTTTTTGAAGAAAAATTGGTCCCCCATACAAACTTTTATTCCCTATTTCCCCTTCATATTTTATTTTCGCAACAAAAAGTAGCCCATGTTCTTCTCCACGGTGCCATCTAGCTCTATACCAAAATTCATCAAAATTGGTTCAACGGTTTAAGCGTGAAAACGTAGCAGACAGAGAGAATTACTTTCGCATTTATAATATTTGTATATACACGATTTACTCTCTTACTCTAATCTGTCTGCGCTGAGATGTGCAATATTGTCTGTGTCTATCTGTAATATGGTAAAAACTTTATCCAGCATTTTTTTATTGTTTTCTTAAAATGAATAAAATGTTTCTTTGCTGAATAAAATGTTAAAAACAAGTGGCGCTCTCAAAAACTGATTCAGAAGATATTATTTCTTGAATTTAGATTTTTTACTTAACTACACAAGTTTAACGAACGTTTTTGGCAAAATGTGCACTTAAGGGAAACTTATAAGTTTTGTCTAAATTTGTTTTGTATAGGTAATGAAATATTTTTATCCGCTATTTGACGGCCTTCATGGTAATTTATAAACCTGAAATTCGAGCTTTGTAATTTTAAATGATAAGAAAAGCATGACTTTTTATGTATTACGTTTTTAAGATAACGTTTTTCAGAGATTTCAATGCCGATCACTATAGCGATAACTGATTTTGGAAAATGCATTGTGACAAAGTTTCAACGATATTGTTAAGTTTGAAAAATAGCTACATTCACTTCAACGATTCGGATTAAATTATTTAAGATTCAATATAATTTTTTTTGTTTACAAAATAATTTCAGCGGAAACACCGGGAAACAGTCAGTTTTTTAATGTGATGTTTTTTTTGGAAAAACAAAAACATTAATGGTACATAAAACAACATTTTTCGCGAAAGTTTATTTACGATGTGTGTTATCAGTTTGCGGCGTGCGTGAAGTAATAATTTAGTTTAGTGTTCATAAAACTTCGATGTATATGGGTCAGGCTGAAACTATAATATGAATGGCACACATAAAGCTGACCTACCCGCCTCCCACATCCCACATACATGTACTTTGATTATACTGCCATCGATCTGCCATCAGAACACACCCTTGGTAATTTTATTAAAGTAAACTTTGTACAGTCATCAGTACTTTGCTGACGTGATGGGTATTGATTTACTCTGCATGTTAGACTTTCCTTGCATGATAATATATATATTATATATATATATATATATATATATATATATATATATATATATATATATATATATATATATATATATATGTATGTATGTATGTATTACTAAACCCCGCAGGGGGTACAGACTAGCTGCACCTATTGAAAGGATTTAGACGTCCCTCGCGGTACCATAGTCTAACAAACACTTCCACTTACTACACTACACTTACGACTGTAACACTTTACACTCACACTTACATGTAGAGAGGCGATAATAGCCTCAATGTGTTTTCGCCTTAAAATAACAACAACAAAAATATATTACTAAATATTAATTTAATGGTATTAATCTACATAAGTCAAATACCTCACACTATCTCGTCATGGAATGGCTGAACTGTATTTTAATATTAGGACACTGTTTTTGTGTTTAATATTGAACTGTTTTTTAATGCTTAATGTTAACTGTTAAAAATCGGATTTTCTTAAAATCCGGCTAAACTATTTTGATAAAATTATGCTTGAATTTAGTCTACGCAAAACTTATGGAATCACTTGAAAGTCCGGTTCGGCGACTGTTCAAGAGTAAATTGAACTAGACCAAAATAAAGTAAAATAAATAAATAAAATAATAATAATAATTCATGACCACCATCTTTTGTTTTTTCGTTTTACTTTCGGGCTGTAGTTCTCTATGTTTGATATTTATTTCGCTTATTCGAACCATAGTTCTTCATTCACAAAGTCCAAAACCTAAAGGCTAATTTTCTTATCCTTTTTTTTTATCGTTAGCTTCAGAACTAGAGTTTCAGAATGTGAGAAAGTTTGTGTCAAGTGATTGTACGTTTCTAACACAACCCGTGACTTAGTGTGTAAACAAAATACTGTTATTGTAAAAGACTGACAGACAGACTCTTCACTAAAACAACGGTGTTAATATGAAGTTTGAAATTTGATTTTGTTTTCCAGTTTATTAATATATGTTTAGTGACTGTTGATATCAAGATTGACTTTCGGTTTGCAGTGTTTTTTTTTTTTTTTTTTTTTTTTTGTTTTTTGGTGTTTAACGTCCGACTATTGTGCACATTTGGGCTAATGCAGACAATGGGATGATTTATAGCGTATGAAAATGCCAAGCCCTGGCCGGGAAACGAACCCGGGTCCTCGGGGTGAAAGCGCAGTACACTATCAACTAGGCCACCGAGGCGGATGCATGTTTTGATTTGTAATTTGTCGCGTTTTTGTACGCGTAAACAAATATCTTAAATATAACAGATTGTGTAGCTAATGGTGTATCCAAAGACTTATTCACTCATAATCTATCATAAACAAAGTTAATCTTCCTAACCCTTCAGCAGCCTCATTATTAATTACTCTTCACTTTAACTTAATGAATTGTTCTATTATAAAATGATGGAACCATTACTCAAACTTTAATTTAATACTCTTTGTCGTTGGCGCTATTAGCTTTATAAGTTAATAGTGCTTTATTTATCGGTAATTTAACTGAACAAGTCTTACATGCACGCACATCCTGCGCCACGCGCACGCGCGCATTAATTTATGTCCAGGTGATCGCTGCAGGCGTCCATGGTCACTGTACACTGGCCGTAGTAGCTTCCTTCGATGCATAGACTCAAAACAAACTAAAGATCAATTTTTTAAGAATTTTATTTAGTTTTTGTGGCCGAATTGGTTTAGTATAGTAGTATTGGTCTATAAAGTAAGGCCTCAATGGGTATGGGGAGCTTCGAACAGGTTTAGAAAAACAGCTGACTTATTTGAAAAAAATACCCACAAACAATTGACTTGATGATATCGTTGAGTTTAGAAAACATTTGTTGTTTGAATAATAATTCAAAGGGAAGATTCGAATAGTTTAGGTAAACAGCTGACTTATTTGAAAAAAGTGCCCACAAACAATTAACTTGACAATATCGTTGAGTTTAAAAAACATTTATTGTGTAAATAATAATTCAAAGGGAAGCTTCGAATAAGTTTAGTAAAATAGTTGACTTATTGACAATATCGTTGAGTTTAAAAAACATTTATTGTGTAAATAATAATTCAAAGGGAAGCTTCGAATAAGTTTAGTAAAATAGATGACTTATTGACAATATCGTTGAGTTTAAAAAACATTTATTGTGTAAATAATAATTCAAAGGGAAGCTTCGAATAAGTTTAGTAAAATAGATGACTTATTGACAATATTGTTGAGTTTAAAAAACATTTATTGTTTAAATAATAATTCAAAGGGAAGCTTCGAATAAGTTTAGCAAAATAGTTGACTTATTGACAATATCGTTGAGTTTAAAAAACATTTATTTTTTGAATAATAATTCAAAGGGAAGCTTCGAATAAGTTTAGTAAAATAGTTGACTTATTGACAATATCGTTGAGTTTAAAAAACATTTATTGTGTAAATAATAATTCAACGGGAAGCTTCGAATAAGTTTAGTAAAATAGTTGACTTATTGAAAATATCGTTGAGTTTAAAAAACATTTATTGTTTAAATAATAATTCAAAGGGAAGCTTCGAGTAAGTTTAGTAAAACAGCTGACATTTCAAAAAAGCGCCCACGAACAATTAAATTGACAATATCGTTCAGTTTAAAAAAACATTTGTTGTTTCTCTATTGTATTATATTTGAAGTTATGTTTGTTGTTTCCTTACAAATAATTAACTTTACTATACAGTTGAATTTATAAAAAGTTGATTCTCTACTACGTGTGAGGTTATGTTTTCCACATATAATGAAGTTATGTTTCAAGACATAATGTAATAAACTTTCATTTTCTGGTTTACAGTTTATAGTTTGAAAACTATGTACCGTACAGTATGAAATATTTCATAAACTGACAGCGACCTGACTGATGTGGCAACACCGCACTGACTAATAATACTTCTTCAAACACCTGTAGCCATAATTATCTCAAAGTACTTCCGCTTTGTATTTTATTGTATTCCTCCAACAATTCCCTTCCCTTTCAAAACTTTATTTAATTACTGATCTTCAGAGAGAATCGTAATTAGGCGGGACACAGCTTTCCATATTCTTATGTCCTTACATCTGCGCATGAGCTGTAGCAATCCTTTGTGAGGCTATCGGGTGGATTTTTTAGCAACTTTCCATTGGAAAAAGAACTATTGACGTGACCATCGTACTTAAACCCAGTCCCGGATTTTGAAAATTGCTTGGAACATTTCGATACACAGTAAAATTCAAACAGTTTCAAAATGGCGGTCAAACATTTTTGACAGTAAAAAATTACAAACATTTCATAATAATTGATTTTTTGAAAACCTGATTATATTACCGCAATCAGTGACAATATCAGAATGTACAGTACTATCATTTTAAATAGAAGCGAACATGCCAAAACAATCGATTTAATTCCACTACGTGGGTGTCCCGGTACTTAGAAAGTGGCCAGCATTAAAGATGTCATCGCATTGCATTAAAACATAACCTCACTTTCATCCTGGCTTCAGGTCGGCAAACACTTTAAATTCGAATAATTTTACCCGCTTCTCACATTTCTAATGCAAAATATACCGGTTTCATTGGTTGGCAAGACTGTGTGTCAACAATCAAGGTCGCACCGTTAGATTGCTATGACAATTGTCCGTCATTTCATGACATTTCCTTTTGTCCTAACAAGTGGACAGTCGGAATTTACTTTTCACTAAGTAAATAGATAATTTCCATACGCCGGGAACCGAGTAACTACTGGCCTAAGGCATCGTTTACCGTTAAAATCTCTCTATATAACGTTTACAGTGGAAGATAGTTTGTGGGAAATAAATCCTTCTGCAGAGTATTAACACTGTACTCGTAGCAATAACAAGATCTGTACAGATTAAGTTATAACCTAACCTATAAAAATTAAAAACAAAAGGACTAATAACGCAACAGAAAATATGTTACAATATGGTGATGCTAGGGCGGAAGTAATGCTCACATTAACAGCTGATTTCGCACACAGCTTTTTTTGATAATACTATTTTTTTTTGATAATACATTACAACTGATGTTATGTTAATTACCATTGTTTACAAAGATTAGAAGTAATAACCGTAATAACAGCGGCGAGCAGTTGTCGTGCTCACGTGATGGAAACGAACTTCCAAAAAATACTTTTTTAATTTATTTTTTGAAGCTTTGCTTCTTTAGGCGCGTTATAGCACTTTTTGTATGAGTAAAAACATTGGTTTCGGCGTCACGCTCGAGCTGTATACGGTGAATCATCGTTTATAAAAATGTATATAAACAAGAAAACGTATATTTACTAATTGATGTAGATATTATAACATTATAAGAGAAAGATCTTGCATATGGCTATTTAACTTTACGTTAATAATCATTTTTGGGGTTTGCGATTGCCGATAGATATTAAAACGAAGCTGATGTTTTTTATTTTAATGTACAAATTATCAAATGTTTATATTTGACACTACAATTAATTTAATTGTCATTTTAAGAAGTAAAGGCACGTACTGTTTCTTGCAGAGTTAATGTTTACAAGCTCATATTTTCTAAATTTAACATTTTAAATTAATAAATAGGTCTTTATTTTGTTATTTGGTTTTCTCTGGCAGATTATAAAATGAAAAATCTACAGTAGAGTCAAAATAGTATTATATATGTCAAAACTATTAATGTCTGAAAACTGACAATTTAGGTACTAAAAAATAAATTATAGGCCCATTTATATATAAATAATTTTTCAATGTTACGAGCCTAAGTTCCTATAACAATCAGCATAAACAAAGCTTCTGTCGGCTAGTCTCCTGACTGTCGCGGCTTCACAGTCAGCATTAAAATCTCCATATACTAGCATTTTAAACTTTTAAATTGCAATGAAAATACGACAATTACCATTGGCCACTGATCTCTGAATTTCAATTGATTTTGAAAATTCAAAATACTAATTTATGCAGTTTTTAATGCTGATTACGATGGCGATAACAATTTTAAAACTTTAAAAGATTTAAAATGGCAGCCATTTTGAAATTTTCGAACGAATTTTAATGGCCTGGATTATACTATGATGGCAGCTCATTTTCAAATGGAAATTCATTAATATTGAATAAATCATGTTTGTGTTTGGTTCTTGATTTTGAAATATGTATGTGTTTGGGAATGCAAATCACTGTAAAGTGATTATACTAATTAAATGTGTTTTGATTAAAAGCATGTTCGATAATTAAATTTTAATCTTATTTAAAACTACGTGTTCCAACGTGACTGGCATTATTGCTGACGGAAATTGCACATTTAGAGGCTGCAAAGTGGCCGTAATGAACACACTGGCGTTCTCAATATTGGCCCGTTTTGATTCAAACTTTGCACAAAAATTGATTTTTGTAACGGCTAATTTCATTACCTATTAAAATCCTTCCACCCGTTCAAAATGGCGGTCATTTAAAATCGTCATCGTATAAGTCTTTAAAAGTTGGATTTAGCTATAGTAATGAATTTTAAAATGTACATCATTTTAAATTTTCAAACGTGTGTCGAATAAAAAAAAAGGACTGTAGAGCATTGCTAATCGATTTAAAAAGAATCCGCAATCTTCGTTTAAAGTAATCCTTCGTCCTTCCTATCTCGCGTCCTTAATTGCCGCTCATCACCTTCATCGCGGCGTATTACCCAACTTCTTCACGTCTCCTCTACACCCCAAGCATCCTTCACACAGTACAATTAGGAGGAGAGCCACCTACCCCTCCTCAGTCTGTGACGTCACAACATTCTTCGCCTACAAGCAATAACAGTTGTACTAATGACATAAATACCCGCATCAGTGTCAACAATGTGTTAACTTGGTTACATTTATAAGTATATGACACGATTACACTTTTAATTAATTTAATCTGTGAACTTAGCAGCGTTCCGCACCGTTGAGTGTTACAACTACAGCTCGTTACAAGTATACTTTAATTACGTGATTAATTTTATGAAACGCTACAAAGGTGATTTTTACCGCCTCATGGATAAGTATAAAATTTTCAATAAAGTGATTTAGTAGAATTTTTTGTAAATATTACGGTTACCGGTTACATTGGCGGATAATGTAAGGGCGAAACTAGAGAAGCGATGAACTACTAGTTCTTGCACAGTTTATCTAAACAGTAATTTTCTGAAAATAATTTCTTAGTTCTAACATACTATTATAATTTCTTAATCATCAAAACTTCATGGTTAAATACGTTAACTACATACAAAATTGCCGTTTCGTTCGAAAATTTCAGGTTACACCCACTTGACGTTTTAATAAAATCAAATAAAATTCCCTATTGACATTGGAACCGTCGTTTGTTAACAAGAAGCTGCAGAGAAACATATAACAAAGTGTAACCTGATAAAACATATTCAGTGAAAGATGATATTCACATGTACTTCGGTTTATAAACTGAATTCCTGGAATATCGAGAAATTTACTTAACTTTCAAAAATTCTTCCGGTTTCCTCCCACCAGCTGTTTTGGCTTCACAAAGCTACCCTCAGGCGTGCAACATTAAACACAAAATTTACCTATAAAGACAATTTTATTGTTATAGTTTATTCGGGTATTTACCATCATTTGTGTGTATAAAACATGCAACTAGACGACAAGCCTATTTGCCGCTGTGTTAATATAATTAAAAAAACGAAGAACAAACACTCAAAGCAATCGTTGAGCGGTCAGACCAGAAATAAAGCTGACACTGAAAACATAAATTTCCAAAAAAAGTATCAGTTACACAATTATTCCATTATTAAGTAACAATTTTAATAACTGTTTCTGTTAAGTGAATGTCTAAAGATTCTTCTTCAATAAATTAAAAGGCTCAAAATATTGCACAAACTTTCTCATATTCAATTAATTTGTCGCGAAAATTACATATGAAGAAATCGAAATCGGAAAAATTTTCTCGATATCGGTTCGTCAGGTAAAATTCATAAGCCAAGTTTGTGAAACGAATTTAAAATTTGAAAAAATATGGTATCTTATTAAAAAAACTCGTTAGCAGTCAAGGTTTGTCTTTTAGTTTTTTCGATTTATTATCTAACAGTTGACTGCACAGGCTTCATTATGGTTCTCGGGTGTG
>CM040183.1:96019827-96022327 GCA_022606455.1 Callitettix versicolor | reverse complement strand
AAGTAATGTTTAAATTATTACTGTATCCAAGACTTAAATTATTTTTGATCAAACTGTTTTAAAAGTGGAATCGGTAAGACAAGCTAGGCCAGATCTATCATGTAAACGTTATTAATTAAAGTATTCTGCTTTTAGTAAACAGTAAATATTGAGCCCAATTTTTGTATGTAATGTAAAATCCGGTTATAGTAGGTTTTATTTGTAAATATTTCAATAAGGTGCAATGTTAGAATTCAGTCATTAATTTATAGGTTTTAAATATGAAAGTAGAACAAATTAAGGCCTATTGTATTAAATAACCTATTCTAAGAACTTCTTACTGTACAATGTTGTAAATTCGTTTCTTTTTCCCATTAACTGCGAAAGGTCATACGGCCCGCTAGTAACTATCAATCTTTATTTTTCAAAATATCATAAAACTGCAATTAATGAGCCATGATCTCCTTAAGGTTCATTTTTACAAACAAATTTTAATCGTTACCTACAAAATTGATTTTTTTAGTCTGAAAATTTTTAAAATTTAACTGAATTAGGATTGTCTTAAATTCGGCTTTAGATTAAATTTAATTTTAATTATTTTTCCCGTTTATCTATAGAACCGTAAATTTACCCTTTTTCAAATTCAGTGAGCAAACTTGGCCAAAATTTGAACAACTGATTATTTCGTTTTGCTTGTCGATTGCCCATGAATCGGACGTTTTGAGAAAATATTTTCATGCGAGAGATTCCTTCAAAGTCCTTTCGAGCTTATACAATGCTTGCACAAACTTTTTAACCTACAATTACGGGTCAGATCGTACGGTGTTTATTGTCAAACACGATTTATAATTACCAAGGACTAAGGACAGGTGTTACGGCCGTTTCTTTTATTCTTCCTGACAGCTGAGGCTCGAAATCTGATTACTGGACACGCGACCTTGTACACACAGTTACGTAACATGTGATCCGAAGGCAGAAAGTAAGTCACGTGAGCCGTTAGCAGTCGTTCACGACTTTAAACACTTAACGTAATTGGCCATATTTTTTTTAGAGCATTTCCATTAAAAAATGGCCTATTGGACCGGCCATCATGGTAGATCTAGACCAGACATCTTGAAATTTATTCCCAACAGAGAGACCGATTTTATAGGTTTTTTAATCCCGCAGGGAGTGCAGATTTGCTGCACCTATTGAGAGGATTTAGACGTCCCTCGCGGTACCCGAGTCTAACACACACTTATACTTGCAACACTACACTGACGACTTTAACACTTTACTCTCACACTTACATTTAGGAAGGCGATAATAGCCTCAATGTGCTTTTCACCTTAAAAATCATTTATAAATATAAAATATATATATATATATATATATATATATATATATATATATATATATATATATAGGTTTTTAAGATAAAACTCAAAACGGTGTTTCAGAAAAAGCAACCCGTAAATTTTAAGTCAGCAAAATTTGTTGTAATTGTTTTGTTATTTGCTATTTATTTTAGAATATTAAATTTTATTTCAGTTCAATATGTTACACTGATTTTGAGAATTAGGAACGGCTTTTGTTTTTCCGTCGCTACCTCCTCTGCTAGCAGTTTACGATCAGCAGTGCCACCAAGAGTGCAGCAAAGTTGTGCTGAGCGGAGCGGTCTACGCATTCAAAACCTAACCGATTGTTTTTAATGTAAGTGCGACCACTGAAAGCGCAACGTCACTGGGTTACGCTCCGCTTAGATTAACTCTGTCTAAGTTCGGTTTTGAAGCTGACTCCGCTTCCCCCACCACGCCTCCAAACTTATTATTTCTCGTTACTTAAGTTACGGTTTTTAAACATAGTTCCCTAGAATCCGTTACAGTAGGCCTAAATATTTAGACTTAAAAGATACAAATGCGTTCTTTAAACTGACTGGACTTCGTTTACGGTGCTGCTCTGCTACGCTCGGCTCAGCTCGGAACAGCTCCGCTTCGTATTTGGTGGCCGCTTGGCCTTAGAATCAGTTTTGTTCAGACCTAATATTTGTTCATTTTTAATGTATGTCGGTTACTCATAACAAATGGTCATTGTTGCAGGTCAAACTCGGGGAAATATAGGCGTTGACGACAAAACATATTTAGGGATAGTTAAAGTTAAAATCTTAAAGGTGTGTTTTTAGTTTTGGGTGTTTTTTTGAAATTAGCAATAACACTGATCCCGCAAAAAGTTTTCATTTCCGCTTGTGAAAGGTTCAAGGTCAGAAACACCTTCAAGATTGCCTTAAGGCTAAAATATACGGGTCAAAAAAAATATATTTTAGATTTTTCGAAATTTTAAAATTTTTGTATTAATTTGGGTTGAAACAAAAGCGTTTTTTGAAAAAATCAACACTTTAGAAGTTTTGTTCGCCGCTCAAACTTTGCAATGTGGGTACGGTTAGTGGAATACGACTCAAAAGTGATTTTTATGTTTACGTATCAAATACATTTAAAAAACACTTAAAATGTAGTCATGTGACCGGGGGTCACAAGAATGGGGG
>CM040183.1:95812327-96014827 GCA_022606455.1 Callitettix versicolor | reverse complement strand
ACGTTAAGCAAAACAAATCGTTTCTAACTCTTATCAAATTTTCCTCGAATGTAACTCATAACACATTAGTTCTCATAGAAAACATATATATATATATATATATATATATATATATATATATGTGTGTGTGTGTGTGTGTGTGTGTGTGTGTGTGTGTGTGTGTGTGTGTGTGTGTGTGTGTGTGTGTGTGTGTGTGTGTGTGTGTGTGTGTGTATGCGCGAACTATCGCAATTTTAGTCCGATTACGTTTAAACTTTGCAAAAAAACTATTTTAATGATAGCTTGGGCAAATTCGTTAACCATCAAAATTCGATAAACAGTTTCAAAATTGCAGCATTTTAATTCTTTTTTAATTCATAAATTTTTGCCTTAAAAATGTTTTTTGAAAATCCTATTTGACCAGCGTAATCAGAGTTAGAAGCTGAATTTTCAAAATCCATTCAAAATTTTTTGACAGAGGTCATAGTGTTCTTTTTTTTATTTCCAATATAAACAGTTTTTATTGTGGTGGGACAGAATTTCAAAAGGTTAAGATAAGGACAAATATTTTTGAAAAATCGCTTATCTAGCTAGACAGTGCCTTGATTATTCTCGAAAACACTTAAATATTG
Source organism: Callitettix versicolor (assembly GCA_022606455.1). Lineage (NCBI taxonomy): Eukaryota > Metazoa > Arthropoda > Insecta > Hemiptera > Cercopidae > Callitettix > Callitettix versicolor. Next base: position 96,014,216 of record CM040183.1, on the reverse strand, counting down.
TTATTAAGTATTCTTTAATAGATTATATATACTCAAGCAAAACGTTTTGGCCGTTATTTCTAAATAATGTAAAATCATCCACACTATTTTAAACATGTGAATAAGATTATTGTATAACGATACTCATTAAGAGAAACTTGCTTACCTTGTACAAGCAAATATCTAGGCCTACTTGAAAATACAAATTAAACACAGTTCATTTTGTGTAAAACATCTGCTGGCAAAGTTATTTTATTTTTCCGTTCGTTCATCGATGCAATTACTTGGGCCACAGTTATAATTAGCAACGCAACCCTAATTAAAGTACAACAGTTACGTCTGCAATTAATTTTCGTTGCGTTTTGACCACATTGAAAAAATGTTTTTTGTACGCTCCGAAGGCTAAACGTAGCAGCATTGCAAGGACCAACCCTGCTCGCAGTTGTAAATAAACAAAATATAACGGTAATGTGATAGAACAGGGTGTTGAATGGACGAATACTTTTTTTTAGAGTTACTATTGCGCTGCGACCCTTGTAGATTTATTATGTCCCTTTCCTGAGATACTCCGTCACGTGCCTTCTTCTATAACTCCGTTTAGTTCTCCAGCGTTGTTACAACTTTCGAACTGAACTTTTCGGTAAAATAATTGAATGAAAATGATTGTGTTTTTTTATAAAGTCTAGGATTTGGAGTGGATTCAAGGTGGGTAGCTCCCTCATTTCAAATTGGTGACTTCCCAGTTCCATATTTAGGTGCTCTACTAATTCCCTTAAAATTTTTCTTTCTATTAACCCTCACTACGGAGGTTCTGCTTCATTTGGCCAACACTGAGAGGTCGGTGGTATCCCAATGCTCCGTTTGATACACCATTAGGCAGGTGTTATTCATTTCGGTGAGCTTTATACAAGGTATACAAGGGAAAAGTCGTATAATGTTTTTGACTAAAACTGTGTTGCTAAGCCAAACACAAAAACAAAATGCCGAACGGTCAATCGCTCGGTCAATTAACTAATAATTAATAAAATTATTAATTATTAAAATAATTATAAAATTAATAAAATTTATAAATTTTATTATAAATTATAAAATTATAATTATAATTTATAATTATAAAATTAATTATAATTTTATAATTATAAATTATAAAATTAATAATGAATGAATATAATTTGTATTCACTGTTTCTATGAGACTAACAGTTGTGTGGTAAGATCAGCTGTTTGTGTGAAAATTGCCTTCATCTCTCGATTCACCAACATGTAACAATTTGTCTATCTCTTGTTTGTCTTTATGTTTATCAAGTATAACAAATCTATTGATATAGTCTTAACGTAATTCATTATCCTACAAGGTTAACTTCCGAATTGAAATGTTTGTTCAAACAATTGAATAATTAAAAGAATTATGTTTTTTATTTTTTTTCCACAAGTAGTATAAATTAGTTATTTGATAATAGCTTTAATGTTGTTAATTTGAAATCGACTGTTCTTTTCAGAAATGGAACACGCTAATACAGCCACGAAGCATTCGAGATGAAAGCTGTATGACAAACAAACAATGGACTTCGCATCGGGCATGCGCAGTTCTCCGCAGAACCAGGACAAGATCTTTTACTTCGAAGGGTTGAACTTGAACACGGATAGAATAAGGAGCTCGCCGCCATTACGTCACCGCCCCGCCATTTTGGAACGCTCAAAGAACACGCAGATAGTCACCCCGAAAGCGATAAAACCTTTAAACAGCTACAACAACAATGTGTACACGAACGTACAACACATCGAGGAGGCCGGACACGACGACCCGACGGGGCGACTACAGTGGAAGCCTGACTACCTCGAGCACGTCGACATCGTAGAGAGGAAATGCGAGTCGTTATCACCGAACATCGACAGGAAGTTGTACTACGATCTGACGTCGCCGCCAACTGACAGGATGAAACTGAGTTCGAATTACGACTTGGCAAGACCTGTCGGAGACTCTCAGAGTGTCGAGGTGGACAGGAGAGTGCTCCCGATCAAAGTTCCTGGACAAAAAGCGGACTGGAGTTTGGATTTCGATACTAACTTCGCTGTGGATACGTCTAGGTTCGGGGACTTGGGTGGGGACATGCTTTGCCAAAGGATAAACTCGCGGAGAAGAAGGAACTCGATGCCTTCGGTGTCGGTGCGGCAGCCTTCTCCTACGGTCATGAAGAAACGACGGCTGGCGGCCAACGCGCGGGAACGGCGGCGGATGAACGGACTGAACGAAGCTTTCGACCGTTTGCGCGACGTGATACCGAGCCTGGGGGCGGATCACAAGTTATCCAAATTTGAGACTCTGCAGATGGCTCAGACGTACATATCGGCGTTGTGCGACCTGCTGCAGAGCGCGCCTAGATGAGATTATAAATAGTCGCGACAAGCAGATGTCTCGCTGACGTGATAGAAGCGAATTTCCAGGAGTACTTTTATTTATCTTACCAGAGTTCTAATCCCACCATCATAATCAGCATTGAAATGATCTTGTGTTAGAATTTTAAACTTTAAAAATTAATTTGAAAATACGAAAATGAACTTTAATCTCACTCATGTTCGTTTTTGTAAATTATTTTTAAAAAACTAGAAAAAAGAAATAATTATTTTGAAAAAACTTTACTAAAAACGTTTGAAATGTACATATTACTTCGAAAGATTAATTTTGTGTAAATAATTGCTAACCACAGCCAAACATTTGGTTCAGTTCGATCGGCGAAAATCCGAAAAATTGGTTCATGAAATTTGACTCAAATTTTATCACGTATAAATCAAAGACAGTTACACTAGAATAAATCGAAACACAAAGCAATCGATTCACTCTAAACCGCAAGTTTTGTTTTATACGTTGTTACACTGACGTGGTTACAAATCTTCATGCCGATGTTTTATGCTAATATGTTGAACCGATTTTGGCAAACTATTATCCAGTTTTTTTTTTTACAGATATTGGTGGAAATCATGAATTTCTACAAAGTTTCTGTAACCTTCTTTTCACCAGTACCTTTAATTTATTTTATAATAGTGAGTCATTTCCATTTATAGACAATATTATGTATGACTATAAATATTTTGATTTTGTTTACACCAATGATAATTGTAAGGCATTATTTTTGGCATTTGTTTTACAATAGATGTTTTTAAAATTTATTTCCTAAATATGTAAAAATAAAAAGTATTGTGGCTGTGATAAACATTTTTTTGTAATTTTCAAAAATAATTTCTATTTATTTTCTGAATTGGAATAATTATTTTTTCTCAAAATTTCAAACTAGTATAAACATGAAAAGATTGCACATTTTTATATTCACATTGATTCAATGTAGGTTTATTTTTTGTCAAAATATTTTTATGAATAATTAAACATTTTTTTAAACTAACAGCGTTTGAAGATAGACGTAATGCACATACATTGTATATTTAATATTGCATTCTGTGTTTTATAATTCATAGAATTTCCATTTTCAATTAGTTTTTAATTTACAAACTTATACATATTGAACATACTTGTAAAATTTTATTTTTGTAGTGTTTTCTAGTCATAAAAAGCACAATTTTGTAAAATTATTTAATTCTGTATATTTTGTTCTAGTGATATAGTTCAGTTTGTTTTAAAACACTTTGCGTAATTTTAGACAATAATTAATGTCAGATTATTTAATTAAATGTTTTATATTTGTACTTTTGGAATGATGCAGTTGACAAACGTACAAGCGCAACAATGTGCAACAAACGTAAGTAGTAAAAAAAAATACATTTGTTACAAACACGTGTGCATATGTTACAAACAATGTGCAATAATTGCAACAATGTGGAACAAACAAAATATTACAAACACAAACACACTTAAATAAACAGTTTATTTCTGAAAGAAAATTTAAAACTTTGGAAAGTAATTTTAAAATTAAAAATAAGATAAAATTTCGTTTTCAAAACCACTTTGTTGGCAAGTTATTGGTGGCGATAAGAAGTTAGAATGTTTGTACCTTTGTAACGTTAGCCTAACTGTAGCCTATATGCTATATAAATTAAACGATTTTCTTAAATAGTTTCATATTATTTTAGACATACAAAATTGAAAAAAAAATAGCCGTTCAATGGTAGGCTATATCTTTAATACTTAATGCTACAAATCTGAACGTTATGTTCCTTCTTCTTGAAACAGTTAATATTATGGCAGAACGAACCCCATTCAGACAGTGTTACATGAAATACCCAACAACTACACTCAAGGCCGCCATCTTGAAACGGAAGTGCATTAAAAAATCTTAAATCGTTGGGCAATACACAAGGTACTTTTGTATCAAATTTCAAAACAATCGGTTTTATACGCACTAGCGTTTGACCACAACTGACAAATACACAAACAATAAGAAATGCACAAACGGTCGCTTCGCTCGGACAATTAAATGGGTAAAAAACATAAAACACTTGATCAAAATCTGTAGAGAACTTTTCTTAGAACATTCAGTAAATAAAATTAATAATTTTTTTGAAAATTCTGTTATATTTTATAATGTATCTAAATGAAAAACAGTACAGTTACAGTAAAATTTAATTTAATTTTATTTATCATTTATATTTTACTTATTAATTTTTAAACAATAAATAAAATTTGTTAACCTGTTTAAATTATTTTTCTCAATATTTTTGCCATTAAATTATTTCAGTTCGTATATTCTATTAACGCTTTCAGTGTTTGTCTGCAAATATTTGTAATTATTACTAAAAATAAATATTACGTTTTTCGAAGGTAATTGTTACAAAGAAGAAGTCGTTCAAGTTTCTAAACTGTTGTTTTTTAACAAGATGAAGACAGTTTTATTAATGCCTGCATGCAGCTTTCAAATAGGCTGTTTTCAATAGACTTGGCTGGAATACAAGTTATTTTCTAATATGTTAAGAATCAATTGTATACTATTTTTATACCAAAGATTTTTGTAATTAAGTAGTAATAAAATGTGTTTTTATATCTTTTCCATGTGTATTGTTACATTTTTATTATTCTATTAATGTCCTTCAAAATTAACAATTAATAGTTTTATCTATTTGGCTTGTGTTTGTACTGTAAATTATGTAGCTGGCTGTATTATGTACTAGCTAGCCGTCAATTATGTAAATTATGTTTATACTGGCTTATAAATTATGTAGTGTTAGAATAATTACATTAAATTTAATGCATTTCAATTGTAGACCCTTTCGTGTCGTGTCTGTTTGGCTGTAACGTACCCCTTCCTGTGTTTGTGTGTGTGTGTGTGTGTGTGCGTGTGCGCGTATACAATGAATACAGAATAGATTCTGAATTCACTGATGTGTGTGTATGTGTGTGTGCACGTGTGTGTGCGCGCGCATGCGTTTGTGTCTATGTATGTTTTGTGTGTGTGTGTGTGTGTGTGTGTGTGCCTTTGCGTGTGCGCGTATACAATGAATACAGAATAGATTCTGTATTCATTGTGTGTGTGTGTGTGTGTGTGTGTGTGTGTGTGTGTGTGCGTGCGTGTATACGTGCGTGCGTGTGTGCAAGCTTGTGTGTCTATGTATGTTTTGTGTGTGTGTGTGTGTGTGTGTGTGCTTGCGCGCGTGTGTATACAATGAATACAGAATAGGTTCTGTATTCATTGGTGTGTGTGTGTGTGTGTGTGTGCGCGCGCGTGCATGCCTGTGTTTTCTTCTGATATAACACACAAAAATCATGCTAATAATAGTACTAGAACATTTAAGAAAACATTAAACTAACCTAACCAACAGTGAGAGCGAAACCTAATATGACCGTGAAAGAAGCTGGGAATCGATAATCGGTTTGCGTGAAAAATAAAATAATAAAAACAATAACGGCGGTACAAAATTAGCGTACATAGTTGTCGAGGTGGTTGTTTGAAGAAGAAGAAGAAGAAAACGGAATAATATCGTCGCCATTCGTCTTTCGTCAAAGAGGCCGACATACTGGTTGAACAAGTCGCCGGACAATAGCGCATTCTGCATTCCCCTTGTTGAACTACAATGGGATAATTATAAACACTGGTTCAGCTACCGAAATATTCAATTAAACGTAACACACAAAACTCATACTGTACTAAAGTGTTCGCGATGGAAGAAGGAAATTTTGAATTTTAATTTAAAATTGTTTATTTACTGAAGATAAAATGACAAACAAAATGGTGGCTAACTATGTTTTCAAGCCACTTCGTGGTCATTAAGTAAACACATTCAATCTTCGATCATTTCAAATATATCGGAAGTGTTTATTCTTAAATAATTCATAACGCGGAATAAGCTTACATTATTGTGCTTATATTATATTATACCAAATTATAAGCTTATATAACCAAGTAGGGGTGCAGACTAGCTGCACGTATTGAGAGGACTTAGGTGTCCCTCGCGGTACTCGAGTCTAACACACACTTACACGTACAACACTACACTTACGAATTTAACGCTTTACACTCACGCTTACATTTAGGGAGGCGATAATAGCCTCAATGTGTTTTTTGCCTTAAAATAACAAACAAACAAAAATATTAGTTTATATTATTAAAGTATACCGATATACTTCAAACATGTTGTTAATTAAAAAGAATCAATTATTTTAGTTATTTTAACTAATAACGAGAGAGAGAGAGAGAGAGAGAGAGAGAGAGAGAGAGAGAGAGAGGAGGGAGGGAGGGAGAGAAGAGGGAGACTCTTTCTAGTTAAAACCAAGGCGGCGGACGTTTCACACTAAACATAGCACAAAAATCTTTAATAACATAACATTATCCGCATATCTTAGGGTCCATCCCTAAGTTGATTCTGTAAAAGGAACGGTGAAATCAATTTGCAACCCCCCCCCCTAACAGCAATGACACGCTGACCTGTCATTAACGTCCGACACTTTGCTAATGCAACAATAATCGCGGCCTGGGGAGGGGTCAGAGTGATCTATGACGTATTTCCGTATTGGCTGCTGGCTCTGTCTTCATTCTACCCAGACCGAAGTGAAGGGTGGTTAAGAGTGAATAAATTATTTGGTAACAAGTCAGGTGTGTCTCAGGTGCCAGGACTGGTGTGGGTTGTTGTTAGTGCAGCGTTCAAATCTATTTATACGTAACAATAAACGTCATTCACTTACACAACCATTCCACTTAGCATACAATTTCCTTTAGATTTAAATGTTCAATGATATTGTTTTAAAAAAATCACTCATCTCGAGGATGAACAAATTAGGTTTGTCAATAAACTCATTTTCTCGCAATACAAAGCATAGGCAGATTTAAGAGGAACTAAGGAACACTGCCTCCCCAGTTGTAGTTAATAAAAAATAAAATTTTATAAAATTGTGTTAACTCTCAATTCGATTTCATTTCACCACAAAAATTGTCGAACAGGTCTTGAAGAAATATTCACTCTAATTACCTTAAGAACCTAACTTGTTACAATTGTGTTAACTCTCAATTCGATTTCATTTCACCACAAAAATTGTCGAACAGGTCTTGAAGAAATATTCACTCTAATTACCTTAAGAACCTAACTTATTACAATTGTGTTAACTCTCAATTCGATTTCATTTCACAAAATTGTCGAACAGGTCTTGAAGAAATATTCACTCTAATTACCTTAAGAACCTAACTTATTACAATTGTGTTAACTCTCAATTCGATTTCATTTCACCACAAAAATTGTCGAACAGGTCTTGAAGAAATATTCACTCTAATTACCTTAAGAACCTAACTTATTACAATTGTGTTAACTCTCAATTCGATTTCATTTCACCACAAAAATTGTCGAACAGGCCTTGAAGAAATATTCACTCTAATTACCTTAAGAACCTAACTTATTACAATTGTGTTAACTCTCAATTCGATTTCATTTCACTACACAAATTGTCGAACAGGTCTTGAAGAAACATTCACTCTAATTACCTTAAGAACCTAACTTATTACAATTGTGTTAACTCTCAATTCGATTTCATTTCACTACACAAATTGTCGAACAGGTCTTGAAGAAATATTCACTCTAATTACCTTAAGAACCTAATTTAATTCAAATGTGTTACTCTCAATTCGATTTCACTGCACCACAAATATTGCCGTGCCAGACGTAAAGATGTATTCACTCTACGAACATATTTTACCACAAAAATAAACGTTAAAACATTTGAAAATTAATATATACGTCATAAACAGCATTAAAAGCTTCAAATATTTGCCATTTTAAATTGCCAAATTCCGTTGCAATACGAAACCTGACGTCGGACATGGTTCATTTCCGTAATTTTAGTATATTTCCTTAAATTGTATCAGTATGCCGCAATAATGTTAAGTGAAAAGCATTTTAAACGAACTTCCAAAAGTTGTCATTCATTCCAAAAGTTGTCATTCATTCCAAAAGTTGTCATTCATTCCAAAAGTTGTTAAGCAAATTTAAACATGTTAAAACAAACCTTGACCGCCGTTGGCTTTGTTCTGGCTCTTGAATAGAAGCATAGGCTACCAACTGAATAAAAGCATACTCTAGCTGCAGACAGCTTAGATAGCTATACTCGATAGACTACAGGAGAGGCTATTACAATCTGATAACACGGCCAGGCGGTATCTGATAACACTCCCACTAGACAAGTATGATTATGCAGAGATTATCCAGTACTTGTTGTAGGTGTCTGCAACAAGTGTTTTGATTCTAACCTAAAAAATAAAACGTAAGGCCTGCATAGCGAAGTTCTACGTGAATCCTTGCCTGGAATATATTCCTTTATATCTGGAGTACTTGTAAGGACTTAGCCACTCTATGAACCAATAAAGTATTATACTACGTAATTATAAATTTTGTTGTATTAAAACCCAGTCCAGGGTTGTAAACAGGGGTTTATAACAAAAAAATCATTGTTTTTAAAATTATTGGGTAGTAAAAGTTCCATTATATGATTGTCTTTTCTTCGAACATCTGTCATCGTTAATGTATGCGGAAATGTTAGGTTCCAATGCTTACTTTAAAATACAGACAACTAGGAAAGCTCAAGTACACACATTTTCACCCGTATTTATCGGTACACACAATTATCTAAGTCATTGAAGGAAGTAAGTGGCATTTTACTAGTCGAGATACTTGTTAAATATTTGATAAAACTTTGATCATATATCACATTCAAATATTTGTCGTAGTTGTATCAAATAAAACATATTACAACTTCAAGTTCCCAGGTCTAAGTCTTAGCACGATGGCTGTTCCAGCAATTCATTTTACGAGTAGAAATTCGCTAATAATTTTATAATTACTGATTCGAAGTTAATTTACCAGCTTACAATGGTTGTTCGAATGTTTTCAAATGGACACCGTAATGTTGCAATTGTTGTTTTTGTTTTCATTGTCGGACGAAGTACATTCTGATAACTGAGCTGTCATGTGCGGCGTTCCGTCAGTTCAGTTCTGCCTGACGTGCACGTGACCCACATTTCAGCTGCAGCTGAAACTTCAGAATTACACTAGATCTGTGTTCCTGTGCTTCGCTGCGACATCTTTAAGGGAATAAAGACTACGCTTGATTAATTTAAAAGTTTATTTAAACATTTAGTTTCAATGTTAACTATATATTTGTATATTTGGAACAGAAGTACACATGCACGCATACACACACACATACGCACGCGCGCACACACGTTTGTATGTGTATTATAAACGTACAATTAATAATTGTAAAACTGTTTGTAATAAAATGTATGTAAAAACCCTTACATAATAAAATGTAAGTAAAAACTTCTATATAATAATATTTATGTGACCAGAATGTAAAATCATGTATGTAACAAAATGTATGCAACGCGTTTGTAAAAATTTGTCTGTAACGGAATGTATGTAAATACCTGTATGTTATAAAATGTATGGAACTTGTATGTAAATCCAATGAACTTGTAAAAACTTGTATGTATAAAATTGAATGTGTAAACAATGAATGTAAAAACCTGAATGTAAAAACTTGTATGTAATAAGAAATTTGAAAAAATCTATCTTACAGACTGATGAGGAAGTAAAGTTTAAAATTTTTTGTTGAAGTTCAACACTTACTGAAACAGAAAAATGCTGCACAATTTCTCTGATCACCTCATCCGCGTACACAGGATCACAGACTTGTATCATTGCAGTCCGTCATTTCCCCGTAAAAATCTTTCCGCCATTATTAAATCATTGTAAGTTTGTTTACGTCCGGAATGAATGAATGAAATTTAGGTGAATGCAATTCGTCACGGGGCTGCCATTTGGAGTTGTGAGAAAACGAAACAACGTTGCTACCACGACGCGACCTTGAGGAACACCGGCGTGAGAACAGTTCCCATAGTAACGGCCCAAACTAGTCGTCATCGTGTTTACGCATTGTGCCGCCGAGGTGACGCCGCATCGGTAAACGGTGTAAGGTGACTTGAGTTCACCTCCAGGAGGGCTAATCTGGCAACACTGCGACACCTCATAATGTTTGGCAGTATTGATTTTTATAAAGGATACAATTGATATACTTACAAGCGATCCTTCTTAAAAGATACGATTACTGCTTATTTGTACCAGGCGTACAAATCCGTTCGACCGTTTCAAAATGGATATCATTCTAAAACGTAACATTTTTCCTACACTTCCTTGAAAATCTGATTTCATCGCCTTATTCAGCGATAGAATTTTCATAAATTAACATCTTAAATTTTCAATGTAATATGAAAGTTTTAAAAGCTAAATTAATGGTTTAAGTTTGTATTTTAGGATTTTATATAGTCGCCTCTTCCTCGGTCAGCTGTTGTTTAATTTTTCTGAAATAAACACTTTGTTTAAAAGATCAGTAAAGATTGTGTGAAAGTCCAGGTTTTGAATGGTTCACTAAAACACGAGCGAAGCAAATAGATTAAATAAATTAATGGCCTAGTTGATTTAATATCCGCAACTGGGCCAACTCACTCCTTAGGACCACAGGTCGATTCAGTAACTGTTAAACATATGCGATAAAGATAATCGCTATAAATCATCCTTCGACCTTTCGCCATTAGCCTCGAAGTGTTAAATTAGTAGAACGTTAAACCAGTAAAATAAATAATAAATATATATATTATCCGCACTGGAAACTGCAATCGTTTAAAGTCAAGTGGCCTGTCGGTCGTCATCATCGGAATGCGTGATGTCAAAACGTCTTCTCCTTTTTATTTTCCCATAAGAACTGCAGCATCGATGATGTTCATTAGTTTCTTCCCCAAAAGTTGAGTACCAATACATAGACGTGATTTGTTGATATTTTGCAACACGACGATTACCGATCCAACTTTTAATTGTAGATTATGAGGCGGTAATCCGGGCAATTCCAGTGAGTTTAAACATTCTGTTGGATAATGAAAGATATCATCTTGCCTAGTAACGGAATCAACTGATTTATACGTCATCAATTCGCCAGGCATTCCGTTTTGAATTTGGAAATTCATTTCGTTATAATAATTTATTTAATTAACAGCAATACTAATAAACATCTGATCGGATATTATGGCCAGAATAAATCAGCTGACTTCTTTGTTCAAACACAATGATGAGTAGAACAGTCATAGACGAGAGGCATGCTTTCTGTTCAAGGGCTCTCCTTCTGACTGTAGCAGCACCCGGAAAAATTTACAAATGTTTTTCTCCGTAAATACCGCCCTTAAAATACTGACAATATTTGAAAAAAAAGTCAAATCGGTTCAGCTGTTTTCACGTTATGGCGTCATCAACAAAATATCGATTCATTTTTTTATATAAAATAAAGATAATATATATATATTATCTGCGTATAGACCTTGTTGGATCACGCAAAGCACTACGACTCATGTCTTGCTCCTTCTAATCCTCCACACCTCCCTCATCCTGTCCCCATGGATCCTCTTCCGCTCCTCCGTCCATTTTACCCCTACTCTCTTTGGGATTTCATTCTCTGGGACCTTCCAATTGAGCATCTTTCTCCTGTATGCGCGCCTGTCTTCAACGTCTGTTGAGTCTATTCCTGCGTCATGTAGGTCTATTCTGACTTGTGCTATTCACGACGTTGTTGATTTGACTCTTGTATATACTTAAGGATTCTGTTGGCAAGTCTCGTTGTTGGGAGTCTACTGATGTGTCCTTAGAACCGAAGCCTCCTTCTTCTGATATCTGCTGCCAGGTTCAATATCTTCTCTGTGGTCTTCCGGGAGTGCAACCTGTATCCATCTTCTGTTAATCTCGAGCCAAGGATCTTCCTCAAGATATTGCGTTCTTCCTTCAAAATATCCTCCATGGTAGCTTTTGTGGAGTGCTAGCGTCTCGCTTGCATATAATACCTCCGGTTTTATGACTGTGTTGTAGTGTCTGATTTTTGTGTGCGTCGACATACATCTCTTATTGTAGATATCACGCGTTATACCAAGAGCCCTCTTCATTCTCAGTAGCCGAACCCTTTGCGCAGCCTTCTCGCCACCTGTGGGTTCAAGAATTTCTCCCAGATATTTGAGCTGCTTAACTCTGTTTATCTTACCATACTTTGTATTTAGTTCTTGAATATTTAATTTTGAACAGAAGAATTCGGTTTTTTTAAACGAGATCTGTAGACCGACCCTCTCTGCACATTCCTTTAGGACTTCTATCTGTTTAATCGCTGTTGTTTCATTATCTGTGAGTATGGCTAGGTTTATATATATATATATATATATATATATATATATATATATATATATATATATATATTCTTCAAGTTCCCAGGTCTAGGTCTTAGCACGATGGCTGTTCCAGCAATTCATTTTACGAGTAGAAATTCGCTAATAATTTTATAATTACTGATTCGAAGTTAATTTACCAGCTTACAATGGTTGTTCGAATGTTTTCAAATCTGGACACCGTAATGTTGCAATTGTTGTTTTTGGTTTTCATTGTCGAACGAAGCCCAACATTTTATACATTCTGATAACTGAGCTGTCATATGCGGCGTTCCGTCAGTTCAGTTCTGCCTGACGTGTGCACGTGACCCACATTTCAGCTGCAGCTGAAACTTCAGAATTACACTAGATCTGTGTTCCTGTGCTTCGCTGCGGCATCTTTAAGGGAATAAAGACTCCGCTTGATTAATTTAAAAGTTTATTTAAACATTTAGTTTCAATGTTAACTATATGTTTGTATATTTGGAACAGAAGTACACATGCACGCGCACACATACACACACACACACGCACGCACGCGCACACACACGTTTGTATGTGTATTATAAACGTACAATTAATAATTGTAAAACTGTTTGTAATAAAATGTGTGTAAAAACCCTTACATAATAAAATGTAAGTAAAAACATCTATATAATAATATGTATGTGACCAGAATGTAAAATCATGTATGTAACAAAATGTATGCAACTCGTTTGTAAAAATTTGTCTGTAACGGAATGTATGTAAATACCTGTATGTTATAAAGTGTATGGAACTTGTATGTAAATCCAATGAACTTGTAAAAACTTGTATGTAATAAGAAATTTGAAAAAATCTATCTTACAGACTGATGAGGAAGTAAAGTTTAAAATTTTTGTTGAAGTTCAACACTTACTGAAACAGAAAAATGCTGCACAATTTCTCTGATCACCTCATCCGCGCACACAGGATCACAGTCTTGTATCATTGCAGTCCGTCATTTCCCCGTAAAAATCTTTCCGCCATTATTAAATCATTGTAAGTTTGTTTGCGTCCGGAATGAATGAATGAAATTTAGGTGAATGCAATTCGTCACGGGCTGCCATTTGGAGTTGTGAGAAAAACGAAACAACGTTGCTACCACGACGCGACCTTGAGGAACACCGGCGTGAGAACAGTTCCCATAGTAACGGCCCAAACTAGTCGTCATCGTGTTTACGCATTGTGCCGCCGAGGTGACGCCGCATCGGTAAACGGTGTAAGGTGACTTGAGTTCACCTCCAGGAGGGCTAATCTGGCAACTCTGCGACACCTCATAATGTTTGGCAGTATTGATTTTTATAAAGGATACAATTGATATACTTACAAGCGATCCTTCTTAAAAGATACGATTACTGCTTATTTGTACCAGGCGTACAAATCCGTTCGACCGTTTCAAAATGGAGATCATTCTAAAACGTAACATTTTTCCTACACTTCCTTGAAAATCTGATTTCATCGCCTTATTCAGCGATAGAATTTTCATAAATTAACATCTTAAATTTTCAATGTAATATGAAAGTTTTAAAAGCTAATTTAATAAGGTTTAAGGTCTGGTGTCTTTAGGATTTATATGGTTCGCCTCTCTCCTCGGTCAGCTGTTGTTTCAGTTTTCTAGAAATAAACACTTTTCAAAAGATCAGTAAGTGATTGTGTGAAAGTCTAAGGTTTTGAATGGTTCGCTAAAACACGAGCGAAGCAAACGGATTAAATAAATTAATCTTCTCGGCTATTAATTTAATATCCGCAACGATTTTTTTCCAACTCACTCCTTAAAAAAAACAGGTCAAGCCAGTAATCCGTTAAACATATGCGATAAAGATAATCATTCAAGGTCATACTTTGACCTTTCGCCTTAAAGAATTCCTCGACTTTTAAATTCGCTGCCAAAATAAAAAACCAGTAAAATACTTTTATCACCTGTTAACATCTTTATAGCATCATTTGCTACCTTCGCAGCTTCAGCCTAGATTTTAATCAAAACACTGCCCGTCTCCGTCACACTCAGTGGTTCTCCTATTAGTCTATCTCTCTCACGCAGGAGCAGATAGGATATCGTCTCTGTCACAGTCGTTGTTGCCCCCTATTTGTCTATCTCACTCGCACAGAAGCAGCTCAGGTTTATCGACTCTCTGACAGGTACGGTGAACATTTTATGGTTATTACCGACTGACACACTTTGATTTTTTTGCCACCGGATGTCAATTAGCTTAATTTATTTCACAGTTAAATCGGCAATAGGATGCTGGCGTTGGTTTTGACACGGTCTTGGTACAAAACGGTTTAGAAGATGCCCGAAAATAGTTCTACCCAGATTTGGCCGATAATGGCCGACATTATAACAAACGTTAAATCAGGAACAGCGTCCGAAATGTGTGACATACAAATACACTACCTCTGCAGCACTAACTGAGAGGTTAAAGTAAGTATAAATAACCACGGCCCAACTATCTTGCCAATGTAGTGGCCATTCCAACGCCGTCAATAGTTTTAGTGCTTCCAACAAAGTGTGAACATTTTAAACACTAATGTATTCAGAGTTTAACGATCATTACAATAGCAGTCATTATTAACACTGCAAAAATAATGAAATGGTCAATGATCAATGGTCAGTATTAAAGCTCATTTCAAGGTCATCCTTATTACTATGATGATGCGCTCTAATAGTTCAATTTTTTAATGTAAAACGTACAAACGATTTGTTTTAAAATCTACATGAGTAAAACCCTCATCGACCTGCATTTCCTTCCTGAATTTACTGATCGATTTTTTTTGTGTTTTTAACGTCCGACTATTGTGTACACTTGGGCAAATGCAGACGATGGGATGATTTATAGCGTATGAAAATGCCAAGCCCTGGCCGGTAATCGAACCCGGGTCCTCGGGGTGAAAGCCCAGTACGCTATCAACTAGGCCACCGAGGCGGCTATCTTACTGATCGAAGCAACTTCAGAAAAATACCGGTAATTTCCGGTCATAGAAGGAAAAGTACATATTAATTGGGTCACTATGTACAGCATAAATTATTTGGGCAAGTTTAAATTAAAATTTGTTATAATACTTTTTTTTAATTATATATTTTTGTTTTACTTCCTCAGTATAAGCACTATAAATATTAACGGGTCGTGAAGAAGTTATACCTGCTTGTAGCAATACATGTTTTGCACTTTTTGAAATTAACGAACGCCTTTCTCGTTCGTCTTATCTTCTTGTTCTTCGTTTGTTAGATCTCTTGTCTTTTTTCTTATTTTCTTCCTTTTTTTGCCTTCTTCGGATTGTTTGTTTTCTTGTCTTTATTATTTATTATGAACGGTGAAGTTATCAGAAAATTTAAAAAAATGTTTCTAAAGCACTAATACAAATACAAATTCAACAAAGAGAAGTGCAGAGGAGCTGCGCAGAAGGACAAAGCACCCAACATAAAAATACCAAGAACTGAAGAGAATGAACAATATAAAGAATTCCTTGCAAATGCCTCTTAGTTTACTATAATCGTTAATTGCAATTTTAAATATTTTACTTTCATTTTCATTACCGAAGTAGTTGAAATAAAAAAAGTCTTCCATGTTTTGAAAAGAATGCGTAGTGGTGTAGCCTAAGTAATGATTGGTCTGTGCTCTGCAGTTGGATAAATCACACGGTGACAGTCAAATGGTTGTTCTAGTTTGTCGGGAGCTCCGCTAGTAGCGCCACTGAGGCGCCGGAAGAAATCGACCTTTGCAACAATAGATTTCACGTTTTACGACCTGGGGTTAATGAAGAGTGGACGGTTAATTGCCGAAAGTTGGCGTTTTAGTTTATCGACCGATTGAAGTCTGGTTCCTGTCACCTAGGCGACGATACAACCACTTGTGCTGGCGGACTGTTTGTATCAACGTTGTAGGGCCAAGATTACTTTATTCTCTAAACTCTATTATTTTGCAGCCTAAATAAAATTATCTTCCTATAGTTCTTCTTAGCCAACTTCCAAACAAATGCAGCTTTAACGAAGTTCTCCTCCGTAATTTGCCTTGCAGCTTCAGCTTAAACAACTTTGCCCATTAAGAGTTTCTTCACAGACGCAGCTCTAACAACTTTTGTATATTTCTATTTTCCTCATTCATTCAGCTTTAAAATCTCTTTCGTTATCTTCTTCACAAATGCAGCTTTAACAAAGTTCTCCTTTACTAACATCCTGATCAGAGTCGCTTTAACAAAACTTTTCCTTGTAAATTTCCTAGTAGTTTCGTCTTTAAAAATGTTTTATGTGATTTTCTTCACATATACAGCTTTAAAAAAGTTTCCTTCGTAATTTTCTTTGCAGTTTCAGCTTAAACAATGTTTTCCATAAAGATTTTTTTTCACAAATGCAGATTTAACAAAGTGTTCCTTTGCTATCTTCCTCGTAAGAATTGCTTTAACAAAAATTTCCTTCATAAATTTCCTAGATTCGTCTTAAAAAATTTTTCCTGCGTGATTTTCTTCACGCAATGTTTTCCTTTGCTACCTTCCTCATAGATGTTGCTTTAACAAAGTTTTCTTGATTATCTAAATAAGTTTCATTGTTTTCTGTATTCGTCGTAGATATTGCTTTAATAAAGTTTTCCTTTCCTATCGTCCTCTTAGTTGGCCTAAACAAAATTCTTCTATGCAATCTTTCCCTTAAATCCGGCAACAAAGTTCATTCTTAATTTTCCTCACCAATGAAGCTTTAACAATGTTTTCCTCTTGCTACCTTCCTTGTAGCTTAGACAAAGCCATAACAAAGTAATATTTAGATTCCTCGTAGATGTAACCTTAAAAACGTTTCCTGCTTTCGTTATTTTCCTCATAAATTCCGATAAGAAATACTTTTGTAATTTTAGAACGTATATTTTTTAGAAAACCTCAATCCGCATTCGTGTTATTTACGCATTAATGCGCTCATACAATTAAACACCTCCATCTCCTAATTAAACAATTCATTTTTTACAATTTGTCTTTCATACAAATGTTCTAAATACAAAATAATGTAAAAAATCATCATATAACATCTTCATCATATAACATCTACATCATATAACATCTACATCATATAACATCTACATCATATAACATCTTCATCATATAACATCTTCATCATATAACATCTACATCATATAACATCTACATCATATAACATCTACATCATATAACATCTACATCATATAACATCTACATCATATAGCATCTACATCATATAGCATCTTCATCATATAGCATCTACATCATATAGCATCTACATCATATAGCATCTACATCATATAGCATCTTCATCATATAGCATCTACATCATATAACATCTACATCATATAGCATCTACATCATATAGCATCTACATCATATAGCATCTACATCATATAGCATCTTCATCATATAGCATCTTCATCATATAGCATCTACATCATATAGCATCTACATCATATAGCATCTACATCATATAGCATCTACATCATATAGCATCTACATCATATAGCATCTTCATCATATCATCATCATATAGCATCTACACATCATCATATAGCATCTACATCATATAGCATCTACATCATATAGCATCTACATCATATAGCATCTACATCATATAGCATCTACATCATATAGCATCTACATCATATAGCATCTACATCATATAACATCTACATCATATAGCATCTACATCATATAACATCTACATCATATAACATCTACATCATATAGCATCTACATCATATAGCATCTACATCATATAGCATCTACATCATATAGCATCTACATCATATAGCATCTACATCATATAGCATCTACATCATATAGCATCTACATCATATAGCACTACAGTTTCGCAGCGCTAAATGGAATAGGTAACGTTTTTTAATCATTCGCCTGAAATTTCTCCCGAGTAATTTATTATCAGTAATTTTTCCGCCTTGACTGCCTCGCGAAGTAATGGCATTACGGCAGCTCGGCAGCTCGGCACCGGGGAGGTAAACCCGCTTAGAATTATCGTTTAGTGAGGATATCGTGTACAGATCATAGCGTTGAATAATGCAATGTGGCAAATTACAAGGGTAGCAGTCGATATAGATCTAAGTCGAGGGCGGCTCTTTCACCGCGCTCCTCTCCACCTGCCCCGAGAACATCTGCCCGAAAAAATGTTCGCCGCTCATTATTACAACTCAAAAATAATACTATTCCTTGAATAATAGTTTTCTGATCATATCAAGATAAGTGGAATTTGAATAAAATGGAATTCTTCGGACGGAGTTGAATGTCTTGAGGTTCCCTTTTGGCGTGTTGATGTTTAATATACTGTATTTCCAATATGGGGCTTTAAAACTCCTCTAATGATTTTTATTAAATTTGACCTAATAGTACATTAATAGCCAAACCGAGAGTTATGCAGAAATTATTGGTCACTATTAAAGTAGTCCAAAGGACACTAGATCCTTAAGTAATGTCCTGACCACGCTCCGCGACAACGCTCGCTCCTGTAATTCTTTCCTAATTTAACCTAACCTAACAGTAGGCCTAGTATATTTAAGGAAAAATTTTACTGTACCAACTTTATTGGACATTTTAATCTTTTTTTTAATGACGCGTTAAATTTATGGTAGATCTTGCCGTTCAGCCAGAAAATAGTGAACTAAACTTGTCATTGTTAAAACAGAGGCCGCCACCTGATTCGAGTAAATAGAAAAAAATCTTACGCATACAACTTTCAGGATTTATACAACGTGCCTTTTCATAAATTTTCAAAACAATCGACCATTGTGTTTGCCTGAAACTTTCAACACTTGTTATCGTTAAATCACAAGACGCCATCTTGAAACAGAAGTGAATGAAAAAAATCTTACATTGTAGGCTTTTTATAAGGTACCTTCATATTAAATTTCAAAATGATAGGTCAATGCGTTTGGCCAAAAACTGCGTAACAAATAAAAAGCCAAATGCCGAACGATCGAGTTGAAACAGAAAGGTCACTCCGTTCGGCCAATAAATCCCTGTTTGATAGCTAGGGACACGAAAATTGTAAAGCTCGTTGACAATGAAACTTAATTTCTTGGAATGTACTGTGCAGATTTTGCAATTAGAACTTAATTCAATGTAACGAATTTGAAATACAAAAAATGTGTGCTTGATAAATAATTCATAAAGTACTCAAAACCTGTGGCATATTTTTGATATTATTTAGTTATTTGTGAATATAAAATTTATTTTAAAGCTACCTACTCTGACGTTTATAAATTTTGAAAAAATCCGAACAAAGATTTTTCAAAATGCTGGCTTCCCAATTTGTTGTACTACAGACTTTAAGGGGATTTTCAAGGAGACCCCTTTTGGGTACTATAATGTTGGCGCTAACATTACAGTAAGACCCTTGCTCTGTATAACTATTTCGCGTTCACTTAAACGTCACGGCAACTAGACTTCATTTTTCGTCTTTTCTGTTTGATTTGAAAATTTTAAATACTAATTTCTGTTGGCTTCAACAATACGTCTGCGTTTTGCTTTGTACCATTAACAAAGCGCACGAAAGGATAAATAGTGCCAACTTGCATACGTGGAACAAACTCGAAATGAACACAACAGAAACACTTTGGGGACGATGGGAACAGAATCGACGCTGGCATGTTGTCGATCACAGAGTTCAAAAAGACACCGCCAGGGCTGTCCAATTACTATTGTGCTGTACACTATGACAGATTGAACATATTGGCCGCAGGAACTCGTTTGGACAGCCACGATGCATTCTCTGAACTCTTGGCTGTATATAGACATTGCAATTATGTTAATGGTAGCACGGGAAAAACCGCCCCAATTAATATGACTGAAGACTATTGTTGGTAATAAACCACTTGGATCTGTTAATTTTTGCTTTTAATTGGTCTTGTTAATTGTGCTCGAGTTGAATGATAGCGCTGTGGTGGAGAAACGTTTCCGAGAATTTAATTAGTTTTATAGATTGTTAAAACTGCACGTTGCTTTAACAACGCATTCGCCTATGAAACGCTATTGGATCATCTCAACTGAGAATTATCAACTGTTCAAACATTAAGTAATTATATTTTTTTAAAAAAAAACCTCCTACTTTTCATTGTAACCAAAAGTAATGTATTTTTTCTCCTAATACTACTTAATAAAAACAATGTTTAGTAGTTTTTATGATAATATTGATACTCGTCACAAAACAAAATTTAAAAAACCGTTATACGCTACAATAATATTTTGTAAAAAACATAAACCTGTTAATGAGACAGGTAGATAAATCGAGAGAGAGAGAGAGAGAGAGAGAGAGAGAGAGAGAGAGAGAGAGAGAGAGAGTGATGATGGAAGAACGAGAGGAGGGAGATACATTACACCTTCTAGTGCAATCAATTTCCCCCCTTACGTGTGCTGACCATCCCTCCCAACCCTACCCTAACACTAGATCTTACAAGTGTAATAAATCTATGTTTCTATCAAGCACTTTTCTAAGGCGGAACAAATGAATAATCTTGTCAGGAAACAAGTCAGGTGCTGATACGGAACCCTGGGGCACACTATTAACAGTGAACCGCTTCTAACTGATATATTTTGAAACGAAAATTTGTTTGGTAATAACAATGACCTATTGTGTTGTGGCGTTCGAATATTATATGTGTATATTTGTTTTATAATAATGATAATCATTACTTTAGACAGAGATGGTTACGTTAGTGTTGAAACCAAAATTTCAAAAAAGTGTAAAAATGAAGAAAAATTACTTCAATTCCCTTCCGTTAAGTCAGCACACATTTTAATTTTCCAAACACAGTGTTTTGTGTAAGTGTTTTATTGCAACGTATTTTACTTATAAGCTTAAACTCATATAAATTTTTAAAAAATTAATTTTCCAGATTCTTAAAAATTTGCCTATGAACCCTATATAACTCTTATTTAAACCCATCAAACATATACTTGATTTATTAATTCTTACATATGACCACAATTTGAGGAATATCTGCTGAATTACTTTTTAGTTCTATTCCATTGCCTCCGAACCCATGTTTTGGGGGGTAAAGACCAATTCATATTATTTTATTGCTTATCAAATAATTTTGAACAAAATTTGAAGTAAATCGTTGGAGATGGATTTGAAAAAAATATTTTAACAGTGCTATGACCAAATTTAATTTGTTTGTAAAATTAAAATATGCGCTGACATGATTAAAGGTCTTTAAAGTAATTTTTCTTCATTTTTAAACTTTTTGAAATTTTGATTTCACCATTATAACCAGCATTGAAATCTGCGGAAATTTTTAATTTTCAAAATTACATTAAAAATACAAAAATAAACCCTGACCGCCGCAAATTAAATTTCTTAAATTCAATGGATTTTAAATATTTAAAGCGCTGGTTTATGCAGTTTTTAACGCTAATTACGATAAAAAAATCGGATTTCAAAAAGTCTTAAAGGTTATGAATTTTTAAAACAAAATGGCTGCCATTTTGAAACTGTTAAGCAAATTTTGCCAGTCAACCAGTCCAAGCTATTACCAAAAGCGATTTTTATGGTTACTTTAAATCAAATCGGACTACACACACACACACACACACACACACACACACACACACACACACACACACACACACACACAGACACTTCACTATTGAGAGGATTTAGACGTTCTTCGTGGTACCCAAGTCTAACACACACTTACACTTACAACACTACATTTGACTTTAACACTTTACACACACTTACATTTAGGGGAGGCGATAATAGCCTCAATGTACACTTTTGAGCCTTTAATACACACACATACACATATATATATATATATATATATATATATATATATATGTGTGTGTATTATATATATATATATATATATATATATATATATATATATATATATATGTGGGTGTGTGTGTGTGTGTGTGTGTGTGTGTGTGTGTTTGGTATTTTAAGGAGAAAAGCCCATTGAGGCTATTATCGCCTCGCTAAATGTAAGTGTAAATGTAAATATAAATATATATAAATTTAGCGTTTCCTGAAGAAATAATCAAGAGGTCAGTTCGGAGCTCATTCCAAGGCCTCGGGTCCTGGTTTTAAAATGATGGCTGCTCATGTAGCTATTTTTCAATGGAAATTTACTAAAACATACTAACACTATATGGGAAAACCAGAATACTGTTTTCGCTTCATGCTTAATTTCAGGAAACAACAACAGTCAATTACCATAGTTTGGTGTCCAACGTTATGTGCACAGATCCAACAAACGTTTCCTCCGCGATCACCGAACTTTTGTACTTAGTACAGTGGCAATACTTCGCATTAAGCTTCGTATATTGAGAAGTGCAATTACAAAAATTAATTTCAATTTCACAAAACACCAGAACAAATTGGAAACATTTCCGAATGCCTTTGATCTTTTAACCACCCAAAATTGATTGCCCCCGCACAATAAAGCCAACGGTTGTTTAAATCAATCAACAGCATTATCTACAGCTTCTAACCTTAATATTCATTACCTCTTTCAGAAAAATAAACAGGCAGCTGAGCATGGGGTAGGAAATGGAGGTGGTTTTTCAAATTCGATCCGCACCGGTAAATGCAAGCTCACGCCCTTTGTGTTTCGCCGAAAGCGTTTTAAATTTACGGGCTCATCTTAGGTCAAATTTAAAATTGTTTAATGTGGTGTTTCAGTTTTTTGTTTGAGTTTATTTTGTGAAATAATATAATGGATTGGGAAACAACGATGCAAAAGCCGTCAGCTAATGTAACCGCGCTGCCCCTGCCATCAGAATAGACGTAATATCTGTTAGTTCACTCTCGCCTTAAGATCCGGCAATATTTAGCGAATTTTCATTGTAAAATGTACTATAGGAGCGGTCATCATGGTGAACCCAGACCTGGGACCTTGAAAACCGATCTGTACATTACTTTTAGCCGAGCGAAGCGATGTATCAGTTTCAACTCGACCTTTCCGCATTTGGTTTGTGTTTGTTTGTAATTTTAGCCAAAGGCAATAACCGATCGTTTTAAAATTTGGTACCACAGTGCCTTGATAAGGCCTGAAATACACACACACACACACACACACACACACACACACACACACACACACACACACACACACACACACACACACACATGCACGCACATGCACGCACATGCACGCACACATGTACGCACACATGCACGCACACATGCACGCGCGCACATACACGTGCGCGCACCTACACACACAGGCGCACAGACGCGCGCTCGCACTCGCACACACGCGCACGCGCGTACTCGCACACGTGCATACGTACACACACACACACACACATATATATATATATATATATATATGCACGCACATGCACGCACATGCACGCACACATGCACGCGTGCACACGCACACACACACATGCACGCACGTGCGCGCACCTAAACACACACAGGCGCACAGACGCGCGCTCGCACTCGCACACACACACACACACACACACACACACACACACACACACACCGTTCACTAACGTTCAACGATGGCGGGCTCTGATTTAACTTTGTGAGTGTAGTTGCTGGATATTTTCTGTAACACTGGTTGAACGGCGAGACCAATCGTAATTTTGACTGCTTCGTGAAGAAAGGTCATAAAATTTACAATAAAGTTAGTCCAGTAAAATTTTTCGTAAATATAACGATTACCGGTTATATTGGCGAAACGTTAACGATCGATGTCGCGGAGCAGCGCGGATATACTGCGAGACATATCCTATCAGTTCTTTGAACTACTAGCATACTGTTAGTTAATATGTATTTCACAAGTCTATGGGGACTGTTTACATCTTGGAGCCGAATTTCAAAGTCTATCTTCACCAACAGTGTAATGAAAATTAAGTTTGTAAAAAGACACACAAGCACATTGACGCTATACAAAGTGAGATTGACAATGTCTGTGATGGTGTTTTCCTCTTGTTTTGTCCCATTGAATCATTTCTCAAAATTTCTGTTCATAATTTCAGAAGAACGTGTACTGTATTTAATACAGTGTTGGGCCACTGCCTGTACAAGTGAGAAGTAAACTAAATTGGCCATCTCGTTGTGACGAACGCGATGAGTCCGGAAGCGGCCACAGATGGCGCCCTCAGCAGTTCCACTCTGTGAGCACGCACGAGTCGCCTATCAAGATTGATACTCGAGTCAACTGAATCGAGCACCATTACAGCTCAACCAGAACATAACCTAACTAAAAGTTCAGCGCTGTGTCCTCTCAAATTAACTGTTGAATTAATAAATAACACTACTATATTGTAGTCTCTATGTGAGACATCTTTAGAAAAAAATGCCACAAAAAACTCCGGAAAATCCATGAACTAATAATTTTTAGTAAACGTAAACAGTGATACAAAATCAAACAGTGGTATACGTCAAAATAAATATCACTAAAATATAGAAAGTAGAATTATTGCTTTATTAACATACTTCTATTAGGAAATGAACTGTTGGAGGGGCCATCATGGTAAGAGCCAGAACCGGAAACTTGAAACCAACGCCGATCCAGACTTCTAGATTACTTTTCTTAATATGGTAATCTTAACGATCGTTAAACATTTGTGTGTGTGTGTGTGTGTGTGTGTGTGTGTGTGTGTGTGTGTGTGTGTGTGTGTGTGTGTGTGTGTGTGTGTGTGTGTGTG
Source organism: Callitettix versicolor (assembly GCA_022606455.1). NCBI lineage: Eukaryota > Metazoa > Arthropoda > Insecta > Hemiptera > Cercopidae > Callitettix > Callitettix versicolor. The sequence goes on along the minus strand of CM040183.1, from coordinate 95,988,925 downwards.
TGAGAGAGAGAGAGAGAGAGAGAGAGAGAGAGAGAGAGAGAGAGAGAGAGAGAGAGAGAGAGAGAGAGAGAGAGTGAGTGAGAGGACAGCACAACTTGGTATTGAATTCGATTCTCGTAATACAATTATGAACTTATAGACTTATAAAGAACTTTTGTTACATAACTAAATCCGTTCAAATGATGTCCATTTTATCAACATTTTATTTAGCGTTAAAATTTTCATAAATTAGCATTTTTAAGTTTTAAATTTCATTGAAAATGCAAAACATTAACAGTGACTTCATTTTACGGCTGGTATATTTTCATAATGGTGAATCATTTGGGTATCGATTTTTTTTATTCCAATCGATTTTCAAAACTAATTTATGTAAATCAACTCAGATTATGATAGTCAAACTAGATTTTCAAAAACTGTAAGAAAAGGGTTACGCATTTCTTTTAGAAGTTGAATGGTCACCATTTTCAAACTTTAAACTTATTTCACTGGGTAACGAGCTTGTCAAAGTTATTACCAAAAACCGATTTTTTTGCCAAGTTTGAAATCAAAACGGATTAAAATTGCGAAAGTGAACTCACCAAGACGCTCACACAAACACAAAAACACACGCGCAAGTTCAGAGTGGGTCTTACTGTTATTATAACTATTAGGTTGTTACATCACAATAGAAATTCCTTAAATATACAGTCAGTGATTTGCTTACAGGCGTGTATCCATTTTGCATAACCAGCGCCTTAATTGGGTAACGACCTGCAACGAAAACATAAACACACCGTGCTTAATTTTAAGAATATTATTTTGTAGCTCGTTTAGGTGAAATGTTAGCAAATATTTGTATTACTTTAAAGTAATATACTATAGGAAGAATAGAGAAAGTATTAAGATCGTAAACAAATTATTTTTATAATTAAATGTTTTTCCAGTCTTTTGAGTTCAAAAAGAGACTTTAATTTAGATGCAGTGCAGTGTGTGTGTGTGTGTGTGTGTGTGTGTGTGTGTGTGTGTGTGTGTGTGTGTGTGTGTGTGTGTGTGTGTGTGTTTTGTCGCGTTTTAAATAAATATATATTTATTTATTTATTATTGGTTTATTGATTTGTGAGTAATCGTCGAATAAGGTTACCATTATTTGATGATTTTGAAAGAACATTTTAATTCTGCTCTGATTTTATAAAACAGATTTAACTTCAAAACCACTAGGGAAATTCTTGTGAATCAAAAACTCTTTTACAGATACAAGAATTACGTTTCAAAACTTGTGTAACAGTAAACGGGTATTTTAAAATTAGATTTTGGAAAACAGTCCCGAATATTTGCGGGATCTAATGTCTTTGAAATTACGTACGTAAGTGCAATTTAATTTCAAAATCATTTTATAAAACGAATACAAAGCTTCTAGATTTTAACTTTTGAACTGTTTGCAGATGTGATCTTTTAAATAGAGGATTACATCATTGACACCAGGTGAGCGTGACAGATGCGTAAGGTTTTTTTAACGGCTGTAAAATCTAAACCACTTAAATGATTCTTCTGATTCAATAACACATGTACACGTACACACTGATATGTGGTGTTTAATTTTATAAAGCAGTATAAGACTGTGTTTTCATTTAGGTTTTTGAAAATCGTTCTGATATATTGTGGGAAGTGAATTTTCATTAATTATGAGCCCAAAATTTTAGAAAAATTCGTACTATAAGATAAAACGTTTTGCAATAAGCATCTTAAATTTCAATTATTAATCACACTTTGGTTTTGAAGTACAACGTTTATAAGAAGGTGTTATACTATATATATAGACTTTTAATTTTTTAGACAAAATCTATTTAGTAATTAACAATTGACCCCTACTTTTAATTTTTAACTTAATCATTTTAAACAATTACTAATTAAAATAATAAAATCCTTTATGTTTAATTTAATGTAATAAAAAATGTGATAGTTTCACTCGTATATAATAATTCATTCTTCATTATTATTATATACGAACATTTTTAGGAAAAGAAGATTGGCCTTCTTTGGACACCTAACTCGATTACCAGAGAGTAGACTTACGAGGAGATTATTGGACTACCAACTGAAGTGTAAAGTTAAGAATAACTGGTTGAAAGAGGTGGAACAGGACTTGGAGGAACTAGGAATAACCAAGGAGCAAGAAGAAGGCAGGAAGAAGGGAAAAAGCGATCTTAAAAAGTCAGGAAACCCAATTACAGTTTAGGGAAAAACGTCCACGAAACGTAGTATATTCGGAAGAACTCAAGACTTCAGAGATCAATAAGATTAAAACAATACTGGGAAGAACGCAGAAAAACCAAAAGACTCAAATTGACTGTGTGTACTCCAATGTGGGCTTAAATTTTAAAAAAATTAATTCTTCATACAAGTTTTTGTAGATACTCCTGGGAATCCAGATACTCCTCCCCCAAAAAACGAAACATTAAGCAAAAAAGTACCAGACATATGTTTTACAATGATGACAGCTCAAATAACGTAGATTCGATAAAAACAGGACCTTACATTCAAAATTGGGCGCACAAATTGAGAATTATGTAAAGGAGTCACACATTAGCCTATTTTGTATTCATTTATCAGTCCTTAAATTTGTATTACAATAATCGCTCATTGTACCAATCATATTTACGTAAGCAAAATATATTGTGCAAAAATAATTTAAAGCTTGTCATTTCATTTTGTTCAAAACAATACAAATAATCGTGACACTCAGCTGTCTTTCTGACATGATAGAAGCTAATTTTCAAAAGTATTTTTATCTTAATGGTTTTGTTTAAACTTTGATTTCACCATCGTAATCAACATTAAAATTTGCATATAGTAGCATATTAAACATTAGGCCAATTAAAAGTACTAAAATAAACCTTGACCGCCGTTAAAACTTTTGTTAATTTCAAGTAATTTTGAAAATTAAAAACACTAATTTTTGCTATTCTTAAGAGCCACCATTTTAACGAATTTTGCTGGTTAACAAATTTGTCCAAGCTTTTAACACAATCGATTATTGCGCCGTTTGCATCGAATCGAACCACGTGAGCGTGTTAATACACAACAGGTCAGGTACTCATTTCAAGGACCCGGGTTAGGTCTTACCATGATGACTGCTCCAATGCAACGGATATCGCTAAAAATATTTTACAGGTTACAATTAATATTCGAAAAAACTTTCAAATCGCTTCAAAAAAACTGTTGTCGTTTCATAAAATTTACTCTATTTTCCTAGAAGTGCGCACAGATGCTTTAAAACCGAAACAAAATGGCGTGCCACGATGGCGTGCTTACGTCCTGCTAATTACTACAAAAGGCCACGCCCATTTTAACCTCTTTTAATTTAAAATTCTTACTAAAGTAGATTGTATTCCGCAAGCATTGAAAAAATAACAATTCCAAAAAAGAGTCTTTCATTGTTCGCAATGCACGTTCCTAAAATTATTGCTTACAATCTTCAATACATTGTTTTGCCTGGAAACGATCATATTTAGTTTCGAAAATAATTTTGGACCCGTGTCGTTAATTGTAAGGAATCCTTTTTTGAACAGAAAGTATAATTTGGGCACATCAAGCACATGGGATCCGGTTGCATATAATTATGGCGGTCAAGTTTTTGGGTGCAATGCCAACAGGTGGCGCTCCTTGTGACGACCAGCTGGTACTACTCTTGTATGGATCCTTGATTTGCATGGCCTTGCGTCTCTGTTCGATCGATCTATGTTACGTTTGTTATCTAGTTTCTACTCGTATTTCCGGTTTCGATTGTTTGCGTCAACAATATTGTTGAGTGTTAACATTAGTTGTTAGTTGCAAATATCGTTAACATAATATTGTTGCAAATAGTTACCATTGTTGCCTGTAGTACTTTGCTTAATAGGCGAAACATTTTTGCATATTAGAGCAAATTTCCATCTTACTTATTGGTGCGGCCATCTTGGTAAGATGGAGACCCACGTTCCGATCCTAACCTCTGGAACACACCTTTTAAGAAAACGTTAACACGTGTGTTGTGCGTGCGCGTGCGCTTGTGCGTGCATGAATGAGTGTGTGCGTGTGTGTGCGCGCGCGTGCGTGTGTGTGCGCGTTTACGTGCATACGTGCGTGTGTGTGTGTGTGTGTGTGTGTGTGTTCGTGTGCGCGTGTGTGTATGTTCGTGCGTGTTTGAGTGTGTGCGTGTGTGCGCGTGTACGTGCATACGTGCGTGCGTGCGTGTGTGTGTGTGTTCATGTGCGCGTGTGCGTGTGCGTGTGTTCGTGCGTGTTTGTGTGTGTGTGTGTGTGTGTGTGTGTGTGTGTGTTCGTGTGAACTTAGTTGATCTGATTTAAACTAAAACTTGCACAGAAACTGGTTTCGATAACGCTTCTACGGTTATGAGACCTTTAAAAATCTAAAAACGACGTAACTTTTTTTATCTCAGACTATTTTTTGAAATTTCGTTTCACCGTAATCAGCGTTGAGATTTATAAAATTTAAGTTTTCGAAACAAACGGAAATAAGAAAATCAACCTGTCGGTGGTCAGGGTTCGTTTTGTTTTTACAATAATTTTAAATGAATAATAATTTACGCTGATCTTAAGCCTGTCTAACATTTAAAACACTACATTTTTGATACGCCAGGAATGGATATGTTTTATTCAGTTGCTCAGAGACTAAAATAATTGAACATGAAAAAGTTTGTGCAATTTTTTTGCCACATTTATAATGCAAAGTTACAGTGCTAATTAATACTTTATCTTCTACGGAAAAAATTATTTAGCCAGCAATCGCTGTTTCCTAATTACCTAACAATGAAGTCACATTTATTTTATGCGTTAATTAAATGAATTAATTACATCCAAGCTGTCGCTGTTATGCCTGGCTATTAATTAATTGGTTTGCGTTCGACTACAGTCAAAGCTTTAACGTTTCATTTATTTGTATTTTCCTTCAAACATTCAGTTCTGTTGAACTTAATTTTATGAATGAAAAAGGTGGTTCATATTTATCTTGTCCCTTATAAGACAACCCTTTCTTATCTTACAAGGTCACAGTAGTTAGTGTGTTAATGGAGCCGCCTGTACGTTCAGCTACCTGAAGGATGGTTATCGATTATCGATAGAGGTGACTACAACCTTTATTTGATTGGAATAGCATATGCTGTATCACAGGCACGTTTTAAATCTCCCTTTCAGGAAGAAAGAGTAATTATATTTAAACAAAAAAGTTTTAAAATCATTTAAAAAGAAAATTCTAAAACTTAAATGCAAACTAGATTTGAATCAAAACATTTCAATGTACCAACCAACTTGCTTTTAATTACTTGTGTTCTCGAGAGTAAAACTTAATGGTTTTAATTTTTGCTTCAAACGCATTCTATGCCGTTTAACAGTCGTTAGGCGAATTTCAGCAAGCGGGTATTTAACTTGTCAAAAGAACAACTTCACAATAAACAATTCTTAACTTGACGAGTGTTTGTTCCACAAACTTTAAAAATTTTCAACACAAATAATGTCTGGCGATGTTTGATTTAAAAACCTAACTGGTCTGGTGTTTAGGGTCTTTGGGCCAAACCAAGCATCCGTATAAGTTTGCCTGCGTGTCCGTCCGTCTGTCAGTAATGCACGTTCTTACTTGTACACCAATCACTGTAACATTTCATGAAAATAGTCTTTGTTATTTATTCCTATCAGAATAATATAGGGGCTGACGATTAAAAGAAAATATTTTTTCATTTATCTAGTGCTGGGGTATCACTTGAAACAAGAAGTCACATTGATTCCGAATTTACTTTTCTTAAATACGTAGCTTATACACAGCCGCCAGACCTTATCAAAAGTTCAAATTTTCATGCTTTCTCCGATATGCGAAACAAAAAACGGCTTTTCAACTTCTTTAAAAATATTTCACACATTTCATGTTTGTAGACACCTAAAAAATTTTGTTTGGGAAAAATTCACCGACACTTTTAGGAGTTTTAACGCCGCTCGATCTTTTCGCACTGTGAGTAAGTAAGACTCGAAAGTCATTTTTATGTTTGCGCATCGAAAACGTCACAAAGGAGCGCCTAAACCGTGCGATGTGATCTGGGTGCTGCAGTGCAGACGGCACGGAAATCAGCTGATCCATTCTTGTTATTAAAATATTTTATATTAAGTCACTGCAAGTTTACATCCCAAATCAGAAATCAGCTGGTCCATTCTTGTTATTAAAATATTTGATATTAAGTCACTGCAAGTTTACATCCCAACTCAGAAATCAGCTGATCCATTCTTGTTATTAAAATATTTGATATTAAGTCACTGCAAGTTTACATCCCAACTCAGAAATCAGCTGATCCATTCTTGTTATTAAAATATTTGATATTAAATCACTGCAAGTTTACATCCCAACTCAGAAATCAGCTGATCCATTCTTGTTATTAAAATATTTGATATTAAATCACTGCAAGTTTACATCCCAAATTAGAAATAAGCTGATCGATTCTTGTTATTAAAATATTTGATATTAAGTCAATGCAAGTTTAAATCCAAAAATCAGAAATCAGCTGATCCATTCTTGTTCTTAAAATATTTGATATTAAGTCATTGAAAGTTTACATCCCAAATTAGAAATAAGCTGATCCATTCTTGTTATTAAAATATTTGATATTAAATCACTGCAAGTTTACATCCCAAATTAGAAATAAGCTGATCCATTCTTGTTATTAAAATATTTTATATTAAGTCACTGCAAGTTTACATCCCAAATTAGAAATAAGCTGATCCATTCTTGTTCTTAAAATATTTGATATTAAGTCACTGAAAATTTACATCCCAAATTAGAAATCAGCTGATCCATTCTTGTTATTAAAATATTTTATATTAAGTCACTGCAAGTTTACATCCCACATCAGAAATCAGCTGATCCATTCTTGTTCTTAAAATATTTGATATTAAGTCACTGCAAGTTTACATCCCAACTCAGAAATCGGCTGATCCATTCTTGTTATTAAAATATTTGATATTAAGTCACTGCAAGTTTACATCCCAAATCAGAAATCAGCTGATCCATTCTTGTTATTAAAATATTTGATAAGTTTACATCCCAAATCAGAAATCAGCTGATCCATTCTTGTTATTAAAATATTTGATATTAAGTCACTGCAAGTTTACATCCCAAATCAGAAATCAGCTGATCCATTCTTGTTCTTAAAATATTTGATATTAAGTCACTGCAAGTTTACATCCCAAATTAGAAATCAGCTGATCCATTCTTGTTATTAAAATATTTGATATTAAGTCACTGCAAGTTTACATCCCAAATCAGAAATCAGCTGATTCATTCTTGTTATTAAAATATTTGATATTAAGTCACTGCAAGTTTAACATCCCAAATCAGAAATCAGCTGATCCATTCTTGTTATTAAAATATTTGATATTAAGTCACTGTAAGTAAAACGAAGAATGTACAAGACGGAAAAAGTTACAAGTACAAGAAACAAGGTCATTACAGACCTACGGTGCGCTCTTTAAAAGCATGAGTTTGGCCACTTTATTGACTCTTAACTTTGTGAAAACTATCTCAGTTGAATTATTGAATGATTGGTAGGATTATTCCTGCACTACTGTGTCAGCTTTCTGTACTCCTGAGTTGCTCAGTTACAGTGCCAACAGTCTAAGATTTAGAGAGGATTCAAGGTGGGTAACTTCCCGATTCCTTGTTGAGTGCTTGCAGATGCTCGCTCCGCTCATTCCCTTTCAGTTTTTCTTTCTCTTGACCTTCCTTACGGAGGTTCTGCTCCATTTGGCAAATCGTTTTATTGTGTGGTGAGATCCCGCTCATTCTACATTGCTTACTTATGGAAGCAACTATAAATAGCTAAGGAAGTGAGGTCCGTCCAAACAGAGTCCTGCAGGCATGGTCAAGGATAAGGTACACTGGAAGGTCGCAAGGTACTCTAGGGCTCCGTTTTGTACACCAATAGGCTGGTGTTATCACTCCACAGCAAGGGTCGCTTTACACTTTAGAGTTAGCCAAGCTATGTAGAGTAGTATGAGCTAGAGGTACGGTGGGACTGTTAAGCCTCATTTCAGCTGCCTCCACTGGAACCTTTACCAGTTACAACAAAACACAGACTTCTACAAAAAAAAATGGTTTAAAAATGCGATTTTTCTAGAGAGATAGATAGATAGATAGATAGATAGATAGATAGATAGATAGATAGATAGAGAGAGAGAGAGAGAGAGAGAGAGAGAGAGAGAGAGAGAGAGAGAGAGAGAGACAGACAGAGACAGATAGACAGACAGACAGACAGACAGAGAGAGAGAGACAGAGAGAGAGAGAGAGAGAGAGAGAGTGTGAGTGTGTGTGTGTGTAAAACTACATTGCGATCAATATCAAATATGTTTTCAATGTTTTAATTTTACCAAGTTCACTTATTTCCTGATAATCATTGTCTAATCAATGCCTAATTAGGCAAGCGTTACACACCTCCATTGAGTAGGAACGGTTGGGAAACGGTTAGCAGGGCACTCAGCTGTTTCCGTGACGTAATTGAAGTTAATTGTCAACAAACATTACGTGTTTTATATTTTTTGCAAATTTCGACCAACCGTCTTAAATCGGCGTTAAAATCTCCATAAATTAGCGTTTTAAATTCACAAATTACATTGAAAATACGAAAATTGACAACTGTCAGGATTATTTTTGTTTTTCAATAGAATTTTAAAATTTAAGTACCAAAATGCTCGTAACTCTTAATACGTTTGTTAAATCCTATTATGAAAAGTTATGATTTTTTTCAGATTTGGAACGGCAGCCATTTTGAAACGTTTAAATGAATAATTGTGTCTAATCGTTTACTAGAAACAGATTGTTATGACAATTTTGAAGTAAATCGGACCAAAATTGCGAACACAAACAGTATAAAATACAATATTTCTAAACAATATAAATATCTAAAATCTTGTAAGGATCTTCAAAAAAAGTACTCTAAAGTTGAAGATCGGTGCTCGTTTCAAAGATCCGGGTTAGGATCCTACTATGACGTCAGTTCTGGCGCTTGAAAATTCACTATTTTTTTTTTAACGTCCAACTATTTTGCACACTTGGGCTAATGCAGACGATTGGATGATTTATAGCGTATGAAAATGCCAAAGCCCTGGCCGGGAATCGAACCCGGGTCCTCGGGGTGAAAGCCTAGTACGCTACCAACTAGGCCACCGAGGCGGCTAAAATTCACTAAAAATTGTAAAATATTTTTTTTTAATTTTACTGAGGACAAGGATCCTGTCCTTATTTTACAGTAAAATACAGAATTGTTCGTTTTTATCACGTGAGCTAAACAGTTGCGTGCAGCGACCTAAATATCGTAAATACCCTGAGCGCAGCATATCAGGGTTTATACTTCTAATATGTCTTTCTACGCAGCGAGTGAGATTAGATTAGATTCACAAGATTTGGAATGGCAGCCATTTTGAAACGTTTAAACGGATTTTGCTGAGTAACAAATAATCGATCGCTTACTGGAAACCGATTTTTGTAACAATTTTCAACTAAATCGGACCGAAATTGCGAACACATGCACACAACATGACAACATTTGTAAGCATTACAATTTCTAAAATCTTGTGAAGACCTTAAAAAAAAAGTATTTTAAAGGTTCGGATCGGCGCTCATGTCGAAGTTCCGGGTTGGTATCCTACGTCAGCTCTAGCGATTCGCTTCTAAACGGAAATACACTAAAAATTGTAAGATAATTTCATGAACTTTACTGAGAACAAGTTCCTTTCTTTATTTCACTGTAAAATGCAGAATTGTCGCTTTTATGAAATGAGCTAAAGAACTGTTCCGCTAAGCTTAACATCTGGGTAAATAGCACAGCACATCCGAGCTTTATACAACTAACAAGTCTTTCTGGAAAACAGGCGATGTTAGGTTAGTCTCACAAATATGTTTCTCTAACATTCAGTCACGGTACACGAGTCGGTCTGCAACAACTGCGGTTCCCAACGAACTTGGCTAAATGTTCCGCAAGAAATTCGTGCGCATCATTTTACCAAAAGAATCGCTTTATTAATAAATATACGAAATGTAATTAAGTCATCTGTCATTTGACTGGAGCAGTGACTTCTTGTGTTTGACGTCCTTGACAAAATATTTGTAAAATGTTGAACCATAACTTGCGCCAAGGAATCCGACGCCGACCGTAACCTCCCGACAGCCGACACTGTTTAAATAGTTCTTTACACGTACGCAAAACTTTGCGAAGAATTCGTTTCGCATATCCAAGTTTATTTCAGCACAAGTATGTCCTGTACGTTACGAAGATTTGAGAATATTTTTGTGTTCTTGTTTTCCAAGTGTTAAAATGTTTCAGGATCCGTCTTCTACTTAAGTTAATGTGAAAATGAAAGTTATAAAGTAGTTTTATTTAGTGTTGGCAAAGGATGTTTACCAGATTACAAAAAGTCTGTCGTATAGGCTTTATACATTTGCTTACCGACAGCAAAATAATAAAAATAGTTTTATCATATCCTTAAAGGATTCACTTTCTTTCAACAATCACTCATTGCTTTATTAACCTTTATAAAACATGTATTGACCTTTGACGGAAATTTAGACGAATTTCTTTTAAAATATATTTTATGGGAGCGGTCATCCATGGTAAAATTCTGGCACGAGGCCATAAAGTGACCTCTCTGGAACACTCTTTAAAGAGGCGTCAATAATAATAATGTCAAATGAATCAAAAGTCCACTTTTCTGAACCTTAATATTCACCATTACTGTTTGTTTATAAGTCTTAAAAACTACTTTACGGTATTAGTGAACTATACCTTATATGTATATATATATATATATATATATATATATATATATATATATATATATATATATACCCCGCAAGGGGTTCAGATTAGCTGCACAGGCCGCCTCGGTGGCCTAGTTGATAGCGTACTGGGCTTTCACCCCGAGGACCTGGGTTCGATTTCCGGCCAGAGCTTGGCATTTTCATACGCTATAAATAATCTCATCGTCTGCATTAGCCCAAGTGTGCACAATAGTCGAACGTTAAACACCAAAAAAAAAAGATTAGTTGCACCTATTGAGATGATTTAGACGTCCCTCGCGGTACCCGAGTCTAACACACACTTACACTTACAACACTATACTTAAGACTTTAACACTTTACACTCACACTTACATTTAGGGAGGCGATAATAGCCTCAATGTGCTTTTCGCCTTAAATAAATAAATAAATATATATACACCCTTAGCTTCACATTAGACTGACCAATGCTTTAGCCACTTCGACCAACGAGTGTATATATGTTTCGTTCGTTTGGAGTCTGTATGAGTATTTTTAAATTTGTATCGTTTATGAGATGTGATATACTTATTTTTAAAAATTTCGCTTTCATCAAGTCAGCGTGACAGCTGCGTTCTGCGATTATACGTGTGTTGCATTAACCAGGGGTGAATAGCATGCGCGTGCGCGCGCGTGTGTTTACATATCCCTAACAGTTTCACCATATGTTCTACAGGAAGCTCTATATTAGCCCAGCCACGTAACAGAGCAGGTGGGGGAAGTAAAAAATATCGTTAGCCGGGTCGCTCGGGAACTGGGATTTTTGACTTCAGATACCGTCGTCAGTTTTGCTGGTATAGAGATCGTTATTTTCGGAAATTGATCTTTCAATGGTAAATCAGATGTAATCCGGAAATAAACGCTTTTCTTTTGTAGTTTGCTTATTAGTACACATTTACGTAATTAGTAGATCGAAATTTTAAATTTAAACTAAATTTGATTCAATTTTAACATTACAGAAATAGTTATTTTGCAGCTAGTGAGCCTCGAAATAGGTTATTCAAATTTAACTTAAATTTTGATCATTTATGAAGATTTATCATTCAAGTATCCGTAAAAAAATTAAGTAATAAGTGCTTTATTTTTGTACACTAAAATCTGCACATATGACCAAAATTCGATCAAAATCTAATAAACTCTTTATGAAAAATTACTTTTTTTGAAGCGAAGATTTTAGTGTTAGCTTTGTTGAGAGGAGTGAATAAAAAAATCTGAAGAACGGAAAAATGTAACGGAAATATGGAACGAACGAACAAACGAATTTTCTCTGTTTCTGTCTATTTTTCCCTATTTTTCGATAACAATACACGCGCATTGTATGAAAACGTTGTTGCTTTAGTTTCGGTATTTTTCCTTAGTTGAAGAACACGTGCACTTTGTAACCGTTTATAATACATTCGAAATTAATACAAACGTTTATAATAATTGTTGATGATATTGCTAGTTTTTAACTACATAACCTGAAACTTATTATAGCCTATCAGCTGTTGAACGAAATCAGCTGATCGTTAGGAATTAATATAAAACATCTGATCTTTCACTATAACTACAGTTAGTGTATCGTCTAAACTTTGTCCGTATTTATATATTTAAACAAAACAAGATATTTGCAAAAATATCTTCATACTAATTATATATTCAGCAAAGATATCATTAACAAAAGTTTCGCCTTTGTCGGTAACTCCCCGAGATCCAATGTACTTTTTTCGATAGCACACGAACCCAATTATTTGAGGATGTACATTTTGTTTGAAAACTTCTGGAAATTTGGGGAAAATTTGATCAAAACAGCCCAATTTTAATTTATAGAAATTAAAAAAAACTTGATATGGGCAAGTACGATCTATATTCGAAATTTTATAAAAATAATTATTATTTGTAATTTAAACATTTTTAAATTTAAAAATTAAATTTAAAATCTACCGTTACAGAAAACTACCCCTCGTTTCGTTACATTAGCAGCAACAATATACACATAAAATTAGCCACCTCTGTGACGAAGTATTTGAACCCTGATCATCCCGGAAGCGGCCACAGATGACGCCCTCAGTTCCACTCTATGAGCACGACTCATCTATCAAGATTTGATATATGATCGTACCTCACAGATTAGCACCACGGAGCACACACAACTTAAATTAAATGCAGCTAAAGTTTCATGCATATGACCGTGTAAATAAACTGAAAATAACCGCGCATTGTTCTCTCTCTGACGTGATGGAAGCGAATTGACAAAACAAAATAAAATTTAATATCGTTACATGTAGAAACATTGTCATACTTTGCAATAAAAATATGGAAGTTACCCTGATGTAAATTTAACTTTTTTATTTGAACAAAATTATTTTTTTTAAATAATGTACACGAAAAATGTTTTTTAATTTAAATCTCCATCACCTAATACGAGTTCTAGATGTTAGGATCTGTGCTCATTTCACTGTACCTGTATAATCCTTACCATGGTAGGCATTCCATTGAAATTCGTTAAAAATGAAGTAAAACTAATCATATTCTGTATTATTAGCATATGCTTTTAGGAAAAGGAAACAATAAAGCTACTGAATAAATTTCGAACTATTTTATATATTTCTCGTGTTTTATTCGAAAACTTCCCGAATTTAGGAAAGTGGGGGGATTAATGCGTTTAGGTAATTTTTTGAACCATTTTTTTCTTTGTTATATTGCTGTAAAGTGATAAAATTATCTTAGAATACCATGGGAACTGTGTGTGTGTGTGTGTGTGTGTGTGTGTGTGTGTGTGTGTGTGTGTGTGTGTGTGTGTGTGTGTGTGTGTGTGTGTGTGTGTGTGTGTGTGTGTGTGTGTGTGTGTGTGTGTGTGTGTGTGTGTGTGTGTGTGTGTGTGTGTGTGTGTGTGTGTGTGTGTGTGTGTGTGTGTGTGTGTGTGTGTGTGTGTGTGTGTGTGTGTGTGTGTGTGTGTGTGTGTGTGTGTGTGTGTGTGTGTGTGTGTGTGTGTGTGTGTGTGTGTGTGTGTGTGTGTGTGTGTATGTGTGTGTGTGTGTGTGTGTGTGTGTGTGTGTGTGGTGTGTGTTTGTGTGTGTGTGTGTGTGTGTGTGTGGGTGATGTGTGTGTGTGTGTGTGTGTGTGTGTACGTACGTGTGTGTGTGTGTGTGTGTGTGTGTGTGTGTGTGTGTGTGTGTGTGTGTGTGTGTGTGTATGTATGTGTGTGTGTGTGGGTGGGCGATGGGTGTGGGTGTGTGTGGGTGTGGGCGTGGGTGTGTGTTTGTGGTATGTGTGTGTGTGTGTGTGTGTGTGTGTGTGTGTGTGTGTGTGTGTGTGTGTGTGTGTGTGTGTGTGTGGTGTTTTAATTATACATAAATTATTTTTCCAAAGTGAACAGACTCAGTACTACAAATTTCATTGTGAACCGACTGGTAAAAGTCTAGAAGTAATGATTACGTTAAATAATTATTTGTTAGCATAGCAGAGAAACTGTTGCACAAAATCAGCTGTTATGTTGGAGATTAAACGAAATTATCTTCACCATATCATTATACTTGGGGTGTACAGTTTGCCAGTTATATTGCCTATAAAGAGTAAGTTTTCTGTTTGCGTTAAAAAAAGCAAACCCAAAGAACAGAATCCACCCGCGTTTCGATAATGAATTTATAACGATATCCGCACCTCCCCTCACTGCGCAGGCTCCGACCTGTCAGCAGCTTTCAATTATCTCGTGCTCCAGTACCGGCCATATGTTGCTGAAGTGATGCTCCTAATTTGCACCTCTGTTAGTGATTGTTTGGCCCGTAATAAAAGTCAAGAGTCAGGCCAAATGTCCTTGAATAACGGGGGCGGTGGCGGGAGGGGAGAGCACGCGACACAACATATGGTTGATCCGTTCATCGGGTGCATCCCCCCCACCTGGGGCACGAGTCAATGCAAATTAGCGTTGTTTTAATTATCATAATTAGGCTTACAATTGTAACGCAAGTACGGCGTGACGTGACCGTTGTTTTGGCGTGTTGCTGAATTGCCGCACGCAGCTGTCTCGCTAACAGCGAATCGCCGTCAATAAATAACGATGCGGTGTTCGGTATCATTTTTTTAAAATTAAAAATTCTAATTAATGCCGATTATTATAACTGTTTAAAAAATTGTAATAAAAACAATAATCGTAGCACTCATCTGTCTCGATGGCGTGATGGAAGCAAATTTTCAAAGAATAATTTATTTTGTCTTACACATTTTCGAAAGAATTTTAATTTTTCAAATTACATTCTATATGCAGAAATCAACCCTTAACGCCAGCGGCGTACCAAGATTATTGCATTTATTACAGCTTAGATTTATTCAGTAATTGAAATAATTTGCATTAACCAAGTCATATTAATTTTATTTTTAATTGTTTGTATTGAAAAACCTGTTGAAGGTATTGAAACATAATCATTGTTGTTATTGTGTAAGCTTAGACAGAGTTGTGATTACTTTGAAGCGTGGAATACGTTTGAATGGTTTCAGATGGAAATGCTTATTTAGAGATCGTTGGAGGCTTCGCAGCGCGAGGCCACTTACTGCAAGTATCAAAGATGGAAGTTACAAGTGTCAGTTAACAATACGAAACTTCACCGTGGGAGACACAAACCTGATTAATGTTTATGGCAATTTTAATTTGTTTTGGAACAAGCAATAAAGTTTCTTAAAGTACATTAATTACACGAACGTAAATAACTGTTGGCGGGAGACTTTAACGACATTGTTTAAATAAAATAAACACAAGAAGCTAGTGTTTCAAGTAGATATTTGCAGGACTCTGTCATGCTCCTTCGGTAGGCATGCAAATCCGGTAGCCAATGAATCACACAACATAACCTTTGTTGTGATTCCTGCAAATTCTTCAGTTCGTGAGTAACCGCAACTGTCTCGATGACGTGCTGGAATCGAATTCACTGCGATTTTTGTTTAATCTTATGCTACTGCATCAATTACCATTAAAAAAGTAAATGCGGAAATGAACTCTGACAACACTTAGAAACACTTCCTTATTTCAATGGAATTTAAAATACTAATGCAAATCTTTACACGCTGATTACAAATGGTGATGAAATTTTAATAAAAAGTGCAATAAAAAAGTTATGATATTTTTAAAATATTAGAACGATCGCTCTTATAATACGGTTGAACGCATTTTGTTGGGTAAAGAATTTGTCAAAACAATAACTAAATTCGATTTTTGTGCCAAGTTTAAATCAAATGGAACTACAATTGCTAATATGAGGCACACGCGCGCGCTGTACATTGCTTGTCATAAGTAGCTATCGTACAGTTTGCTACGAGGCTGCATGCGTAATAGCTAACGAGCCCCGAATGGAACTAATGGCCGATGAAAGAGCTTTACGTCACGAAATGGCAATTAAAGAGCTAAATCGGACCCTGAGCACCTGGCAGCAACGGTGGGACGATAGATACACCAACTCATAAGCAACATCCAGGATGTTTGCAGTAGAAAGAGGTGGACTTCCACCTCACACAGGTCCTAACTGGAGGGCGGGGTTGCTTCAGAGGTTACCTGTTCTGTTTGTGGCTGGAAACAGACTCGACTTGTACCCTCTGGAGGAAGATGAGGAGCGTGTATTTTCCCGGTGTCAGAGATTCGACGAGGACAGGATGAACCTGCAAACATATACGCGAGGAAATCTGGTTGCGACAATGATGACTTCAGAGGCCAACTGGAGAGTCATTTCAGGATTTGCCGCAGTGGTGATGAAAAGGCTTAGGAGTGAAGTACAAGAAAGAAGAACCAGTACGGATAGGCTTACAGCCAGATAACCTACCCGCGTAGTAATGCGTGGCGGCGGTTCCGTGGGGTGCTTTTGGTGTTTTTTAGTGGGTAGCAATAACATATAGTATAACTTGAACTTAAGTCCTACACTCTGGAAGTGACGGTACCCTATCGCGCGCGCGTGCACACACACACACACACACACACACACACACACACACACACACACACACACACACACACACACACACACACACACACACGCACGCACGCACACACGCACATACATACAGGTTGTGAAGGGAAGAGGAGAAGACTGCAGAATATATAAGCTACCTTGATTGTGAAGCTCCTGCTGGTAGGAGGCTAAGGGTTTCCAGGACCCTAGGGATCTTCAGCAGGATGAGCTAGTCAATGGATTGGTGGAACTAAGTGCATCAATCTGCTGAACAAGTATTCAGGAGGTTTAGTTGCACAATAGACCTGTTGACCGCAGTGCCTGGGGTTGTATTATTCCTTCCTCTAGTTTGAATCTAATCTAATTTAAGATAAATAATTTAATCTGTAGTGATTCGAAATAAATCACAAAAAGTCAAAAATCTGCGCGGCCAATCTGCGCGGATTAATGTAAACCTTCGGTGGGCGTGTCCTCTTAATGGCCGCCGCGCTCAGCGGTGATTGTCTGATGACTATATCGACGTACGAACACTTCAATTACGTAATGACTAGATATCGGTTTTGATTAAATTTTCCACGCGTGTATTGTTTATCGTCGAAAGGTGTCTGCAAAACAATCGAGCCGACTTTGAGGAATTAGATCGTCTGATTTCCGTCAGCGCCGATAATTTCGTCTGAAGCAGACGAATTGATGGCTTCAAGTGAGCCGTAAACCAGTTTGTACACTTCATTGAATAGAACTAGATTTTGAGAAAGTTTGTACAATTTTGTTTTTATTTTTTTGCAAAATTATATCAAAATTCACTTTAACCCTTAAGTTGGCGCGCTAGCGGCAAATTGGCCGCAATCTTTTTTTCGCATCTTACGGTAGGTATCGATGAAGAAATGTTTTCAGGGCTTTGAGTATTTGTCAAGACCATCTTGAGGGACACGAACTGTACAAAAATAATACCACCTTATCTTCTGTCCGTCTGGAAATAAGGCATGAATGCGAGATAGTTACGTCTGCGGCCAATCGTGTAACTGCTTTCGTAGTGTTATTCTCACTATATTTGTGCATACATAGTACTTTTACCCTTCTTTTTTTGTTTTGTTTCGTGTTTAGTGTTTTAGTTTAGTATTTTTTACCGTGTTTCTGTTCTATTGACGAAGTTTCCAAAAAGTCTATTGTAAATTTGGATTATAACGCTACAAAATGTGGCGTTGATACTCTCGATCAAATGTGAACCAGTTACTCGACATCCCGAAGCACGAGACGTTGGACAATGGCCCTTTTTTATCGGCATTTAGACATTGCCGGAATAAATGCAAATATAATTTACAAATTCAACCATCTGGATTACTGTGAGCGAAGACGCAACTTTTTGAAAAAAATGGCTCTCAGTTTCACGAGTGGACACTTGAAAGCTAGGGCGACAATCCTAACTCTTCCAAAAGATCTTCAAGTTTTTTGGGAAAATATAAGTTATTGGAAAATCAACAGGCTCAAGTACCAACACGTAGACCTATTAGTCATATTTGCGGACCACACAAAAATAACAGAACCAAAATTGTCTGCAAAGAATGTAATAAGAATGTTTTAAGAATCACAGCCAGATGACCGATGTTTGCACGAAGCTGAAGCAATGGACGTTGATTCAGATTAAATTTGTAAATATTAATTTATAAATTTAGTTTTTTTGTAAGTGTGACCAGTAAGAATTCCGTAATATTTGTCATGTTTCTTGTATAAAATGAAATCCTTTTTCAGACACTTGTTTGTATTCATTAACTATTGTCTATGTTTTAAATATTAATTTTTTTAAAAATAAATGTAACAATTAAAAAACTGAAAATTAAAATAAATCAATTAGAAACAAAGTATAATAAAAAATAATGCAATGTGTCCACTTAAAATTAGTTTACGTGGGTACAAAAGCGGAATTAGGCATTGCGGCCAAATTGCCGTGGAGCGCCCGGTTGTGTGATACACCTAGGCGCGTCCAACGAAGGGTTAAAAAATGTTTACTATTACTACTATTAATGTTTTAGCGGATTTCCATTGGCGAATGACCTATGCTAATATTCAGTCCGGACAGTTCCTTCCTCTGGATTCGCCGGAAACAAAACTAACATCCATCAAATCTGGCATTTCCTAACCTAACCTCTCCTAACTTTGCTCCGTTCAGATTTTCTTCACAACCTCCGATCGACGAGGTTTGTACTCTTGAAGTGAAAACGTCTAAATGAGCGCCTGACCCGCCAAATAATAATTATACACTGAATGTATAACACATAATTCGTTGTGTATGCAGTATACTGTCGCCTTTAAAATCAAAAGCGGCCAACTCGCGTGATATGAAAGAAAGGCTAGGATTTACCTAAATTTACCCTCAATAGGATATGAACCTATTGAGAGGATTTAGACGTCCCTCGCGGTACCCGAGTCTAACACACACTTACACTTACGACTTTAACACTTTACACTCACACTTAAATTTAGGGAGGCGATAATAGCCTCAATGTGCTTTTCGCCTTAAAATATTTTTTTTTTAAATGAAAGAAAGCGAAAGTTTGTCTGCTATTAGCTTCGCTTCTGTCGTTAACTCCTTGAGTTCCACAGGCCCTTTTTTACATTCAATATTTATTTCATTAAAATAACTTGAATAATGATCATTTTAAGTATACTTAGCACCATCTAGAGCAAAGCTGTTTACAGTGTTTAGAGTTAACTGTATCTTGATAATAAGTTAATCAGTTCTGTAACCAAACACGTAAGTATTAGTAATTAAAATACGATCATGTTTTCTTTTAATATTTTAATTCAGTGATAATGTAAATATTATTAACTACACAAATAAGTTCAATAATAAATAACACCGCCATTATAATACATAACTACCCGTCAAGCACAAAACCGTTACACCGTTTAAATATATTTTCCAAATACTTTGTACAAGTCTTTACTTTAATGTATATAAATAAGGTTAACATTTAAATTATAATGAACGCCATTAATTTACATGTCCAGTCCAGCTAGTACAAAATATTAGAGCTTTAACAGTGAAATATTTTCTACAATTTTTTTTTAATATGACGTATATAAATAAGGTAATTAATTATTTAAATTTATAATAAACTCCATTGATCTACATTCCCACCCATCCGAGCCGTTAAAGTTATTAGAGTATTCACCTTATGTGATTACGTTCATTAAATTTTTCATTTCTGTCGGGAGGTTCATCGGTTGACATTCCCCCCCTTATATTTCTAGATATTTTCGCTGGTCAGTTTTCATTTTAGCTCAAGGTTACATTCTTACACCCCGCAGGGGGGTGCAGACTAGCTGCACCTATTGAGAGGATTTAGACGTCCCTCGCGGTACCCGAGTCTAACAAACACTTACACTTACAACACTACATTTACGACTTTAACACTTTACACTCACATTTACATTTAAGGAGGCGATAATAGCCTCAATGTGCTTTTCGCCTTAAAATAACAACAAAAAATACATTCTTACACTATAAAGTTTTTATTTTTCAAAATCTATTATAAATTTAATGTAGCTTTGTCTGTAGTAAATAGGGTAGTTCGCTACGACTCGGTCCTGCGCAGGTTCGATTCTGTGTAATATAGTTTGCTCATTGAACGCTTTCCGTAGATCCTTCGTTCACGTTAGTCTGGTGTAATTACGTTAAAATAAAGACAAACAATCACGGAACGAGTTGTTTCGCTGACGAGATGATGGAAGCAAATTCTAAAAAGGATTTTTTACCCTTCTTTTGAAATTCTGCTTACACCATCATGATCAGCGTTACAGTATGCAGACATTTTGTACTAGAAAATTTCCATTGCGTATTTACAAGCGGTATCTTATTATTTTGCTTTCTTTGACTATAAATAATTGAATTACCTTTTTCCTGATTACAGTCCCAATTAACTAATTAGCGCTGCTCTCTGATATTGCTACCGTCGCACCTGCCAGCAGGGAACGCGTCAACGGTCACTATCGCAACATAACACTCACAAAAAGCACAACACTAAAACAGTATAAGAACTGTTAAAGTATTTGTTCCTCGATAGGAAACGCACTCTGGAAATAAAACTCGGTACTACAAGCAGGAAAACAAAATAATTACATAACATTATATAACGCAATTGTCGTCATTACTGTCTTAACAACGCCTGATTATTTCTATCGCTAAAAAACACAATGTGCAAAAATATTATAAATACTTGAGAAAGTTCGATTGTTTACTCCAAAAAAATAATCGTGGCACGCAGCTGTCTCGCTGACGTGATTCAAGCGAATTTCAAAAAATAATTTTTGTTTATCTCACCGCTTTTACAAAATCCGACTTCACTGCCGGCAATAATAGCGTAAAATCTGCGTCGTTATTTGAAAATTTCATATTGCATTGAAAATTACGAAAACGAACCCTGACCGCCGTCAAATTAAAGTTCTTAATTTCAACAGAATTAGAAAAATTGAAAATGCTAATATATACGGTGTTTAACGCTGATTGTGATGGTGAAATCAAAAATATTTAAGGCAAAATGTTAACGACTCCTTAAAAAGTTATCTAGCGATCGGGATCCGCGCTCATTTCATGGTTTCAAATTTCGGTCGTATTATGAAGGCAGCTCATTTTTCAATTAAAATTCCTTAATAAAAATGAAAATAAACACTGACCTCTGTTGAGGTTTGTGTCGATGCTTCCTACTCGAGGAAATAATTGGATGTGAAAAGGCAAAATTGTCTTTGTGTATTCGTTGCGACACGTGAGCGCGCCAGATAAATACAATGCTTACTTAAAAAAATTATATTCTTTAAAAAGGAAAATATGTTGATATAACGGAAGCAGTTATTGCCTCAAAAGTAAAGGATACGGTTACGATCCCAAAGAAGACCAAAGATAACGGCCTCCGGAGTGTATTGCCAAAATGTAATCCATCCCCTCCAACTCCATTAACGGCGCTTCTAACAACAATCAGGCTCAACGACCCTGATGACTTATTCTTCAACGTTTAAAAATATCTCGGGTACATTCTTAATGACATCACCGCTTGGCGTCAATATCAAATTCTATGAATAACTTAATAAACGTATATTTTAATTTAACTAGTTCCGAGAAAAGGTAGACGCGGGTGGCGGTGGAGGGGGACAAAGCGAATTTCCCGCAGCGTGGAATCCTCAGCTCCGCGCTATTGGGGACGTCGAGCCGGGAGGGAATTTTTTGCGTCAACTAGAAATGGTTGTTATCGGCGGCGGCGCGTTTCATCTCGTCCCAGGGAATCCGGCAAGTATTCCACGCAACGACCTTGTCCAAGGACGTCCGACAATTATTGTAATCGAATTAACAAGCAAATATTTGCACAGATAAATGTGATCACGTGTAGAGGAAAAAACTGCGTCCTTCTAGTTGCATTGCGATAATGTGATTGAAGAATGGCGCCCGACGTGAGGGGTCGACGACATGCTTCAAGTTATGCTAACAGTTTGATAGTTGTAATAACATTTCCATTGGAGGTATTGAAGGCGCCATCATAATAAGACCCAGACCTTGAATTAGCACAGATTTTGATCTCAAAGATTTTAAAGATTGTTAAATAATTCAATATTTTATATAGATTATATATAAATAAATATTATATATATATATATATACATATATATATATATATACATATATATATATTATTATTATCTGCGCAAAGACCCTGTTGGATCACGCAAAGCACTCCGACTCATGTCTTGTTCCTTCTAATCCTCCACACCTCCCTCATCCTGTCCCCATGGATCCTCTTCCGCTCCTCCGTCCATTTTACCCCTGCTCTCTTTGGGATTTCATTCTCAGTGCTAGCGTCTCGCTTGCATATAATACCTCCGGTTTTATGACTGTGTTATGACATATATATATATATATATATATATATATATATATATATATATATATATATATTGAAGAGAGAGAGAGAGAGAGAGAGAGAGATTCGGCCAGAGCTTGGCATTTTCATACGCCATAAATCATCCCATCGTCTGCATTAGCCCAAGTGTGCACAATAGTCGGATGTTAAAAAAAAAAAAAAAATATATATATATATGTATTATTTCGTAGTGCACCTCTACATTGTTGTAAGAAGGTACCCTGAAAATTTCAAGTATCGAGCTATAATAGTCTCGGCTGTATGTTGATTATTAAAGTTGGTCTGGGTAAACAGTTTAATGGCGTTAAAATCAAAATTTTGCAAAATTCTTTCTTAGTAAGCACCTACATTATAATGAAAAGAATGCATCCTACAAATTTCTAGTCTCTATCACAGATAGTTTTTGCTCTGCGTTGATTCTTTGTCAGTTAGTCAAAACAAAGACGCTTATATATATAAGTTATATAGACAATAATTGTAGACTTTGCTAGAATTAGTGTTGACAATATAGTTTTTAGCATGGTAAGCATTTTCATTGTACGTAGAGAAGAAAGAGCATAAGCTCAGTGTTAGTCGAGGTTTCACTCAGTTCGCATCTCAATGAATATGAGAAGAACTTAAATAATTATTATAAGTTTTTAAGTGTACATTAAACTCTTATTGTAATTAATAAAAGTTGTTCTTTTTAAAAAGCGACATCCTCGAAATCATACCAAAATTGCAAAATTTTGATTTTAACGCCATTAAACTACTTACCCAGTCCAATTTTAATAATCAACGTACGGCCGAGACTATGATAGCTAGAGACAGATTTATATAAAACGCAGACATACACCGACTTTGACTTTTATTTATATAGATTGATAGGCTTGAATTGTAATGTAAAATATTTTAGGCCTATAACTTAATTCATGTTACATACTTACAGACGTACAAGATAAAACGTTTAAATTAAATAAAACTGTATTGTTATATAATCGTCCACGAAGCAAAAACATTATTCTCACAAGGTTGCCAAACTGAATTTGACGAAATAACTGCTCTATTTAACCTAACGCTGTACAGTTTTAAACTGTACGATTCGAATGAGCGATTCATTGTGAATAGCTGCTAAAAGAACAGCTCAATTTAAACGAACATTTCCTACGTAACCTAACGCCATACAGTTTTAAACTGCCATACAGTTTTAAAAACTGTACGATTTGAAAGAGCGATTCATTGTGAATAGCTGCTAAAAGAACAGCTCAATTTAAACGAACATTTCCTACGTAACCTAACGCCATACAGTTTTAAACTGTACGATTCGAAAGAGCGATTCATTGTGAATAGCTGCTAAAAGAACAGCTCAATTTAAACGAACATTTCCTACGTAACCTAACGCCATACAGTTTTAAACTGTACGATTCGAAAGAGCGATTCATTGTGAATAGCTGCTAAAAGAACAGCTCAATTTAAACGAACATTTCCTACGTAACCTAACGCCATACAGTTTTAAACTGTACGATTCGAAAGAGCGATTCATTGTGAATAGCTGCTAAAAGAACAGCTCAATTTAAACGAACATTTCCTACGTAACCTAACGCCATACAGTTTTAAACTGTACGATTCGAAAGAGCGATTCATTGTGAATAGCTGCTAAAAGAACAGCTCAATTTAAACGAACATTTCCTACGTAACCTAACGCCATACAGTTTTAAACTGTACGATTTGAAAGAGCGATTCATTGTGAATAGCTGCTAAAAGAACAGCTCAATTTAAACGAACATTTCCTACGTAACCTAACGCCATACAGTTTTAAACTGTACGATTTGAAAGAGCGATTCATTGTGAATAGCTGCTAAAAGAACAGCTCAATTTAAACGAACATTTCCTACGTAATGTAACGTTGCGCAGTTTGACCTTTAACATAAATTACAGAGACGCGGCATTGTTGTATTTTACCTGAAATTAAATCCGATCAAACTAAAGCGCAGCGAGTGAAGATTAAGTGTAATTTCAGCGATAAATACGTGCACGACTCTTCAAAGGTCGCCCCTTCCTCTACGTGTATTGTTATATGCTATTGGACCATTT
The DNA here is from genome assembly GCA_022606455.1 of Callitettix versicolor. Lineage (NCBI taxonomy): Eukaryota > Metazoa > Arthropoda > Insecta > Hemiptera > Cercopidae > Callitettix > Callitettix versicolor. The sequence goes on along the minus strand of CM040183.1, from coordinate 95,964,201 downwards.
AAATACAAATATAGTTATAAATAGTTAGGTGGTGAATGTTACAGTTTTAAGTATAGTGATTTAGTAACACTTTACAGTGTTTTGTGTGAAAGATGGAAAATTTTAACGGTTTTAATTCAACAGTTCGATAAGTCGGTTTTAACAGATGTTCATATTTCACTTCACATATACATATAAAACAATCGGGGAAACGGCTTTGAGAATTTGGTGTATCACCTGAGCCAAAAGAAACGTTTTTTTTTTAAATTAATTTCTATCCAATTGTGTATACGAAGTCTGTATTTTTGTAATCTGTACGAGGTTACAATAGCTGCACCTATTAAGAGGATTTAGATGTCCGTCGCGGTACCCGAGTCTAACACACACACACACTTACAACACTACACTTACGTCTTTAACACTTTGCACTCATACTTACATTTAGGGAGTCGATAAAAGCTTTTCGCCTTAAAATAACATAAAAATAATAATAATGTACAAAGTCGCAACTTTTCGTTTGATTTGAACATTGAACGGCTTAGAAAAGTTTATTAAATAGCAAAAATGTGTTGTTAGAGATCATACAAAATTAACGACTTATTTTATCTTAAACTTTCAGAAAATTTATTTTTGGCAGCTGTACGAACACTGAAATCTGCAAAAATTAGTATTTAAATTTGTCAAAAATGTGTCTCACCGCCATAATCGGTCTACAAAATTATACAAGGTCACCCCGATCATAGTTCAAATCAAATTTGTAAAAAAGTTGTAGCGTAATAGACAGTTTTGTATGTTTAATATTGTATATGAATATTTAACATTGTGTTTTTAGTATCAATGTTGATAAATGATTTTAAATGTAACGACACATTTACACATTATTAATTCTATTACTCAACTTATTAGGCCTACAAATAGACAGTAAAACATAATATTATGCGCATTTTTTAAATGTAGTAAAGTAATGAGAATTAGGCAGATATCTATGCACTTTAAGTAACTATTGTGTAGTTATATTAGTAAGTTATTACTTTATTAATTATTAGCTGCACACAAATAAATGCATAAATTCACTGATCATAGAGAAAAGAAATCATAGAGTAAATATTAATACATACTTGTGTATTTACTTATACAGGATATGCACAAGTATTGTGGAGCCGCAAAACTCAAAAGTTTAGGTTAGGTCGAGTTAGGTTAGGTAATGACATTCAATGTGTTTCATTTGAGAATTCGTTCTTTTGTTCATTTAACGTTTAAACTTTGCGTTATATAACACAAGAGTCCTTCAGTTCACACCCAATGAAAGGACCTATTGTGCAACACCCAGTAATATATTCGGTGGTTTTAATTTACAACAAAAATTAAAAGATTCCAGTCAGCCAGGACTCAGGATCGCGTCGTAGATCACGTGACGGATAAGCGGGTTTGGACGTGCGCCGGCTTGCACGTAATGGCGTCGTGTAACTGGTATTACTCCGCTCACCGAGTTTAATAATCTTTTCACACGTTTTTCTTTAAGATCATTATTTTTAAATGTCTGGCAAGTCCTGTACTGCGGTAACGCCCTGTGCCGCGTTCTTCGATGGCAACTCTGGTTCCTTATTGGTCGTTGTTTGTGTTTATACAAGGTGTTTCTGAAATCCGTGCTGGGACCTTTGTGAAATGATAGATATAAAGAAAAATAGTTATAACTTGTTCGTTAATAAGAGGCTTAAAATTCTAACTATAGTTAGAAAAATGAACTGAAGATAGTGAGGCGTTAGTAAAATGCGCGCTTTCTGAAAATTGATCTTCAAATGTCTTCTTCCAGCGACTGCTCACGATGAAGAACTGAATCGTTCAGTTTAAAAACAGTAAAACGTTACGTTACGTGGAATACGTTCATTTAAATTAAGCTGTTCTTTCAGCGACAACTTAATATGAATTGCTCATTCGAATAATTCAGTTTAAAAACAATAAAACGTTACGTTACGTGGAATATGTTCATTTAAATTAAGCTGTTCTTTCAGCGACAACTTAATATGAATTGCTCATTCGAATAATTCAGTTTAAAAACAATAAAACGTTACGTTACGTGGAATATGTTCATTTAAATTAAGCTGTTCTTTCAGCGACTACTCACGATGAATTGCTCATTCGAATCGTTCAGTTTAAAAACAGTAAAACGTTACGTTACGTGGAATATGTTCATTTAAATTAAGCTGTTCTTTCAGCGACTACTCACGATGAATTGCTCATTCGAATCGTTCAGTTTAAAAACAGTAAAACGTTACGTTACGTGGAATATGTTCATTTAAATTAAGCTGTTCTTTCAGCGACAACTTAATATGAATTGCTCATTCGAATAATTCAGTTTAAAAACAGTAAAACGTTACGTTACGTGGAATATGTTCATTTAAATTAAGCTGTTCTTTCAGCGACAACTTAATATGAATTGCTCATTCGAATAATTCAGTTTAAAAACAGTAAAACGTTACGTTACGTGGAATATGTTCATTTAAATTAAGCTGTTCTTTCAGTGACAACTTAATATGAATTGCTCATTCGAATAATTCAGTTTAATAATTGCAGATGTAGGAAATGTCATGCAGTTTATGTAGGGTATGTTCATTTAAATTATAAAAAGTTTCTAAATTAGTTTAATGTTAATTTTTTCTGTCTGTCTGTTTCAACAACTTCACTACAAATAGTACATCCAAGCACTTTTAGTTTAAACATTGCTACTTGCTCATTTTACTATCAAGCCATACCATAATGAATGGGTACTTCAAAAATCGTGATTGAAATTTGTATGCATTCAAATCAATATTGAATAGTGAATGTAAGTATTCAAGTCACCTGACTGTGCTTTTTAATGCGCGCGCACACCGCTTGAGACTGAACTAATTGATGGATCGTTAGTAATTTGTCATTTAGGTCTAAAATGTCCGCTTCTCTGAACGTATTTTTAATTTCATGAAATTCTTTAGACTGTAAAGTTGGATTGTATTGTTTTTCAAAATTGGTTCTAAATTTTTCATTGTGCTGAAAAAATTGTTTTAAAAAATTTAAAAACTGAACAATTGCGGAACGCAGTTTTCTCGCTCATGTGACTTAAGCGAATTTCCAAAAATACTTTTTATGCCAATATTTTTAGAAATTCTCATTTCACCATTATAATCCGGATTAAAATTATAATGTAAAAGCACTTTAAATTTTTAATTTTATTGAAGAGAAAAAATGAACCCTGACAGCCGTCAAATTAAATTTCTTATTTCAACGTACTTACGGCAAAAAAGGTTACGAATTATTAAAGATTAAAAATGACCGCTATTTTGAAACTGTTAAACGATTTTTCTTGGTTAACTTGACCAAGCTACTATTAAAATCAATTTTTATGCCAAGTTTGTACTAAATTAGACCAACATTGTGAGAATGAATGGAGAAAATAGAAATATTTTTGGAAATTCACTTCAATCACGTCAACGAGACAGCTGCGTGCCACGATTAAAGCCGCGTAATAAGAAATATTAATTTGCCGTTCCATGTAACGCTATTCGCTCAACACCGTGTGAGCTTCGGAAGTTAATTTCCGATTTCTGAACTTTAATTAAAGACACTGAAAGGTCAACAACTGGGGATGCGGGGTAATAGTGCACCCTGTAATAGAGGAAATCAAAGCCTACGCCCCTTATTTCCGGACACCCTGGGAAGGGATGCAACAGCTGCTATCGACACTTTCCAGAAAACCCGTAATGTTATTATGCAACCAAGTTCGTTGACGTGGTGTGTTCCAAATATTTTTTCTAAACTTACGAGGTTCGTATGACTTCAACATTGTTTAAAATGGTGACATTATATTTAATAAAGTGCAAGATTAAAAGGTTATTTTCGCCGCCATTTTGTTTCGCTGTAATGTCAAAGCTATTAGTTTTGTGTTATATTTGAATCTAAGTAAAATTTTTAACACGAGCGTGTTATGAATAAATTTAACAAACACTTAGAAGAAACAAACAGGATCGGTACTCACTTCATGGAGAAGGTCTGAGTCAAGATTGGCAGATTCAATAATTCGTTTACCAATGAAAATTCGGTGAAGGACACTCTGTAAAGCGAAATTAAAACGCGTCAAAACGCAGCCCACTTTAAATAGTCCTACAAGCATGGGCTTAACACTTAAATATACGCCCGACTGTGGGCACAATTACCTTTAAATACGCTATTATCAGTTATTTTTCGCGCATTAGAAAACCAGTTCCTAAAAATCAGCGCACGACAAAATATTGGCGCGGAAGTAACGTACAAGACGGGCGCAAACAGTTTTAAATTGGCCCCGTCCATCGATCGGTAATTGGGCCGGGTAAAAAGCCATAGAGCCGAAATTACGGTTGGCGAAAGTGGCGATGTTGGATGCAGATAGCGGCCATTATGGTGTGGCGGCGCTTTGGCAGGTGATTGCCAGGGTTAGGTTAGGTTAGGTTGGGCAACGGTCTGGGAGCGAACCTCCGCACATTTAGCGAATTTACATTGGAAAATGGGGACTCGGTAGTCGATGTGATCAAAGCACTGGTAAGCCTGTTGCGTCTCTGAACTGCGCATCTTAACGTTCTTAGTTCCAGCCGCAGTTGCTACCGTTGTTTTCCCTTACCGTTAAAGCTGATCCTTCGTCCTCGTTAGTCTAACTGCACAAAGTACGGACGTTGAGCAAGAAAAAACATCATAAATTAACGAAATTTTCTACTGGCACGGAGGTAAGAGTAGAATTGGGATCCACAGTAGCGCGGGGATTACAAAAATGATTTGCTAAATAGACTTGTATGTTACACACACGCACACACACACACACACACACACACACACGCACACACACACACACACACACACACACACACACACACACACACACACACACACACACACACACACTAAGGTATTAGGAACGATCTGAGGATTAATTAAAGGGCTGATTGCAATACAATTGCAATTTAACCTCAGACCGTAGGCTAAGGATTAGGATAATAGGATCATTAACTCTATAAATGTTATTTAGATATGCCTAGACGTTACAGTAATTATTAATGCTGACTTAAAGGAAAGTGTGAATAAACATTGCACAAACTTTGTCCGACGAATCTCTGTAACGCTCGATTTGCAACTAGTCAATGATTTTCAAATAAATTGTATACGCCAATGCGCCAATATGCCAATACGCCAATTCACCAATACACCAATACGCCAATGAACTAATACGCCAATACGCCAATACTCTAATATGCTAATAAGTAAATCTTGTTCCGACACTAATCTTAAACACAAAATACAAAACAAAAATCTTAAATTTTAAAGGAAAGTAAAACAAAATAAAAAGACATGTGTGACTTCGCTTCGTGCATGGCAGATCCTTTAGTTTTATATTAATTTTACAGATATACAATTATTCGATAACAACCAGTCGACATAGTTTTCTTGCCTGGTTAAAGATAGCGTGCAGGACATCCCTAAATAAGGGGTAGTTACTACCCTTTGTGGAGCCGACTAAGACCACTAATGCGAACCGGAAATAGAAACAAAAGCGTCTCGTATCCTGCACGATGAATAATGTTTAAATTTTTATTTTAATAATATGAACTTAAAGTTTTTTGGATTTGAAAAATCCGTTTTAAATAACAGGCTCTAGTTCAAATAGTTTTATAGTTTTCGGAGGAAATTTGAATTCGTAGTGTTGCCCAGACTGGTTTCCAAACGATGAATGCAATTCCAATGAACAGTGTAATTACAAAATTACACGATTAAAACTAACATTACCGTAATCAGGTTTGGCTCCAACTTTAGTGAAATATGTTCATAAGACAATACAGTTTATCAAAATTTAAATTAAAGCCTTTTATGTTTCAAGAAAATGTCAAAACGCAAAACAAAGTTCGACGGAAGTAAGGGATTATGTTTTTAGATTTACTTAAGAATACGGAACACTGACTTGAATTATCGATTTTAATTGTGACCCAAATTGACTCAAAATCAGATGTGACATTACTTCCTTTTACGTTTTTCCCGATCTGGATGTTTAGGGGAAGTAGCTATATTTTTTAAAGGAAAATTAAGGACTACATCAGAAAAACAATCGGTGAAATAGATTGTTACAGCCCATTAAAAATCCGATCTATTTAGCTTTTATGTTTTTGTCAAAAAAAGGATTGATATTTTACTAAAATTAAAAAATTAAAAAAAATAGTCCCGAAGTTGGAAAAATAGTCCCGAGGTTGGAAAATAGTCCAGATGTTAGAAAAATAGTCCCGAGGTTGGAAAAATAGAAAAATAGTCCCGATGTTGGAAAAATAGTCCCGAAGTTGGAAAAATAGTCCCAAGGTTGGAAAAATAGTCCAGAGGTTGGAAAATAGTCCAAAAGTTGGAAAAATAGTCCCTAGGTTGGAAAAATAGTAACGAGGTTTCAAACGAAATAGTAGTAAATTAATTTAGTATCTTACATAAACACGTTTCCTCACTCTCTGGAATGTAAAAGACAACACTACTTCTTTAAGCCCTGCAAACTGTAAATACAAAAACAAAGATTAAAATAAATTGGTAAGTCGCTTTTTCATAAACTCCGCATATAATAGAATTTTAAACTTCCAAATTACTTTGAAAATACTACAGTGAACCCTGTTTCCCGTCAAAATAAATTTTTTAATTACGCTCGTTTTCTCGGTAGCGTTTTTTGTAATTAAAGCGACACGTAAAGAAATCTGCAATAAATTGCTTGGCAATCCACCAGTTTATCCTTCGCTTCCAATAAAATAGTTCTTGTCACGCAGGCATCGCGCCGATACACCGTTACCCGTTGTCTATTGACAGGGTGAGACAGACAGACAGACAGACAGACGCGTAAGCAGTCGTTTAATTGACGCGTCAGCCAAATTCCCCTCGAGGCCCGCAGGCATCAGATATTTTGCGTGATACTTTCCAAAAGGTTCGCCGCCGAAGCCCCGGGTCCGGCGCAGTAATATTCAATTGAGTCTACGTTAATATGCCGAATCACGCATTGCGCACGCTATCAATTATCAAAGGGTTGTATACTAACTTTGCCAAAAACATTAATATTTTTTGGAAATAGATTTGGCTCCGAAAGGCGTTTTTGAATAGTTTTTTCAGTTTAAAAAAATACATGTTATAAAAAAATTTCTTTAATTTCAAATTTGACACACTCAGTATTTGAAAGCCCTTTGTATTCACACACTCGTGAATAATTCTTACACTTCCTATTTAAATAATTTTCATAATCCTTAAAAGACAAAACAGAAAGTAAAGAAACATTTTTAAAGTTGCATTTAATTGAAGAAAGTAATTATTTATACGAAATGAATGGAAACCGCATTTAATTGAAGGACGATTAGGTTAGGTATCTACATCCTAACAGCGATGTTATATACTAGCTTCAAACAAATTGAATACACTAACAATTGTGCAATTTCCAGTCTTTAAAATGATTGTTTTAGAAATGAATACATTTTCAAAATTATTCATTTGTTTCCTCCAAAGGTCCGTCCAAAATACAAGAAAACCGGCCTAATTCTCAAAATCAGTTTATAAAATGAATTTTCCTAAATATTTGGTAATATGTTAAGACTTGAAACAAAGCAAATTTTAAATGAATTAATTTTTGGTTGTAGACAAAATAGAAAAACAATCTGACGGCGCTCAAGGTTTGTCTGCAGAATTGCTTTTATTAACTCACAAAAAGTTAATTTGTTAAATTTTAAATTTACTAAAAATTGCAGTGAAATTAAATAAATCGATTTTGAAAAATTACCGTGATTTTTCTTTTTTCTATTGTTAAACAAACTCCAAACTAACTGATGTGAGAAAGTTTCGTGTCTATATTTGTAGAGTAAAATTAAAAATATACAAAAATACAAATTTTATAGTAGATCTAATCAAAACAAAATCAACGTTTAGCATGCAGGAAATTTTCCGCGATCACAATTCGGCCACTCCTAGCCCAGACGATTCAAGGGCAATGCCTCCCAGACTTATCCTTCGCGTGGATCCTAATTACCTCTGCCAGGATCGATTTGTATTAATATCCTAATGTATTTAGGTCCTTTTCAATTCACACAAAAACACCTCTCGCAGTCCAAGCCTGTAATTTCGTAGAGCCGCCGCAGTTGCATTCTGTTTTATACAATGCAGCAATCAGAGATAAAAATGACCCGCAAAATTCAATGGAAGCAGATCACGCGGTATTTACAATTAGTAGAAGAGTTTTTGGAATCGTTTGGCTTCGCGTGGATTGTTTTTTGTAAAAGACTTTAATGCCTGTTTGTAAACGAGAGTGAAGTCGTTAATTATGCACAGTGCTTTGAAAGACATGCTATTGAGTTTAATGATATGTATTACAGGAACAGTGTACTTTATGTAATGAAAATGTAATGTAAAAAACAGCAAATAGCGAGCAATAAGTAAAACAAATATTGTCAAATAAAGATAACATTATTCAGGGGCGGGGATAGCCTTGTTTTAATCACAAGGCGGTTATATTTCGGAAATAAATGGCATGTTCGTTATTACGTATTAGGCCCTGCTACAATTTGGTTATTCTGAAATGAGATCCTTTCCTGTTTTATTTGCGTGTTGTATCGTTTTTGGTGGCTATTTCTGGAGACCGGCGTTAAAGCACCGGTCAGTGTCCGAACAAGCGAAACTCATGGTCGTATGTTCGAGGCGGGAGTGATTACCGCAGCTTTTCCTTTGCCGTTAACGCTGAACGTCAGTTCAAGTGACACAAAGTATATAAGTATACAGTTAATAAAAACTTTCCGATAACGTCTAAACTGTAAGTCGAAACTTCAGTGTCAAGTCACAAAGTTTCTCTGGACAAATTTTCTCACATTGCATTATGTACAAAGGGTTTTAATGAAGGTTTTAGACCATAAAAAGAAAAGGAATGAAGTCCCGTTTGAGAGCAATCGAAATGATTTTTTTTAATCAACGATATAATCTAGGTTATCCATATACAACACTTTGCTAACAAAATTAATTAGTCGATTTTATCAAATTATATATTTTACTGGATTTTTTCGATAATTCAAAAACTGGATTTTTTCTTGCTACCCTTGAAATTTTTTTGAAATTTAGGGTATGACTTTGATTAAAATTTCAAACACGAATTTTTAGGAAATTAGATTTTTTTGTGTTTTAAAATTATTTTTTAAAAACCAAATGGCAAAATATCGCTTTAAAATTCTCTACTAGGAAAACCGAAAATCAAAACAAAAAAATTACTCGACATCAGTGACAATATAAGCGATACGATCGTCCATTAATTTTAAAGGGACCAATTTTAAAAAGGAGACCGTTTTCATAGATTTTAACCCTACTTACAGAATCATATGTCAATTCTATTTAAACAATACTTATTTCTCTACTTTCGGCGACTCAAAATCCAAATTGAAAGATAAGGTGATAAAAACATTTTGGTTTGACTAAAAATGTAATGCATTTCAACAAAAAGTTATCAAAATCGTTAGAGCCATTTTGTGAAATTTTAACAGATTTTTTAAATTAAAAAGTTATCCAAGAAATTATGAAACCAGACTAGAATGCCAATGCCGATTTTCATAAAAAGTACTCATTTTTCATAAGTACGCATTTTTCGATTTTCATAAAAAATAATTTTCAAATAATTTACTCTCAAACAATGTGTGTAGAGAACACGCACACACACACACACACACACACACACACACACACACACACACACACACACACACACACAAACAAACACAAAAACACTTTCTTGGACTCAAGATACCTGAAAATTATCTAAATTCTAAGTAGATCTAGATTAACAAGTCTAAAGTAGATTTGTTCCACGATCAATAAAAGTGTTTATACTTTATATAGTGACACAGTAAAAACTTATCATAAAATATGCAACGAACATGTTCCCTCCCCCACACACACACACACACACAAACAAACACAAAAACACTTTCTTGGACTCAAGATACCTGAAAATTATCTAAATTCTAAGTAGATCTAGATTAACAAGTCTAAAGTAGATTTGTTCCACGATCAATAAAAGTGTTTATACTTTATATAGTGACACAGTAAAAACTTATCATAAAATATGCAACGAACATGTTCCCCTCCCCCCCACACACACACACACACACACACACAAACACAAAAACACTTTCTTGGACTCAAGATACCTGAAAATTATCTAAATTCTAAGTAGATCTAGATTAACAAGTCTAAAGTAGATTTGTTCCACGATCAATAAAAGTGTTTATACTTTATATAGTGACACAGTAAAACTTATCATAAAATATGCAACGAACATGTCCCCCACACACACACACACACACACACACAAACACAAAAACACTTTCTTGGACTCAAGATACCTGAAAATTATCTAAATTCTAAGTAGATCTAGATTAACAAGTCTAAAGTAGATTTGTTCCACGATCAATAAAAGTGTTTATACTTTATATAGTGACACAGTAAAAACTTATCATAAAATATGCAACGAACACCCCCCCACACACACACACACATATATATATATATATATATATATATATATATATATATATATATAAGATCCAATTTTTCTAGTTAATCCAGTTTTAAGAGTCGGAGAAGTTAGAGACGCGTTCGCTATCGAAGAAAACAATTAAGGGCAGCCGGCCGCCGTTTATTGATGCGTGTTTTTGTGTTGCTAAAACACGCGCGTTTATTTATTCATAAGACAAAACCGCCGGCGATTGTCTGCACAATTAAACCGTGCTTCCATAATTAAGCCATCAGGAGCCGGGGACAAGTTGGCTTCGGCCAGTGAATTAGCAATAAAGTCCGCCGGCTCGGGCCCATTGTATGTTTATTTACTGACCTCTGCCAAGAGCTGTCCTTTTTCGGACGCAATTTATTCATGGTATCTTGGCGGTAACCGCGGTTTTATGGAAGTGTCGCACTGCGTTAATGAAATGTTTTGAATAGCGAGAAAGTTTGTGCGATTGTCTCGCGGCCAGGGAGTGTAAGGAAGCATTTCGTTATGATTGACGGACGGTGTAAATAATGCGCAATTAGTGGCTGTGTGTGAGTGAATCGTAAATACCTGTCAAGTAATCACTTGTTAATTTTGTTATCGGTTAAATGGTTGTCGACGCATAAAACCGTACAGTTTTCATGTTCTCACTATAATCATATGTTAATAATTAATGATTGTGGATACATCATGGTAATCAGCGTTAAAATCTCCAAAAAAATGTATCGTTGTCAAGATCCTTTTTCGTGTATTTAATATAGTTTAAAACTCGTATTATGATATTTTTGCAGATTTTAATGACTATTATAAGATGAAATAATCACGGAACGCATCTGTCTCACTGACGTGATAGGAGCGATTTCCCCGAAGTATTTATTCTTTATCCTTTACATTTTGAAATACTGATTTCACCATCATAACCAGCATTAAATTATGAGTATATTAGCATTTTAAACTTTCAAATTACATTGCAAATACGAAAACGGACTGACTGCCGTCGAAACATTTCTTAATTTCAACTTATTTCGGAAATTCAGAATGTTCATTTTGTGCAGTGTTTGACTCCAATTACAACGGTCAAATGATGTTTGCAAAAATATTAAGGCAGTTTTTATTAATTTTTATATAGACCTATTTAAAATAACCGCCATTTTGAAACTGTTAAACAAATTTTGCTGCTTAACGAAAATGTCCAGTCTGTTACCATATTAAATTTTTATGTCAAGTTTTAATCCCAAAATTGAGAAGGCAAGCGTGCTGAAACACACACACACAGACACACACACACACACACACACACACACACACACACACACACACACACACACACACACACACACACACACACATATATATATATATATATATATATATATATATATATATATATATATATATATATATATATATATATATATATATATATATATATATATATATATATATATATATATATATATATATATATATATAGAGAGAGAGAGAGAGAGAGAGAGAGAGAGAGAGAGAGAGAGAGACTATTTGAATTTTGTATTTAATTATTTTTAAAAAAATTATACTAGATTTTTTCGAATATAAAAGGTATTATTCTTTCTTTTTGAAAATTAATACCTCTTCCCGCTTTGTTGTGAGTATCTCAATGTTAATAAAAATCAGATTTTTTGTGATTTTTTTGTAGTTGAATTTATTTTCAAATTTTTTTTCAGAATTAAATATTCTTTGCCTATTGGGAGATTAACAGAAGTATTGTAAAGTCAAATGTAAAAAAAATGTATTTTTAGTCTGATTTTTGTTTTTTTCTTACACCGGTTTTCTCAAGAACTACATGACGTACAGCTCTTGGGCTGGTTTATATTCAATTTTTCAGGTCAATAATCACAATAAACCATCAATATTACCTCTTAATTTAGGTTCCTGGAGTTTCCTTCTTGATGACGTCACAAGCTGCGAGGCGAATTTTAAAAACGTTTGACGTTAAACTGACAGAATTACAAAAGTTTTGTCGTTAAACGTAATTTAATAAAAGTTTGTGCCTATAAATTCAATTAATCGCGCTGCACTTAACTGTCTCTATGACGTGATGGAAGTGAAGTTACAAAACGTAATTACTTTTCGAATCCAAACTTTAAAAAACACATTTAACTATCACAATAATCGTTAATATTTGCTTGCATTATTGCATTACTTGAAATACATTGAATATACGAAAGTAAAGGTTAACTTACGTCGAACATATTTTGGTATTGTTAATAAAATATGAAATTGTAAAGCCCTAATTTATGCAAATTTCCGAAGTAATTACGATGTTTAAATAAAATTTTTCAATAAAATTGAAAGATAAAAAAGTTGTAAGAATATAAAGTTTGAAGAGTCTGCCATTTTGAAAATTTTGAATGGTTTTCTTAAGTTTTCTTAACTATTCTAAGCTATAACCAAATTTGATTTTTGTGATGTTTGAATCAACGCGAACTAAAATTCAAACGCTAACCTAACCTAACACAACTTCTTTATTTAAATCTTTCAAGAAATATTATATGCATCCGCGCGTCTGGATGTTAAAATTGTAAATAGTCAAAGTTCATTAATTGTCGTCCAAACCAGAAAAACACTGGTCGATGTTTTATTTTCGAAAGTTCAAAATTTCATCGGTCGAGGTCTTATTTCGCGAAAATTCATCCCTCTCTTTTTCCGACCTACAACTAGCTTTCTTTGAAACAACCAGAGAAATGTAATGCGTTTGAATATATTGCGGTATAAAAGAAGTGCACACTTTATGTTTTAGGTCTTTCTAAAAAAATTTTTAATTATTTAAGGCATTCCGGATAATGTGCATTCTTTTTTGAACATTAAAATCAGCCTTGATGATTTCAACATATTAAGCTAAACTATTAAATATATTGTCCTTTATTCATTTTTGATAATATGTCGACCTACATAATGAATAACAAAATATTTTTTTACTTTTCAGATTTCTTGAAATTCACTTCCAATATTGCCTATAATATTAAGGCATAGCACATGTTGCCTTTAATATTTCTGTAAAAATAAAATGTAAAAATATGAAATTTAATTCGAAAAATTCGATCTCTTTGAAATAAATAAATATTTCAGTTCAGGTTCTGTGCTCATTTCAGGGTTACGTCTTACCAAGATGGCCGCTTGGTTCGTTTCCAAACTGAAACCGTTGTGGTCCCTGTAACTTCAATACCGAGTGGTAAAAATGTTTCCTTCTCTCCTTAAAACGTAAATTAATTATTCAGAACTACCCAAATGGGGTCACTTGACGCGGGAGATACGGTAAATTCCCATCGAGGGAGTTGAGCTCACCGACCCGAGTGCACGTAGCTCAACTATAGCACGTAAGTTGTCCCTTATCCCTCCTCAATTTGCACAAATTGTTTCAAACATTTATGAACTACTTACGTAGCTTTCAAGCAGATTAATCTTTAATTTCACACATATCGACTGCAAATTGGGTTGAAGTTATTGTAAAATTAAGCATTATTTTAAAGAAACGCCGACATTTAATAATTTTGCATAAACAAACATTTAATATGAGGATATTTTTTGTTTTACGATAAAAAAAGTTTAAAATGATAAAATAATAATATTTTAAATAAGTTGTAAAATAATTAGTGTAACGTTTTGAGATCTCACATGGCCGCCATTTTGGAACGTTTGGACGGACATTAACATGTATTATGTTTCAGGACTGTTTGTGATGTTGGATTCTGCGTGACGCGCGTGCGCAAATTTATATTGATATATGATAGTATGTTTTGCGCGTCGCACGTCTTATGTTAAACTACGAACATGTTTGATCGATGTAAATATACGAAATGATCGTTAATTTAATTTTACAGTTGATAGCATACTAGGCTTTCACCCCGAGGACCCGGGTTCGATTCTCGACCAGGGCTTGGCATTTTCATACGCTATAAATCATCCCATCGTCTGCATTAGCCCAAGTGTGCACAATAGTCGGACGTTAAACACAAAAAAAATTAAAATAATTTTATATTGATGGTTATAATAAAAGATCAGTTGTTTTATATTAATTCGTAACGATTTTACTGATAGGCTATAATATGTTTTATATATAAACGTCGTTTTTTCGAACAAATTATCGTAATTAAAATAAAAAGGAAGGGAAAACATGATTTTCATTTTTAGTCAATAACAGAATTTTTGTCGAAAGCTTGCTAGTAATACACACACACACACACACACACACACACACACACACACACACACACACACACACACACACACACACACACACACACACACACACACACACACACACACACACACACACACACACACACACACACACACACACACACACACACACACACACACACACACACACACACACACACACACACACACACACACACACACACACACACACACGAAATTAGATTATCCTAAATAATTTTAAGCGTCTATATTACTAGCTTCGTCCGTTGCACCTGTGCTAGCAATTAAAAATTTTAAATGTTCCCTACTTTAACCCATCGGAGCGGAATTTTTAAAACCCATTTTTGCGCTCCTGCACAGTTTTATTAATTAAACGCTCAGGACCTCTCTGTGAAAAAACATTCCATTAACACTAATACTTCTTCAAATCCTCAGTTTTAAAACGTTTAAACCAAATTTTAACGCACGCGAATAAAATAAAATTAAAAATTTACCCCCATTTTAACCGTTAATCGGTGTAGAATTTTGGGCAATCTTTCTACCCCTCCAATGCCTAAAGTGACCTGTGTATTAATTTGTTTAAAGCTCTCTACATCTTTCGGGCCAGAAGTTGTAAGTACCTGCAGTAACGTATAACGCTTTAGGGGTTGTTCTTCCATGGCGACTCTAAACAGTTTTTATTAAATAAAATCGGAATCTTTAATTTTTAATTAAATAAATCCAAACGTAAACAAAACTTTTGAGTTTTTTAAATGTCAATAACTTGTATATACAGTGTTAAAATATATATAAAAATGTATGAACTCTCAAAACGTGTTCCGAAAGTCAGGTTCAAAGTTCCGGGACTTACCCTGGCTTCCATAGCTCATTGTGAGACGATTTTGTGCAGTAACGTGATACCGCTTGGGTAGCAACTGTTATATTTTTATGGATATTTTTATGCCTTCATTGTAGCCCATAATTAAATAACACATATGAGAAGAAAGTTTGTGCAATGGTTTCGCACCATTCAACGTATAACGCGTTATGAGGCACAAGTTCCGCCATCAGTACTTTGGTGTTTCGTATTTATGCTGTTGGTGTTTATATGTGCGTCTGCTTGTAACGAAGTCAGTAGAAACTATAACTGAAATACTATGAGACCATAAAGGTAAATTAAACTTCAGAGGTTATGTTCAATAATTTATTAAGTAAATTTTTATTACAAATTATTTATTTATAAAACACATAATCACAGTTAAACAATGTTTTTACAAACTAACTTAATGTATCAGTCTTTAATTTGCATTTGTACCACAGATAAAGTAACAGTAGAAACATAGAAACTCTGTTGAAATCCATTACATACTCAGTATACATATACACACACATACACATATACATACACATACACATATACATATACATATACATATACATATACATTTTTTTGTGTTTAACGTCCGGATGAATACACATACAACCTATACTATATAAACCATATATACATATACATATACATATATATACATATACATATACATACATATACATATACATATACATATACATATACATATACATATACATATACATATACATATACATATACATATACATATACATACATATACATATACATATACATATATACATATACATATACATATACATATACATATACATATACATATACATATTATATACATATACATATACATATACATATATACATATACATATACATATACATATACATATACATATACATATACATATACATATACATATACATATACATATACATATACATATACATATACATATACATATACATACATATATATATACATATATATATATATATATATATATATATATATATATATATATACATATACATGTACATATACACGGCACTGACACTCTTGTGTACCTGCGTACACTGCTACCTATATTTTGACGTCTCTACTACATATTGACCAAACATTAAACTTACTTAATTACTAGGTTAACGAGAGTGCATACAGAAATGTACTTTGATATAGGTCGTCGAAGTCAATCCGTCTTTGTAATTTAACGTTTTACAATCGTATTGCGCGTTTCGAGAAAACAGTTCCATCATCAGGTACAATTAAAACAAAAACTTACTTATCGAATTTATGCTATTAAGAAAGTTACAGTTTCAAGGTAATCAAGGAACCTTGTAGAAATATTTGCATCCGTGGCTCTGTTTGCAGTAAATCTTTTAGAGCGAAAAATTAAACGAGCTCAAAAAATTGTTAAATTTTGGCAATTTTTCACTTGTACGAGCACAAACCTAGAAATATAATTTTATTCTCAAAAATTTAAACAGTGATTAAAAATTAGTCTCGCATTTCAAATTGAATCAACAATGTCGATCTGACAGGGAGATTACAAATTCTGATAAATTCATTTGTGTATTTAATTTTACAATTGAAAATGAATAATTGAGGTGGTCATTGTGTTAAAAGAACGTGGGTTATACAAGACAGTTGGTTCGGAATTCTAGAACTCGTTTTGAAAAAAAATAAAAATTTTATTTATATTTGTGTATGTGTTAACACGCTTTCAAATCGTTTCAAATTATTTTCTTATTTGATTCAATTTGCAAAAAAGGTTTTGTAATAAGTTACTTAAGTTCGTCACCCAACAAACAAGTTCTTTCAATTGCTTGTAAAAAAACACAATCGATACTCAGAGACATGATCCTACATTTATTTTAAGAGTCTGTGTTTTGTGTACTGATTGTTTTAAACCAGAATTTTTACTGATTTCTTGTAGATTTGCGAGAAAGTTAATGCGATTGTTTTTATTATCGAACTACGATGTCGAAATGTGTAATGCATTTCTTTACTCATTGTTCAAACGTAAATAGAACTTGTGGGTTTAGAAATTACAATGCAGTATAAATTAAAGAAAATAATGGTGTTTTTGTACCACGTGATTGTGGGCCTATAATAAACAGGGCCTTTAATGCTAAAACCAAATTTACACCAGATACGCCACACAAAAACTGAACGTTCGCAGGGGATACGAAAATGATGAAATACAACCCCTTAAAAATGCTCGGCTCAGTTGGAAGAAACCACTGATCACAGAACTATTTATTAATAATATGTTTGGTGTAGCTTTGTTTTGAATTTGCGTTAATACATCATTTGTAAACATTAACAGTTTTATTGAAAACAGTCAATTGTTCGAAGCCGGGAGATCGGGGAGATAACGTCCCTCAAATAATATTAAAACCTGTTTACAGGAAAATAGTATTCATTAGTGATTTTGTTTGAAGGCTACTAAATAATCACTGAAACAATTACTTGTCACAGCTACACAAACAGACTGTAGGATAAAATGATTTAAATCCAAGAAAGGTAATTCAAAAAACAGATAATTTTCATACAGGATACTGTCCCCTCTGCGAAGGCTTAAAAGTGTCCTTTGTGTGTTTATTAATTTTATTTTCGAAGTAGATCCCTTGGAACCCTTCTTCTTAATGATGTATACACAGACTCTTCGTTGTTTCACACAAATGGTTATTCCTCCCACATTTCAGAGAATTATGAACAATGTTTTAAGGGGAATTCAAAATGAAACATGCCTAGTATATTTAGATGACGTCATAATTTATTCGACCAGTCTCCAAGAACACATACAAAGACTTAGGGAAGTTTTTGACAGATTAAGGAAAGCAAATTTTAAAATTCAGTTAGACAAAACCGAATTTCTTAGAAAAGAAGTAGCGTATTTAGGTCACCTAGTAACAGCAGAAGGTGTCAAACCAAATCCAGATAAAGTGAAAGCAATTAAAAACTACCCAATTCCAAAAACCACCAAACAAATTAAGGAATTTTTAGGTCTATTGAGATACTATAGAAAATGTATTAAAAATTTTGCTGGAATTACTAAACCTTTTACAAACTGTTTGAAAAAAGGTGCAACAATCAAAATAGACGATCCAAATTATATAAATTGTTTTGAAACTTGCAAGAATATATTATCTAATGAACCTTTGTTACAATATCCAGATTTTGAAAAAGAACTTAATTTAACTACGGATGCTAGTAATTTTGCGATCGGAGCGGTGCTTAGCCAAAATAAAAACG
This sequence comes from Callitettix versicolor, assembly GCA_022606455.1. Classification (NCBI taxonomy): domain Eukaryota; kingdom Metazoa; phylum Arthropoda; class Insecta; order Hemiptera; family Cercopidae; genus Callitettix; species Callitettix versicolor. Next base: position 95,945,382 of record CM040183.1, on the reverse strand, counting down.
GAGCTGATTTACCTATAGCCTATGCGAGTCGAACGTTAAGTGTTAGTCGAGGTTTCACTCAGTTCGTATCTCAATGAATATGAGACGAACTTAAATAATTATTATAAGTTTTTAAGTGTATATTAAATTCTTATTGTAATTAATAAAAGTTTTTTTTTTAAAAGCGACATCCTCGAAACCATACCATAAGTGGCTTAAGTATTACATACCATACACATGCTTAAGTATTACGTTAATACTTTTTTTAACAATCAATTTAACAGACCCAAGTGTCAACTAATTAGTCCAACTGTTAACATTGTTGTGTTACTGTAGATGACATACGCCAACCTTTGTTACTGCCAGACGCCAGCACCGCGCGATACACTGTGTTCAACTTATAATCGGAGGTGTAATCCTTCAAGTGATTTGGAATCACTCACAACGTATCTAATTTGTGTTTCTACTGTTACTTTATCTGTGCTAATCTGTTTGTATTTCTCAATCATTGGTCTTTATTTCTTATGTACAACTTGTTCAAAGACCAACAGCTAAACTTAATTATTGTTTACAAGAAATACTAATATACATTGAGCAAAGCAAATCAGATGATAAATCTATTTTTCTGTACAATGTCACTGACAATGTTTTAACAATATCGCAAACAAGAAAGTAACCGTATCTAGAAGGTTTCCCGGAAAGGGTTCATATTCGGTAAAAGTATTTTGTTACGTTTTAAAAGTGTACCAAACACAAAAATTTTATTTTTTGTAAATTACACGCGATATACAATTTTTTTTTAATCTGTAACTCTCAGGTGTTGCACCAACCACCAAGAAATAATATTTTCAATTTTTTTTTATAGTTATCGTTTGATACACAGAAAACATTTTTAAATCATTTTGTTAGCAGTTAAACACTGTGAATAGTATATTTTTAAGTTAATTAGTTTTGAGATTTTTGACGTCAAAACGATTATAAAGACTTTTGAAAATATTGCACAAGTATATTTGTTTTTTGTACACACAAAACACTTACACCAAATTTGAATTCAATAACTGTAAATGGCGTACCTTATGTTTTGACATTTTGTGTTCGTTTCCAAAAATAACATTCTACCTTTTGGGACACCCTGTATACGGAATACAGAAAGTTCCGCGTTTTACCTTTTATGTGAAACAATAAAATTACTTAGCCAACATCCGATTATAATTAATACTGAAATGCTTAATGTGCAGACACTGTTAAAGTCATCATAAATTGCAATATGACATTTGTTGCTATTTTTTCAATAAATCAAATATTTTTCAAAAATACCTTTGCGCTTGTTGTGTTTTTCAAATAGGTTAAGGAATTTTAAAACGTTTTATAATGATATCAATATCAAATTGGAATTTGTATTTGAAAAAAAATTAATTTTACTTTATCAACACAAAATTATGAAAGTTTCGTCAATATATGGAAGGTTGTTTCGATGTTTTGAGAAGCAATCAAATTGTCATATTATGTTTTATTTATCACGCCGGTAAATCTTTTCCTTTTGACTTTTTTTACTTAAAAGGGCGCAACGAACTCCGCCAATCTTAACTCTAATGTTTATTGCTATTTAAAAATTGAAGGCACTTAAAAGCGATGTTTACGGTGTTTATATTTGATTCCCTCTGCTGCAGATTTATTACATTATTAATGTCTATTTTATGTTTGTTTTATATCACAACAATTGTATTCCTGCGTAACATAAACAGTAAAACAGATAATTTCAGTCTCCAAAATAAGAATTATAGCAATAAAAATGTAACGGTACGCTTTTAATTAACGCTTTGTGTACTTTTGAAATTTATTTTTGTTTTTCAATTCGGGTTACGTAATTTTACAACTTACAAGAAACATTTGTTTAACTGCCGCAAGTGATTCAATGTTAGTTTGTAACCTAACCTAACCTAACCTAACCTAACAACAATAAAGGTATCTGTTGTAGCGCGCAAAGTTTTGTCTTCTTTATTTTGATTTGTTAAATAAGTGCAAAAATTGTTACCGTAAAAGTGATTTTACAAGAACAATAGAAACAACTTAAGTAACTTGATTTGAATTAACATTAAAATTTATAAACTGAAACACTAATTGAACTTGTGCAATCTTATATTGCTTACACAAAGTAAAAAAGATTTCTTTACATGTAATGTTTTAATTATGTCAATTAAACGGGAGATTGACACAATTTTACAGTCGATTTTAACAGAAATAATTAAATTTTAATGACAATTTACTTTATTGCCAAATTATTTTGAACGTGATTAAAAGTGATCGCATAACTAACGATTTTTTAATTAATTAATTTATTCAACGTGTATTTGATGAAAGTTAACATTATTTACCGTCCTGTTCAGTCTCTATGGAGCAGCTCGTGCAGCGCCGCGATATACGTCTGCGCCATCTGCAACGTCTCGAACTTGGACAACTTGCGGTCGTTGCCCAGAGACGGCACGACGTCGCGCAGCCTGTCGAAGGCGTCGTTCAAACTGTTCATCCTCCTCCTTTCCCGCGCGTTGGCCGCCAGCCTTCTCCTTCGGATTATCTCACCTCCTGGACTCTCGGCGATCTTCAGCCTCTTGGACGATCCCGAACTCTCGCTGTCCGCTTCGCTATCGTCGTTTCGACACCACTGGACCAGTTTATCGTCGCTCCTAAACAAACTTTGCGCGTAATCTTTTCGTTCAGAATTTGTCAAGTCCGTGTATTTCGCACTGTCACATTTTGCAAAATGACAATAATCTGTTTTCGGTTTAGCGACTTTCGTATAAAATTCCCTGTTGCGAACGTCTTGGTATTGGTATGGGTTTTTGGAACAATGGTTATACGCGGGCGGGGTGAACGGTGACGAATAGAAACTGTCCGGACTGGAAACTGGGCTGTGGTAACCGTCCGACGTCCCGTCTACTTGCTGGTAGTTGGAGACTTCAACGCTGGGGTAGTAATGATGACCTGATATTTCTGAATACATTGTGACCACTTGTAATTATTGTTCACTGAACTCACTACCGCATGTCATTATTGAATTTACACTTTGGAAAGTCGTTTCAACTACTGTACAGCGTACACAAGTAATTTTATAATTTTTTAAAACTTCAGACAACTATACTAAATGTTGTCTAAAATAAACAGTTGCCTATTAAAATGTAAGTTCTTTTTTCCAGATTATCATTCTTAAAAAGTTTGTATTTATTTAAGTTGCACTCGTATTTATGAGTATTATACAAGTTCTAAAAAAAATATACAAAAATAAACTAACACTTCGTAAGTTTGTTTAAAGTTACGTTCAGCTGACTCAGCTGAAACATTACTTGCACCGCTTACAACACCACGTGTGAAACAGCTGATCACAGGAGCCGACACTGCACAGCTGTACGTCTCTGCTGAGATTCGAGCGCAAACTAACCTCAAACCTGCAGCCTCCGGAGCCACTTGTCGGACCACGTGATCATTATCAAAGCGTGCCGCCCGACCAATACACGGCCGCTATCATTTAGGTGGCTTTTTGTTTTGCCGGAGAAACAAACAAAACAAAACAAAACAAAAAAATGTGTCGTACTACTGTATTTGACATTGATATCTGAAAACCGTTAAATCGTTTAAAGAGAATGCTTTTATTGGAGCGTTATTCGGACTTAATGCAAGGTTTGTTATGTTAGGGTATATTTTTACAGACTTCGATTTAACATTTTTTGCAATCTGTAATTTGCTTTTTATAGTAATTCATATGATGTTCACTGCAATGCTTAAAACATTTTGAGAAATGGGCTCCTTAAATTATCACGAATGTTGATATTTCCTCACTGAAAGAAGTAAGTCCACATAAAAACACAGTGACAATGAAATTATTAATGTTCACATTTTTATAAATATCTGTTTTCAAAAATCATTGAATTTATAATTTATAATGAGTTATAAATCTTCATAAGTGATCAAAATTTGTCCAAAGTTCCAATTAATGATTTGTAAAATTAAGCTAATTTTCAGATTACGTTGAGCAACTTATATCAAAAATGTTAACATCGATTTTGTGAAAAAATTTATTGAAAATGAATTAAAAATTGTTTTTGCTAAATAATCCAAGATGAACCAAGTAAAAACAAATATATACAACAAAATTTCAAGATAGATTGTGTATCCGATTACCATAATTCTTACTATTTTTAATAATGAATACATCAGTCTTGTCGTCTTAGCAAAATGTGATGATATATATTGATGTAGGCCTACACTTATGTACAAATAAAGCCGCAAAACCTATCAGTATACATCATGTATTCGGCAATAAAATAAAATATAACCAACATTATTTTGCATAATTATAAATAAAGTTCATTTGGGGGAAGAACTTCAATGTTTATCCACATTGCTCATTTTAACCGAATTCATCAATTGCAATACGATACGGCATGCATTTTATATACTGAAGCGATGCTTTTAATGTTAGCTTTGGTGAATGGGAAAAAAGTGTTCCGAACCTTTGTAATGTAACGGAAATATGGAACGGAACAAGCAAACGAATTTCGTCCTTATTTATGTCTCTTTTTTTCCTTCCTCCGTTTCGATAACAGTACACGCGTATTATATAAAAAAACGTTGTGTTTCTTTGGTTTCGGTATTTTTCTTAAGTTGAAGAACACGTGCACGTTATAATATTTTATAATACATTTGAAATTAATATAAACGTTTATAGTAATTGTTGTTAATATTGCTAGTTTTTAACAACATAACCTGAAACTTATCATAGCCTATCAGCTGTTCATTGAAATCAGCTGACTGTTACGAATTAATATAAAACAGCTGATCCTCACTACAACTACAGTAAATAATAACTAAGCTAGGTTTACGTATTTATTTAAATAAAACAAGATATTTGTAAACTTATCTTCAAATTAATTATATATTCAACAAATATATGATTAATAAAAGCTCCGCTTCTGTCGGCAACTCCCCGAGTTCCAAATGTGTACTTTTTTATACTTCAAAAATTTCTTAAGCTTCAGAAAACGTTTGCAATCATTTCCTTGTTCAAAATACAGAAAAGAAACAAAAATATTTTTTTCTAAAATTAATCAAAAAAATTTATCACTTTTCACAAATAAAGTCTTTATTACCCAAATATAAGTTATTAGTTTTAAAGCTCTATCAACAAGAAGGGCATGAACAAATATTTTAGTTATTTTTAAATGTATTATAAACTCTATTTTAACTCGAACGTTCGGCACTTTGTTTGTTTCTTACACGGCTTTAGCCAAACGCATTGACCAATTGTTTTGAAATTTGGTTCGAAGGTACCTCAAACAAGGTGTTAGATTTGTTATCATTTACTTCAGTTTTTTCCAAGATGACGTTCTTTGAGTTAACGATGACTGGTTTTGCTGGCTGAATGGCAAGACTATCATGATTTTGGCTGCTTCATGGAGAAAGTGCTACAACTTCCTAAAACTTTGGTACAGTAACATTTTTCCTAAATATTACATTTACGTGTTAAATTGGCGGAAAAGGTTCCGAGTGCGTCAGGAGCGGCCGAGTGGCCAGGCAAGGTCAACTGTTCTTGAACTGCGAGTCACAGATGATGAATTTATAACATGCTGTAATATTATAATGAATATTATGAGAAAGTTTTTGTAAAATATTATATCGCAACATTCGCAAAATTGTCACGGAATATTCTGAATATATTAAGTTGTGTATACGTTTAGTATCAAAACATTCATAGAATGTTCTGTGATGACTGGGCTAACTTCAATAATTAATTAAAATTTAAAGAAATTCTGTGAACTGATTTTGAACTAATTTTCGGTTTTTTAGTATTTCTTCAACAAGATTTTAAGAAAATGTTTAGCTGTATGTTTTATTTTCGTATTTAAGAATTACACTTCAGTGAAATAAGACCAAAACCATTTGAACCAGTTTCTTTGACTTATTCACCAGTTCTTCTAATTCACCGTTATTCATTGAACCGTTAATTCCTTTTATTTCTCTGATATAATTTCCCAAAATGCCAACTAATAACGCATGGCTGCATAATACAAAGTTATCGAGTTATACAAACTGCCGTCGATATCTCGCAGTTTATCTAGTTATCGAGATACAGTCAAGTGGCAGCCACTGATGTCTGATGCACAACGGATGTGTGCAGCTGTCGGAACGTTTGCCCTGATTGTCAAGTAGACCACGACTGCCAAGTTATCGCCTTCAATTATTTGTTTATGCAAACATTCCAGCACGCGTGTAATTATATTGCATGCGTTACTGTTGGAAGTATTTTATAATGTAGTTGGCAAAAATCCTTCTTCTTTATTAACGGATTTCAAATGGAAAAATATTATGGTAAGGATCAGACATGGAACCTTGAAATGAGCACAGATCCTGATCTCTTTATCACTTTTTGACGAGACGTTGTTAAAATGTATTCCGAACTAGATTATAACGAATTCGTTAGTTGTTTTAACACTTTTTTAAAATGCCTTTTAAATACGAAAATGAACCTGATGGCGGTCAAGGTTGTCTTGTTTTTCATTTTTAATGGAATTTTAAAATTGTAAACGATAATTAACGCGGATTATATTGATAATGCTTAAGTGAAGTTATATTTTCAAAAAAGTATACGATAAAAACATTTATTGTAATATTGTTACTTTTTAAAATTCTTTTCAATCACGTCAACGAAACATGTGCGTGCAGTAATTTTTAATAACGATATGTGAAAATAATTTATTAACCATTTAAATACGCGACAGTAACAAAATGAGTTTCTATCAAAGAAATGAGTGTTTCTGAAGTTAGTCTATTTTATAGTCCTAAAAAAAAGGAACTTAAAGGGGGAAAAGGAAGCACAGAGCTTTATGCTAAATTTGTTTAAGCGAAAATTGAAAAATAAAATTTCCTCTCAGTAATAACATTTCCCGTTACAGACTTTATTTTGTCATAGATTATAATTTTAGATTTAAATTAAAATTATGAAAACGAATTTGTCGACGGTCAGGGTTCATTACGTATTTTCCATATAAACTTAAAATGCTAATTTATGCGGATTTTAACACAGGTTGTTTTAATTAAATCAGTTTATTTAATGTTGTACATGAATATTACTGTGTTGATACTTTTTGAAATTTCACTTCTATCACGTGAGCGACACAGCTGCGTGCCACGCGTTTAATTTATTCTCCCTACAATAAATTCCCACCAGCTGATCTTGGTAAATCTTTGTCTCCTGCAATATGTGTTTATTTTTCATTAAATTTTCACCGGTTCGGGAAGAATCGCCCGGCTATCTGCTATATGCCTAACGGTCATCTCACCCTCACACCCTCGCCCCTTGGTCAGTAAATCAAAGCCCAGCGGCACGTGCCTCCCTGCCCACTATAATCCTGCTCTTTCATTTTGCAGCCCCCGCTATGTAATTTCACTCACTTTAAAGTGAATCCATCATTTTGCCAATATTTTTGGAGCAGTTTTTGTAATGAGATTGGTTTATGAGGGGCGTTACTTTTGCAAGGTGAAAGGTCGGATGAGTTTATAAAGATTAAGGGTTTCGGATTTAGGTCATCGTTTGTCTTTGAAGGAGCCGAGAGGGTCAGACGTTAATAATTTTTGGAAATTAAAGGAATAGTTTTAGGAAATAACAGAAAGTAAAATGAGTGTTCTTTGGGAAAATAATTACATTACATTTTTGGCGTCAGTTACTTTTTGATTATAAAATACTTGGCTGATAATCCCCTCAGGAGCTGATCATATACAGAAAATATGAAAAGTTCTTATAAGCATATGTCCCACTACGACGCCATTATATTTTTTTTTTAACAAACTATATCTCCAGAAAGGTTTGATCAATGAAATTCAGACTTTGGGTGCTTCCTTACCTGATAGAGAACTAATCAGAAAAAAATAAACTTTATTTTTGAAATATTTTTGTGTTTAACGTCCGACTATTGTGCTCACTGGGGCTAATGCAGGCGATGGGATGATTTTTACAGCGTATGAAAATGCCAAGTCCTGGCCGGGAATCGAACCCGGGTCCTCGGGGTGAAAATCCAGTACGCTATCAACTAGGCTACCGAGGCGGCTCTTTTGAAATAAAACCAGCTGTATATATTCACCCATTTTAAAGCGGCGGATGTTTAAAAATTGTAAAGCAAAAAAAATGTAAAAGAAAAATCAATAACGGTAAATCTTAGTGTCAAATATCAAATCTTAGTGTCAAATAAATCTCAAATATCAAATCTTAGTGTCAAATATCAAGATACCATTTTTGTAGACTTTTTGATTTCCTTCTGTAGCGTAACATTTAAGATAAGGAAACAAGTAAAACAGCAAAATTGCCCAAATGATTATGCCGTCCGAAGGACACACGATTATATCTGCTGCGGAATGTCATATTGTGATCATTTCGCTCCCTGACTGGCCAACTTGGGCAATTCTGCTGTTTTATTTCTCCACAACTTTCAAAATTACCTAATTCGATAGGAAATTAAAAACGAGCGCAAAAGGCAAGCAACACACACACACACACACACACACACACACACACACACACACACACACACACACATACACACACACATACACACACACACACACACACACACACACACACACACACACACACACACACACACACACACACACACACACACACACACACACACACACACACACACACACACACACACACACACACACACACACACACACACACACACACACACACACACACACACAACACACACACACACACACACACACACACACACACACACACACACACACACACACACACACACACACGCACACACACACACACACACACACACACACACACACACACACACACACACACACACACACACACACACACACACACACACACACACACACACACACACACACACACACACACACACACACACACACACACACACACACACACACACACACACACACACACACACACACACACACACACACACACACACACACACACACACACACACACACACACACACACACACACACACACATACATATATATATATACATATATACACACACACACACACACACACACACACACACACACACACACACACACACACACACACACACACACACACACACACACACACACACACACACACACACACACACACACACACACACACACACACACACACACACAATGTTCCTTATTGAAGTGTTCGCAGATGCTTGATGAATTAATTCTCTTATAATTTTTTTTTCTCTTGACCCTTATCACAGATGTTCTGCTCCGTTTGGCGCCAACCTTTTTGTTGTGCAATGAGATACCGCTCATTCTATTTTGTATTCTTACTTATGGGAACACCCACAAGTAGCTAAGGAAATGAGTTCCGCCCATACAGAGCCCTGCTAGCCAAGCTGTGTAGAGTAGTGACTGTGTGCATCTTGAGTAGACGTGACAGTAGTATGAGCTATAAGTAAGCTAATCAGTTACTCACCTCAGCTGTGTCTGCCGCTCATTTTATAGTTTCGGATTTTTATTTTCTATGAATGTTGCTTTATAATAACTCATTTTACATTTAAAATTACAGTTGAGCCTATCCATACTAACTTTTCTTCTCCAAGTTTTTTTGTCTTCACGTTTTATACTTCAATCCAATTAGCCTGACAACAATAAGGATCAAAAGCAACGTATTAAAAACCCAACTGTGGTGAGACCTGTGAACGTCTTCATTTTTTACAAATTTTATGCCAACAAACTAATTTAGTCTACCCATAATGCATTGCAATAACCAATAAGAGTACACCACTGGTTGATCTATTTGTTATTTATTGTTGTTCCGCCAAGCAGGATATAGTGAAGAGGGTGATTTATTCGTATTGATTTAACTGTATTATAAAAAATATTACTTTGACTGCGACTTACTGGAAGTCAGACATAGTTCTGCAAAAATAACAGAACACTTTTTTATTGGTTGTAGATACAAGATTCCTAACTCATTTGTCATAATAAAACAAATAGCACTTAATAAACTGTTGAATTTTAGGGTCGGCCTGCGATCTAGCGGTTGACTTTGAAACTATGTCAATATTACTGTTAAAAAAAGATATTGTAATTTTTACTAAACTGCAATTGCTCAGAAACATCAAATAAACTTTTTTACGTTAATTTGTGTGCTAAGATAATCCAGTTCGGATGCAGTGGACAAGAACACCGGCAAATCAGCCTAATTTATCGGCACTGATCGGTTCCCAGACATTTTAAATCCGCTTCACTGACTTCAATTTTGTAGGAACATTATTTTACATGACCAATATTTTAGTGAATTCTAAAAAAAATTAGTTAATTTAGCCCGCTTTTCCAGTTTTCTTCCGATTGACTGAAACATTTTCTAGAAAATAATAAGTAAATGGTTGAGGTGGGGCCAACCTACGACTAGCATGCATGCATGCTAAATTTCATTTTAATCGGTTATTTTGTTTAATCCCTGGGTATAAAAATTATAAATGCAAACACACTGAGGTCTTTATACAGTACAAACCAGTTTTGTGACTTTGAAGACCTGAATATTGACAAGCACGGAATTCTTTTTCACTGTTAGTATCTTCATAATTCGTAATGTAAGAATGTATAATAATACAAATAAAAGTAAAATAATTGTGAAAACAATGGTTCTCTTGACCATTGTGTCCTGGTCGTGAGTCTTGGCACTAAAAATATGCAATTCGTACTTTAAACATTTCGAACACATTTAGAAAGAAGAATTTTAAATTTAGAGTCTGCCAAATAATTATGTTTTGTTTTAAATTTAGCAGTATGTGTACTTTAAAAGGGGCATATCAACCACATTTCCTTTTTTTAACGATTTCCCCTCCGATATAAGTAGCTTAACATCCTTGAATCGAAAGATTACTATAGACGGTAGGCTATTACCACACTCAACTGCAATACCTAGTTTCTTTATTGAAAAAAGAATTTACATTTTTGTAACACAATAAACAAACCTGTTAAATAGGGTGTTTATCTGGAATCTAGATATTAAACAATCTTTACACATTATTAAATTCGAAAACAATTATTTGACGTGCGTAAAGTTTAGCATTTTCGCGCTATCTACCGGTACAGTACATACATATCAATGTTATAACTAAACATAGAACTTGTAACTTTCCAAAAGAATTACAATAATTCGATTACAGATTTTATTTTCAGAAAATGAATGCTACATTCGAAAACAATTATTTGACGTGCTTAAAAATAGCATTTTCGCGCTATCTACCGTTATGTACAAACACATCAATGTTATAACTAAACACAGAAGTTGTAACTTTCCAAAAGAATTATTATAATTTGATTACAGATTTTATTTTCAGAAAATGTTGAGTGCTACGAATTTTAATCGGTACTGCTACAAATAGGTTAAGAGAAAAAGAACATTCTAAATGCCTGATGACATATCTGGACGTAAATACTTATCATTTAAAAAATAAATGAGCGAATCGGTTCAGTCACTTGTATTATGTACTGAGTTTCATTTTTTTTTTTTTTTTTAGTCATTCCTTTTGACTTTAATAACATAAGGAGACATGTTTGTATACGAAATATTTTTCTCAGTAACTCTATAAACAAATTTTGCAGGCGTATATAACCGTCATTGACCTACTAAACAGGAAATCCTATGATTACATAAATGTACCTGCATACAGAACAGTTTTATTTATATAATTAGCTTACATTCAGAAGTGAAGGGGTTTTTTGTAAATAAAATCACACACTTTATTTACATATACATAAAAAATTGTATATAACGTATATAAAAACAATAACTTTTGTGGACAAATAAATGGCTAATTCTTTACAAAATATTGCTACCTAAGCAGCTGATGCATGTGTTCCATTCTTGAATAATAAACACACAGTGTAAGAATGAAATCTTCTTCTGACTTCTGGAGATAAGGAAATATACTTTAGTAAGTCTACAGCTAATAAGTTTTGGTTTAGCCTACGTAACAGTAAAACCATATCTGTAAAATTTGCAAAATTAAATATCATATGAAACAAAGCACCCCGCAGGGGGGTGCAGACTAGCTGCACCTATTGAGAGGATTTAGACGTCCCTCGCGGTACCCGAGTCTAACACACACTTACACTTCCAACACTATACTTACGACTTTAACACTTTACACTCACAGTTACATTTAGGGAGGCGATAATAGCCTCAATGTGCTTTTCGCCTTACAATAAAAAAAAAAAAAAAAAAAAAATGAAACAAAGCATAGGTCAAACCCTTGGAAAACGCTAAGAGAGAAAAATATTTGAGAGTGAGAGGTCGAGTCCCTACTCTTTCATCACAACTCCTTCCTTTTCCTTTACTATCGCTAAGTAGTAACAGTTTTTAGACTCAGATTGGCAGATTTTGTGTCACTGGACTGTTGGAGGGAGCTGGAGAGGAATTCTCCTACATGCGTGAACAATTCTTGCGCAGGCCGTCACTATAGCTGTGACATAATTCAGTGAAAATTTATAATAGTAACGTTTAAATACAACCATATTTTCAATTATAATTGGCGCTTATATATATTGGCATTTCTACCTGCAGGAAAAAGCAAAGTAGGAGTACATAAACGTCAAAGACACGGGAAAAATTAATATATTATAAATTTCTGTAACAATTTTAAATTTGCCACCATATTACCTTCAATAACGTTGGGGAAGGTATATTTTTTGAAAGTTGTTTTGAAACTAATAGTTTCCAACATTATTATTATGATGAATTCATATTTTTAAACAAAATGTATGGGAAGTTTCACCTTTTTATTTTTATTTGCTGTTTAAATTTATTTTCTCCGTACCGGACGCTGTTGGCAACACTGCTTTATAAGCAGAAAAATCACATCAATGTGTAATCACATCAACACGAACAAGCTGGAATATTTTTTTCTAGAAATAGTTATGTATGTAAATGTACTATGTGCATAATTCATATTTTCGTGTGTGTGTGTGTGTGTGTGTGTGTGTGTGTGTGTGTGTGTGTGTGTGTGTGTGTGTGTGTGTGTGTGTGTATGTATATATATATATATATATATATATGTGTGTGTGTGTGTGTGTGTGTGTGTGTGTGTATGTGTGTATATATATATGTACATTGTAATATATATACATTTACAAATGTATATATATATATATATATATATACACACACACACACACACACACATATATATATATATATATATATATATATATATATATAAGAACTTGCCATTTACATTTATTTTACATTATTTTACTGTATATAGTTTACAAAACTATATAACATATGAATTCGTTTTTAAACATTCAAATGTTAAAAATAAATCTTTCGTTTATAAAACGTTACTATAGTATCCTCATTTATCATGCAGATATTTTATTCTCGACGGTTGGCAGCATTGTGTTTGGCGTCTTCGTTGGAGTCCAACGTTATGCGCAAACTGAACTGTACCGTTGTAGGTGGCCGCACTGAATTGTGTACTGTTGCTGTTACTAAATCAAACTGTGATTCTGATGCATTCGGCACTCCCAGTTTCACGTTTGTTTTGTGATTTTTAGTGCTTTATTTGTTTAACACTGAATTAAAAATGGTTGAAATACGTTATACGCGGAACTTGTTCCTCCGGTCAGTGAATGTAATTTACCTGTTTGCATTCGCATCGTTGTACGTCCAGATACCGGGTGAGTTGTTTCGCTTTTGGGGGTTACTCGCCTCAAGTCAGAACGAGGCTTGTTTCATATGCTGGATACTGGATTTATTTTTAGGCATTGTTAGCTATGCATTCTGAACACAAACATGTGGAGTACAATAGAAATACATTTAGGGCGGTCTACTTCGCCACGGGGGCTGCAGATATTTTATCAGAGCCGTTTGGCTAATTTGTGAACATGACTGATATTAATTAATGTATTTGTAGACGCCGTTATTATCTCTCATTTGTTTATGATAGCTAATAATTTTATTTTAATTAGATTTCGTGTAAGCTGTCATTTGAGAACTTCCATTTAATTATATTTGCAATCAATACAATTCAATTAATTCTTTTAACTTGTTTATTGATAGGTTGGCCATAAGTCCTGGTTTGAGTGGGACAGTCCCAGTTTTGGGCTCTTGTCCTGGTGTCCCGGCCAGACAGTAAACTAAAATTTTAACAGAAGTACTACAAACTTACATTTTAAATTCAAATTGTTGTGTAGGTACTTTAGATTAGTAAGGCTGGCTATTAAAAATAATATATACTAGCGAGTCGAAACTATTAATTCAGTTGGTAATGATCAGCATGTAATTGAATCAGAAAATCAGCTCCTGTGGAAAGTGGGAAAAATATTTTTTGTTTGATATAAAGTCAACTGAAAGAGCTTTAATATTATGCAAGGTTCTCTCGTGTTCATATTGCTGTGAAAAATAAAAGACATTTACACAAAAATTATTCTTAGGAGTGAATAACAGTTAGGTTAGTTTCTGTAAAGAAAGAATAATTTAGTTAAATTAAAAGCTATCAAATGGAAAACACTTTTTTAAAGTTGTCTAAAAGTTTTTGTAATAATAAATTCAAAATGTGTCCATTGAAAACCAGCTTTTTGCCTAGTGGGGCTTTCTCCCCTCTCCAACCAGTAAGCTGTTGTCCTGGTTTCACTCAGGAAATATGGATATATGAATGGTTCATGACACGTGACCACAGAAATATAATTTCTCTTTTTGAAAGTATAGTAGTTTTTTATAAGTAAAACATTTTTCTTTTTTTTAAATACAAACAGCATTTTTTAATAAATATATTTTATGTACATAGAATAATTAGTATAAATGTGTTCCATAAATTACGAAGGTTTATATTACGAGAATGTTTTTAGATAAAGAAAATGGGCACATAAGTTCCTCTCATTCCGCTTTCACCATATTTTTTTTTTTTTTTTCAAAAGCTGCCTTGGTGGCCTAGTGGATAGCGTACTAGGCTTTCACCCCGAGGACCCGGGTTCGATTCCCGGCGAGGGCTTGGCATTTTCATACGCTATAAATCATCCCATCATCTGCATTAGCCCAATTGGGCACAATAGTCGACGTTAAACCAAAAAAAAATATATATATAGTGATCAGCGTGCACAATGGTCCATACTAAACAGAGCAAGATACAAACTTCGAAGACAGTTATTCTGATCTTTTCCTGATTTATTACCCGTCCTCCCTTAGAAATATATTTCTAAAACCGTTACATTTTTGTTATTATTTTTCTGTTAAATTTGATAGTTAAGTATAATCTAATCATCGATTTTAATAGTGGTATAGAACAGTGGTTAGCATAATGTATGCACGTTATTTTTAAACTTTAACATTGTTAGCAAACAGATTTCTTTTCTCACTACAGACTGAAAAGGTTAAAATATGGTGAATGTAAACAAAAAAAATTGATTTTGAGATTTTGATAGGTAGATAGACATTCTCAAAAAGTGGTTTTTAGTTGTAAGTAGTATGTATGAGTGTGTATTTATGTTACTGGAGCCTAAACAAGTTGTCAATTTCACTCAAATTTGGAATGTCAACTTCCTAGCTAGTTGTAAATCGCTTACATCTTTGAATCACAAGTTATTTTTAAATATGTTTTCTTGTGAAAACCCACTAAAAAATAAAACAAGTTTTTCATAAAAATTTCAAAATTATTTCTGGAACTATTGATAAAATCGAAATGTGTCTCAATTTTTAAAAATTGGTTCATCAAATTTTGCTTAATTTATATACTTAGTTCAGTTTTGTTAGCAATTTTCAATTTAAAGAAAAATTGTCTACAGTTTAGAAAAAAAATATATTAAATAACTTTGATAGCATTATGATTACCTGCTTAAAAATAACATTAAGATTGGTAAGTCTGAATACCATAATCATATTTCGATACTTATGGAATATAAGCCTAAACGTAAACAGTGATATAAAAAAAAATTATTGAAGTTGTGAATAAGTTAAACATATTCCAAATATAATAGAGACATTTTCTTTGTAAACTTAAAGAAATTACACTGTTTAAAAATTGGTAAATTATACAGAATCAAATATTTGTGATTTGCTTATACAAATCTACATTCTAGTAAAAACCAAATCAAGTTAGCCAAATTTTGAAAAATATTTTAATTTTATTTGTTTACAAATCCTTTAGTTCAAATGAAATAGGAATTGAATCATGTTATGATTTGGCCTTTGCTTATGAATTGAAATGACCCCGCAGGGAACCGTTACCGAGTTCTACACACTTACACTTGCAACGCTATACTTACGACTATAACACTTTACATTCACACTTACATGTAGGGAGGCAATAAAAGCTTCAATGTGCTTTTTGCCGCCTTTAAAAAAAAAAAAAAAAAATGATTCACTTAAAATAAAAAAGTTAAAACTTTTAATAAAATAAAAAGAATGGATATATAACTAAAGCATATGTAAGGTAGTTTATGTATAAAACATGCAGTTTCATTATTGGAATTAAGTTTTTTTAAATAACATATATACAGAACAGTTCATATTGCCTGTGTAAAAACACAGAAATTGTTTTTCTTTCAAGAGATATGTGTATTCAGTAAAAAAATCTCAAATGTCGTTGTCAATAATGTGGCTAGTGTTGACACGTTTGTTTAGAAAGTATGCTTTAGGCTACATTATCGTGGCATCACTGTAAACAAGGTTGAAGGTTAACTACTGTAGTCAACGCAAAGGCTAAGTTAATCTGTAATTTTCAGAAGCATACAAATGCCTCCTCTACTTCAGCTTCTGTATTAAAGTGTTTAATATAAATGTATTAGAATGATAACTCTTATGAGATATGTGAGTGCTCGTTGCTGGTGGCATCTTGTGACAAAGTGTTCAACTATAGTTAAATAGGTAGTAGTACTGTCTGTTTTCTCGTACTTGCAGCTTGCAGCATTGGACTTTAGCCTTTGACATCGAGCACACTTTTCACAATGGTGGCTGTACTTCTAGTCCATTTGTATTTAATGATTACGGCTATTGTTTTGCTTCACAATTATTTATAAATATGAATTTACAATTGTTTTTTTCATATTACAATACTAAATTCGTTCGTAATACTAATTTATTACATTTCTTTGGTTTAAGTGATATTTATATACAAGGTAATTTTTGGATTTTGAAATGTAATTTTTCGTTTAATTAAACTTTTATATTTGACTTTGATACTTCCTGTTACAAACTTTGGTATTTCATGTTACAAACATTTTATTTATGGGTTAATATACTTTTGGTTAGCCTAGGTCAGTGTTAAATCTATTTTAAAGGTGATGCATTGGAATATTGCTGATCAGCTGTTGTACACATGGCTTTAAATTCTAATCGATAACCTAGACACATTAGCTTAAATGTTGTCAGATGATTCACCGACTTCCCATAACAAATCCATTGGTACATGCCCTCTTTTGAAACCCACATCTCCGAAAGTAACGGCTGCAGTTCCAAACTGAAACCTTTTTCGTTAATGGGGAATAGTAGGCTACCATACCACATAACTGTTGAACTGCAAAGGTAGGTTGTGGAGTTATAGCAGTACGCACAAATATAACTGCATATATATATATATATATATATATATATATATATATATATATATATATATATATGTGTGTGTGTGTGTGTGTACATATAAATACAATAATTAAAAAAAAACTGTTATTAAAAAAAAACTTAATTCCAATAATGAAACTGCACGTTTTCCATTCTTTTTATTTTACTAAAAGTTTTAACTTTTTTATTTTTAAGTGATTTTTTTTTTTTTAGGAAAAGCATATTGAGGCTATTATCACCTCCCTAAATGTAAGTGTGAGTGTAAAGTGTTATAGTCGTAAGTGTAGCATTGCAAGTGTATATGTATAGGTGTGTGTATATATATATATAGACTCAACAGACATTGAACACAGGAACGCATACAGGAGAAAGATGCTCGGTTGGAAGGTCCCAGAGAATGAAATCCCAAAGAGAGCAGGGGTAAAATGGACGGAGGAGCGGAAGAGGATCCATGTTGATAGGATGAGGAAGGTGTGGAGGAAGGAGCAAGACATCAGTCTGAGTGCTTTGCGTGATCCAACAGGGTCTATACATGATAATATATATATATATATATATATATATATATATATATATATATATATATATATATATGTACCATATTGATATTCATTTTTAAACAACAGAGTAAAATTAAACTGGAAAGTAAGAAAATATTCCTTAAACTTACTGAACATTGGTTAGTACATTCAATAGTACAGTAAGCCTTAATTTAATGTAAGTATGAAAATTCAAAGGTACTGAAATACAGGCCTAGTCTACAGGAGATAATTAATTTTAATTTCTATTTTAACAGATTTGTTGTAAGTCAGACTAAAGAGACCTGATTAATTGTGTGATTATTATATGTTGCAATGTAGTAAACTATATATCAAATTAAACTTTAGAATGTCTCAAGTAAATTGATGTACAATGTAACCAAATTAAATTTATTATCAATGTAAAAAGTTAGATTTGGAAAATTGTTGTTTTATCTAGTAATGGTTGTTTGTGTAGTAAGTGTTGTTTGCCAAGCCAAGGGTTACATATCAAAAGATAAAAAGTAATAATAAAAATTGCCAGTGTGGTTAAGGGGGCTAAGTCACTGGACAGTCTGCTACACCTATAAACTTGCATCTCAGGTTATAGGTTTGGAACTGCAGTTACTGCTATAGTCCATAATATACTTTACTGCTATACTGCTAGTTACTGCTATAGTTGCCCTTTTCATTAACATTGACCCCCCCCCAGTTTTATTAGTTTTTATTTAAATTCAGTATAATTGAAACCAGATTAACATGAATTATTATTACATTTGATTAAACTTTATGTTCACTTTCAACACATGCGTTTGAGTTTTCAAAGTGTTCATGTGTTTATGATTAAAGAAAAGCCTAATATGAAATATAGGTTAAGAAATATTTATTAATGTTATGATTTTTAAATAGGACTTTATGGAAAGAATGGAGTTCTGCCAGCTCACACACAGTTGGAGACAAAGGAGAACAATTTGGTCAGAAACATTCACAACAAGCCTACATTGCTTTGGTTCGCACCATATTTAGGACTGGACACTGAGTACATGATGGACGTACTATCTCTAATGGGGATGTTCTTGGCTTTTACAGGGTGAGTTTTTATGTAAATAGATATTGTATAACAAAATATATATTCTAATTTGTATAGTATCAAACGTAGAGGTAAGTGGAGCTCATAATTTGTCAACTTTTTTATACTGTGATGTTGAACCACTCTATTTAGCAACTACTTCGTAAAAATTGTTTAGGTTTTTATGGATAAATAATGAAACTGCGAAATTTAATTTTCCAACTTAGGCTTGCTGTTAGACATTTAAAAACATGAAAACTAATTATTATATAAAATAGAAAAGATATTTACATTTAGAAGTAAATTGAACCGAACAAAAAGTAAACACTGATCATCCTTGGGTTTCTTTTCGGGTTTTTTCCCAAATCTGTAAAATTTGAAGAATATCTGGTAGTACAGTCAAAGATAATTGTGAGGCAAACTAAATATTTGATCAAGTGATCTATTTACTTTGCTTGTTCAATAATAACACATATTGTCAAAAATATTTAACTTGAACTATTAATTAGTAATTATTTTTTAATTAACAAATTTTATTAAGCTATGTGATAAGTCAAATGATATTAATATGTGCTATAACATCAATAAAATAAATATTAAATAACATCTCTGAACAGGTTTAAAAGAAATCCAATATCTGTCTTCAAGGCTGTTTGCAGTATTTGCTAACAACATGAATATTTTTATGAAAATAATCCGTCTTCCTTAGCTGTTGGCTGAACAAATTCTTTGCAAATGGATTTTTCTATCAATTATTTTGTAGTCGACCTTTCATTCATTAGCATTTATTAATTGAATATATTTAATCCTAATTAAGTATACCTTAATTGAAGGTTATACGATATTAAAAAGATAAAATTGTATTGTTTCAAGTCCCTTAAGCCTATTGTTTCTTTGAATTACTTTATATCTATTTTTATTGCAAGTTATAGTAAATGAATCAGGTTTGTGTAACCTAGTTGTAACAATGTACCAGTAAAGTCCAGTAATTATTAAAAATTGTGATGGATATAATATTGCTTTTGGTTATAAATATTTTGTATATAAATTTGCAAGAACAATACACAATTAAATGATTAAAAAATACTCAAATAAAATTCTTAAAATGCTCAAACAAAGTGAATAGGTATGTAGTGAGAACAGACTTAAAGGTCTAATTCTCAAAATCAGATCGTCACATTTTACTCAAACTTTGAACATATTTGAAGATTTTTAACGCTGATTGTAATGGTGAAATCAAATTTTCAAAAAAGTGTGAAAATAGGATTTTTTAAGCCTTTGACTGGCTGCCATTTTTGAAACAGTTACATTGATTTTGCAATCTTGTCCAAGTTATTATCGAAATAGATTTTTGCAGAAGTTTAAACAAATAGATCATGAGTGTATTGCAAATGCTCTGAAAAAGCCAACTCTAGAGGTCAGAAATGACCTTCATTTCAAGGTCCAATGTATGTCTTAACGTAATGGAAATCAAATGAAAATTTGCTAAGAAAATAGTTACTCTATCGTAGATCACGAATATCGAATATCGCTTATTCTGTTTAGAAACTTATAGTAATTTATAACCTTTCTTGTATATAATAATTTTCAAAATTCAATTAATTCCATCCACTGCTGTATTTATCTTATCAGAATGCCTGGAGATTGGAAATTAAATGTTTATTTAAGAATTATGATAATATGCCTACTAGACTTATTCTAACATTTTAGTTCTTGATTGTTTGATAGACTTGATAAAGTGACAAAAATAAATGAAGATTCAAAATATGGTATGCAGTGAATACGAAATTAAAAATTTATTGCAGCTGAAACAAATAAAATTGATTTAGCCTTGATAAGCAAAATTTGTTGAACCGTTTTGTAATTGAGACAGTTTCAAATCTTAAAATAAAATTGCAGTACAGTATTGATGAAAATTTGCTTCTATTGCACCTGCAAGAAAGCTGCGCACAACAGTTACTGTATTTTGTATGTTGTAACAAAATAATTCCAAGATCAAACAAACATGAGCTTCAGACATCATCAAATCAATGACTAAATCAATACGGCACAGTGTATTCAGTGTTTATTCAACTGGTCCAAACAAATTTTAAATTAATGCTGTAATTTTATAGCAGTTAAAATTTAGTTGGCCTACACTTTTTTCTAACAAGGATAATTTTACTTGGGATATATATATAAACACTTTTCAGGTCAGTACATCATTAAACACAATAAACAAGCCATCAGTTGTTCTGTGTAGACCTATATTATTAACAGATTAACTCTTAGATAATAGATTGTTAATGGTTAGTTTATTTCGTTGTTTTTAAACTGAAATAAATTTATTGATAGAATATTCTGGTTTATGTCAATTTCTTTGTTTTTAAGTGATAGTAAAACAACCTTTTTTGATTGCTTTCTTATTCAAAATATGCTTGCTTAGTCATGTGTATATATAAATTGTGAATGTGTATATAATTTCATTCTTGTTCTGAAATACATTACTGTAGTGCTACGCTGATGTTTTTACTTAAAACTAATAAAGCTTAACTTGAAAACAAAAATGGTCATTTATAAAGTAAACGTATGTAAACACAAAAAACGTGTATATGTGCAGTGTAGGTTGTTTTGATGTTTTAGTAATTCTTTCACTAGAAAGCTGTATTATATGCCCAAATAATCCAAAAATATAAAAGAATGGGAAGTACGATAAAAATTGAAAATAAAAGTGATCGCACAACCTCAGAATTGTTACTGCATAAAAGTAGGTTACATGTTTTTAATTGCTAAAACGATAAAAAGCTTTTATTTTTGTAAAAAATTATAATATCCTAACTGACATGGTTGTCGAGTGGTGAACCTATAAAAAAGAGACAAATTTAAAAGTTCACAAATTTAAAAACACTATTTTAACAATGTTTTCATTACAAGAACGAACCAACGAAAAAAGTAGAAACATTTAGTAATATCTGTCAGAATATATAACGTGCACGACCAGTAAATCCATGTGTGAAATTTAATATTTTTATTGCAATGTAAACAGGAATGATGTAAGTATTCATTAGGATGACTAACTAACAGCCTAAAATAGTTAGTAATCTTTAGATTTGCGTCTGGCAGAACATAACAGTTACTTTCTGCCAGTGAATATGTGTTAATTAGATAATAAGAAAAAAAAAATAAAATAAAAAACACTATTTGAAAAAACAACCTGTACTGCATAAATACCCAAAAACCAGTTTTCTATTTTTCATTTATGTTTAGAAATATGAAAACTATTTACAAAATTTCTATCATTGAAAACTAACAATAATTGAAAAATCCAGTTTTTTTGTATCAATAATAATAATAATTGTCTACAATAAATAAAAACAGTATTAAAATTAAATGTAAAAATTGGCAGTTCAGAAAATCTTACACAAAGATTGTAGTTATATTTAAGGCAAAAAATAATCTTTTAAAGTTATCTATAAGGTTAAAAATAATGTAATTATTTGTTTGGAATTAACAGCCTTAAAAGCAAAGTATTTCATTAAGGTATCCTCATTTAAAAGTAATTTATTTGTGTTTGCAGGTTCATTTCACAAAAGTTCTGTAGCAAACCGATATTTGCTGCCTTGTGGTCGCTTTACTACTCCCTGTTTCAAGTCGGGCAGACTTTTATGTGGTTTCAATGGTAAGCTTTATGAGTTTATTAAAACAGGTTTTTTGTATGTCATATTTTTTTATATTGTTCTTTTTCCTCTTCTTTTAACAAGTACAATGCTTTAGTGCTGGTCGTGATGTTGGGTTTTGCGTGATGCATGCCAATGCCATATTGCATATAATAGTATATTTAGCGCATTTCTTGCTACTGTATATATAAAAAGATAATTCTACTTGTAAACAGCTGATTGCGCACAGCAGCTGTTGCTTCAGTATCATTTTAATTGAGGTAATGTAAAAAATTTAATTTCTAAATAAATGAACAGTAAAATTATTTAAAAAATTGTTTTAAATGAACAAAAAAGACTACGGCGGTTTGAAAATAAATTAAAATTAAAAAAATTGAATTAACGATGAAAATGTTACAACTAATAAAAAGGTTATGAGTGAAGAGCAGTATCAACTAATTAATAACAAAAACGAGGAAGCAAGAAAAACGTGATACGTACATGATTTGTATTTTTGGTTCGGTAACAGAAATTTTTGTATTTATTCATGACTGAATAATTTATTACTGATTTTTCTATACATTTTAAATAGCCAGTTAGAAGATACATACTCTTTACTATTCCTAAACCTATTTTTTTTTTTAATTTCAAGGAATATTTATGTCTATCAGTATAGTTTTAATTTGTGCACATTTTCTGTAATAGTGGTGCATTTTTCAAGAAATTTATAGTGAATTTTTTTCTGTAAGGATAGGCAAATAATCTTACAAAATATTAACTAAATCATTTGTAGTGGGAGAATATTGCAAATTCTGCTTCAAACCATAAATTTTAGACAAATACAGTAGCATCCTTTAAATCTTGATTGGGTTGTTTACATATTTGTTTAAAATATTGTGGATTAGATAATGAAAAACGTTTCTGATTGGTCTCATATTGTTTATAAAATTACGTTTTTGTACGGCCAAACTGCAACTACACGTAACTAAAATTATCAAAATTCATTTGTGGACAGTGATTACACAGGTGAACAAACATTCTAGATGAGCAACTTTAAATCCCTGCATGTTACATCGCTGATCTAATTATGTATAAGTGATAAATTTAATATCAGTGTTTTGTACAGGTTTCTTCAAGTTTTTGTCTTAACAAGATTTTCTTTCCGGTAAAGTTAAATCAGCTTTAACATGAACATTGAACTCGAGATTTGTAATCTCAATTTAAAATTGTAAATAAATATAAAAATGTGAAAAAATGCTTGAGGGTTAAACAGATTAAGTGGCTTCTTAATTGTTGTAGAGCTTTCGTGAATAATTCATGATCTACAAAAATTTATAACTAGCGAATTTCCAGTAGAAAATGAGCTATGATAAAACCCA
This sequence comes from Callitettix versicolor, assembly GCA_022606455.1. Taxonomy (NCBI): domain Eukaryota; kingdom Metazoa; phylum Arthropoda; class Insecta; order Hemiptera; family Cercopidae; genus Callitettix; species Callitettix versicolor. Next base: position 95,921,196 of record CM040183.1, on the reverse strand, counting down.
TGGTCGGAAACCTGGAACGAACACCGAATGTGACACCTAGACCTCTTTGAGGTGTAATTAAAAATATATTGAGTAAATACTGGCATCGCTAACATTTGCATTTTTGGTCTGATTTATTTAAATATTGCTCAATAATCAGTTAATAGTAGCTTAGACAAGTTCGTTACCCAGCAAAATCGTACAGCAGTTTAAAAATGCCATTTTAAATTTTAAGAAATGAAAAAAAGTGTTATCTTACTCTGTTTTGTAAATCTAATTTCATCATGATAAACAGCTTTATAATCTGTACACATTAGAAATTATCAGTCAGGATTCATTTTTATATATGATATATAATAATAATGAAATAATTTAAAATGCTAATTGATGCAGATTTCAACACTCGTTACGATAGTGACATCAGATTTACGAAACAGAGTAAGATGTAAAAATGATTGTTAGTTTTTGGAAATTTGCTTCTATCCCATCAGTATTGCACTTTTAAAAAAATCTAATTTCACTATCATGGTAAACCTTAAAATCTGCATCATTACAATTTTGACTCACTTATACAAATATTCATTCCAAATCTGGAATTCAAATAAGAATTCCAGATTCAAAATAAAAACAACAATGGTTGTTAATTAAATTAAAAAAATAAAAATAAATCCTGACTGTTACAAGAGTTTTTTTAAAACTTGCTAAAGGTGCGCTATAACAAATGATCTAGTGAGCATATTTACATATTGGTGTACCTATTGTAATGATACTGAAATTCAATTATACATAAATTTATCTAATTACCTGAGGGTAGCATATTATTTGAAGGAAACATCTCTTGCTCGTTTAACTCATTTTCAATTGTAGTCCATATTAAATTAAATATTCATAATATAACCATCGTTTAGACTTAAGATACTTTCAATTTTTTTTTTTCTCTTGTTAAGGCAGAAAGCACATCGAGGCTATTATCGCCTCCCTAAATGTAAGTGTGACTGTAAAAAGTTAAAGTAGTAAGTATAAGTGTGTGTTAGACTCGGGTACCGCGAGGGACGTCTAAATCCTCTCAATAGGTGCAGCTAGTTCGCACCCCCTGCGGGTAAGATACTTTCATATAAAACATAAAAGAATTACCGTCAATAAATGAACAATCTAAAAGAAAAATGAGAAAACTTAACAACGAATGTGAATTTTGATTATTCTGGTCGTACCATTTGAGGAGGGAAATTCAGTATTTTTAAAAAAATAATTAAGCATTAGTCAAGAAACAACAAGGCATCAATCAAACAGATTAAGAAGCCAACTTGGAACTGCACTACATTTCAGTACCTATTCAGCAAAATTCAGCCTACAGAAAATAATAAAATATATCTGGTAACGTAATTGTAAGCTTTAGAAGCTTGGTGAGTGATATGTTTTAATGCTAAATTCAGAATTACACCAGCGATTTTAATCATCAGACTTGAGGATGTAATTAATCCAAAAAGAACTTGTAAACCTTTTTTCATAATTAGTGAAAATTTACGACTGTTTTAAAACGAACCTAATGTGCCACAGCCTAAATTTAAATGCATCTTTTTATTTTGTTAAATCATCACAGATCTTCAACCGCATATCACCCATTAAAGTACTTATGCAATGTCAGTAAAGTTTTTATAATTTCATTGTAAGATTTCATAAGAGTTTGTTTTAGTAACATTAAGTGATTATGAATTTGAAAACTAGCTGAGGCGTAAACTGAACATTGAACCCGAGATTTGTAATATTATAAAATGAAATAAATCAGTAAATTTAGTAACCAGACATATATCGTACGATGCATATAGAAACAGTAAACAGAGAAATGAATGTTACATTTAAAGTTGAGTAAACTGTAAATTTTGAGTTTATTGAGTTTTTATTTTAATGCATAGATGTTAAAATTCTGCTTAAGTAACATAAAAAAAATGTGCTGACATTTTACATCATTGTCAAACAGTGGATGAGATAAGAATTGTGTTTACACTTTTAACTCTTGAGATATATTTTACAAGTTAACAAATTATAATTCACTAGTGAAAATAATTAACTTGTAAAAAGTAGTTGATACAAACAATAACATGACTTTTAACTAATTTACTAAATTTGTTAAAAGTAAAAGTAAATGTAAAAAAAATGTATAGTGTACATTTAAAATGTATAAAATAAAATGTTTAAAGTATATGCTTAAAAGTAATTTAGTTTGGATAAATTAAAACATTTTTAAAAAATGACCTTAATCAAAATCATGTGTTTTGCATGTTACAAAATGTGATACACACACACACACACACACACACACACACACACACACACACACACACACACACACTACATTATTTATTTCTATGTTAAGGAAAATTACATTTAAACAAGTTAATACATTGAAAAAATAACAAAAGAAGCCTTACACAATGTGGAATCAGATATGAATGTTTTTTTCTGCTGAAACTTGATTTGGCAGCCACAGTTACTGATATCAGATTACATCAGGTTTTGTAATGTAGTTTCACAAGCTTCCGATGTGAATAGGCCTAGATAGATATCAAATAATTTGAAATAGTATATATGTTACTCAAGTCAGGCAATATTTATTTCCAAAAATAATATACAGTAAACTTTTTTGTATATAAAAACCAATATTTTAGGTATTGTTGCTTTGGATTCATTGCATTAAAAGTGATTTTGAAACATTCTGTGTAATGCAAATTTGTCTACAGACCTTTGCAAACTGGTTCAATTTTAACAATTGTATATGCGATTATGCGTACAGTATTAAGTTTCATGAATGGCGTGTAGTCAATTTGCGGTTATGTGCAATATTAGATGACTTGAGAGCCACAAATAATTTGCTTGTATTGAATAAAAGCATTTAAACTAATGTATCTATTTAGAGCAGTGGTCCTAACTGTTGGTCTGCAAGAGACAAGGTCTGGCGGCAACATCTACTAATTTTTTTTTTTTTTTTTAACGTCTGACTATTGTGCACTCTTGGGCTAATGCAGACGATGGGATGATTTATAGCATATGAAAATGCCAAGCCCTGGCCGGGAATCAAACCCAGGTCCTCGGGGTGAAAGCCTTGTACGCTATCAACTAGGCCACCGAGCCTATAAGTTATAATCCAAACCATATTGAATAGTATGTAATAATATTGTACTGGCCTAATAGTTATAATAACTAAGTAGGTTTTGCTTCATCTTTAGTGGGTCCATACTTTCAGTTTTTTACCGAGTGGCTTATATTCTCATTTGGGGTTGGGAACGACTGACAAAGTATGTTTTACAGTTTAAACTTGATTAATAAAAATTTACAGTATAGTATAAAAAAAGTGAAAAGTGCACCAGAGATTACCACAGTTACTTTATAGATCTCTGAACACTAGTAGTTCAAGGAACTATTAATTAAGAACCGTAATCTTTACAAAAATGTTACTAGACCAAGTTCATCGGGGAAATTTTATGTTTTTCTTCCGTGAAGCAGTCGCAATAGTGACAGGACAAGCCATTCAGCCTGTGTTACAGGAAATAAACAACAACTACACTCGTCACTTATAAATCAGAGGCTGTCATCTTTAAACAGAAATTAATGTAGTTCAGACTTTATACAGGGTATCATTGTACTAAGTTTTAAAACAGTCAGTCAATGTGTTTGACCAAAACTGTGTTACAAACTAAGTGCATAAATGGTTGTGTTGAAACAGGTCTGCTTTGCTTGGTCAATTAATAAAATTTTTAATTATAAACATTCATTATTTCAATTACTACATACTGTAGTGCAAAGTAAGTACAGTATTCATTTGACCTAAATTAAAGCAATAAACTTTGCAATTAGAGTTTATCTAAAGGTACATATGTATGTCCAAAGACTAAAGCAAAATATTTAGGACTAAATTCATGTAATAATTCTTCTGTTTTAGGGATATCCTTCTGTTAGAAGCTGGCTTTCTTTGTATTCTTATATCGCCACTTCGCTATAAGCCTGGCACTAGAAGGCGCCCGACACCTGCAGCACCATCTGATTCTGTAACTTTCTGGTTGGTGCGTTGGCTCATATTTAGACTGATGTTTAGCTCAGGTGTTGTGAAATTGACAAGTGGCTGTCCGTCTTGGTGGGGTTTGACTGGTAAGAATTAATCGTTGTACAGACAGTTTAACACATTTGTTTAAAATAAGTGGGCCTTTGAGTTCATCACTTTTTCATTTAATTGTAGGAAAATTATTTGATTAATAATTAATGAAGAATGGTAATTTTCTGCCGTAATGTACTTAAGTTAATGGTCAGATATTTAACGTGAAAAGAATGTTTGGTATTTGATCCAATAAATATTTGTGTAAGTGTAGCACTTGCAGTTTAAATGTAAGTATATACTCAAGTCTATTACATTTGCAGTTGTAAGTGTATACTCAGTTTAAATTTTACTCAACTGGCATTTGTCTCATAATCATGTTTATAAGAATGCCAGATTGTGTGTAAGGAGTCTGCCAATATAATCTTTGCCTAGTCAACAAGGATCAGAGTACTTAGCTGTGTATCTGTGCTTTGCTGTTGTATTTTTCAACGATTAAAAATTATAGCAGCAAGTTTTTTAATAAAAAAAAATATAATAATTTAATATATGTAATACTTATCTTTGGAGTAGTTTATGGAGAAATTATGCCCTTCACGTTGTAAAAGTCAGATTGTAAATAAATCCAATTGTCAAAACATCAGCAGTCAGTATATTTCAGATTGAAGTTGTTTTATTAAGGTATTTCAATATTAGTAGTAATCGTACAGATATATTTGTTTTTTTTTTGCAAAAATATGAGTTAAAAAAAAATTTAATGACAGTCCATAATTTACTGTTAGTAAAATGAATAACATATCTCAAAACAGAAACAGTTGCTGGGAAAAAATGGTAAATTATCAATTGATATTTGTTCTGCATTTTGTTGTAGACCTGGGATTTACAAAAATATGTCTGAGTGAAATGTTGTACAAGTTATACAGTTCTGTGTGTTTGCTAAAAAAAATCATTTAAAACCTTTTTTAGTCTGATAAAATTTTAAAGTAAAATTTTTAATATTTGTTAACACATTATTTGTAAAAAATGTTGATTAAAAAATATTTATTTAACAGCATTAAACGTCCATTTTGAATCCATGTGCATCCCAACCCGTCTGGCCTGGTACTGCCATCATCTGCCCGCATGGTTCCTTAAGTTGAACACAGTGTTCGCTAACGTTGCAGAAATGTTTTTGCCGCCACTGTTCTTCTTCCCAATACAGTCAGTGCGCACTGTTGGATTTTATATTCAGGTGAGTTAAATTTAAATACAGTGCAGAGAATTTATAGTTCAACAGAGGTACTTTTAAGCCTGCTGTTAACTTAGAAAAAACCATAAGATGTATACGGATAACCTATGGAGAAACAAATTAAACTCTACAGTACGTAGCAAATAAGACTGATGTAGTGCTAGTGTTAGGCGCAAAGAGCAGTTTAAGTTAAGCCTTTAAAAAGTTATATATCAGCAACAGTAGCAAGTATGTGAGCAGTAGCACTGTAAGTTTCATTAACAGTTGCAAAAATAAATTATTGTGTATTACGCCATAGTGTACTTACGACAAACATTAAACAAGTGATTGGTAACACTATAACAACAAAATCCAGAAACAGCTACTGGATGTAAGGTCCATTCATAAGTTGAAAATTCACAGCTGCAAGCTCCCGAAACTCAAGTTTGATTAATGAGGCTTGTCTGCGTTATTCACAGGGGTTAGGCTCCATGGATAACAAAACTATGAAGTAATATAAAAACATGGGTTCAGGGCAGTAATAGGTGTTTCTACAGGAGAGTTAAACAAAAATACAGTAGACATTTTAAATATCTCTGTACAAAACTGAAATACTGTACTGTAAACTACATATAAGCAGGAAAAAAATTTTACTATTAAACTTTGTTTTCAACTTTAATTTTGAATGCAACTTTTAAATTTCAATATTCTTTCCACTAAAGGATCCAATCAGAACACAATCTCAGTTTTCAGCTTAAGAAAAAAAATTTAAGTTGTTTTGAGAAATCAGGTTTTACAGTTTCATTTTTTTACTTTCATCCTCGGGTATTCCTTAGGAATTGTCATAATCTCTTCTAGCTAACTCAGTGATGATTTCTTGATGAGACCATTTCTCCTGCATTGGTTTTCACTATTGTATGAAAACCATCTTGAACATTTCATATTGTGTTTCACAGGCTTGTATAGTGTGTGTTATAACAGTTCTGTATTATACAGTATTTAGTTTAGAGATTTAATTAATGTCACAGTTTTAAGCAATAATTACCTAATAAATTATTCACTTAAAATAATGAAAAAGCTTTAGGAGATAATCGAAATGTGATTAATAAAGGATATATAATTGATTTTATAATTATTAGTTAATTTCTGTGGAAAACTGAGCTGTTTGAGTGGCCATTATGGTGGAGCATGAAATGTGCATTGGTCCTGAATATTAGGGAGTCAATTAAAAATGTTTTTGTGTATATATGTGCTTATGTTAGAAGTCATGGTGTTCTCAATTTTAGTGTAATTTTATTCAAAATTTACCTAAAGTTTATTTTCATAATAGCTTTGTACAAGTTCATTACTTAGTCAAATTTGTTGAACCAGCAAATTGTAGAAATAAATTTAAATTCCCACATTTTATAAGGTATATTTTTGTTGTAATTGAAAGTGTTAATAATGCAGATTTTAATTTAACAGAGATTGTGATAGTGGAATTAAAATTTTAAAAAGTTACTAATTTATGGTAGGTTAGGTTTATTATTATATTTATTATAAAATGTTATGTAGCCTAATGTTATTTATTAAGATTTGTTATTCTTTGGGAATTCTCTGTCGTTATGTCAGTGATACAGATGTGTGCTGCGGTTACAACATTTAAATTGAGCATTGTTTTGTTTTGTCAACAGCTGTTCTTGCAAGTAAACATCATCCTCACTGGCAACTTTAACTTCTTCAATTTCCTGACGATTTCACTTCTGCTGTCCTTACTGGACGACAGTTTCTTTTACAAAAGTAAGTAAACAAAAATATCCTGCATAATCAGTTTGGCAATCTTCATCCCCAGCGACAAAATGGTGTCATAGTAGAGTGTGACGCTTATATTGTTTATACGTAAACAAGTAAAAACAAGTAAATTGTGTAAAAACATTACATAAACTTTCTTGTTGAAATATTTTTGCAAAACCCATTTGGACGTAATCAACAAAAAATAAAAAATTGGTATATATTTTTTTTGGTATAAATATTTGGTATAAAATTGGTATATCAGATTTTGCTCGAATTTCGGACAGTTGTGAAGATTCATACTCAAATCAGTGTAGCAAGTTTGAAATTAAAAAAAAAGACTTGTTAATCAGGAAAAACGAAAATTATCCTTAACTCTTCTTGATTTTTTTTCTAATTTTCTTTCAAACCGTATTTTTTTATTTCAAATTTGTTTTTATTTTTTAATAATATCTAATAAAGTTATTCTATTCGATGGTTACGGGTCTGATATTTTTAATAAATAAATAGTTTGTTCTGAAACAAAATATGTTCTTCCCCTCCAGGAAGAGGATAGGTAGTATGCACTTTATTCAGTTTTATACTGAGTGGTCTAAGCTCATTTTGGTTAGGAACCACTGCTGAACCACAAAGCACTGTTTGATGCTTTGTAAATAATAAGTATTAAATTCTACTAAAGTAATGTTCATATTACGAGGTGCTACCCAAAAGTTCAAGGAATTTGAATCCATCTCACAAACCATTTGTGGTACGACCAGCTACTGGAAGAATGAATGAACAGTACTCCTTGCGGATCAGTGTGCTAACAGATGTGATGGTGACAGGCCGTTTAGCTTATGTAGTTAGTAGATTTTAAGGAAATTTGGACCGATACTGCTGAGCAGTGACCAAAAAGCCCATCGCTAAATCGGCTGTCTGAACTGGATTGGAAATTGCTGGAAGAGATGACTCCAACTTCATCTCCAATGATTATAACTGGTGATGAGACATGGATTTATGTTTTTGATCCTAAAACTAAGCAGCAGCCGTTGCAGAGGAAGTCGCCATCTACACCGCGGCCAAAAAAACACAAGTTCGCAGCAATGTGAAGGCCATTTTGATTTTTTTTTTTACATCAATTCATTGTCCACAAGCAATTTATCCCCCCTGGTTAAACTACCAATGGAAAGTTTTAATGTGAAGCTCTGAAGTGACTACACGAGGGCTTCAGATGCAGAACAGTGGGAGAACAAGAGGTGTGTTCTACTACATCACAACAGGTTCCTGAATACACATCGCTAGTTATTCAGAATTTTTTTGGCTTCCAAAAACAGTAGTGATTCCCCATCCACCCTGTTTGCTTGTGACTTTTTTGTGTTCCCCAAAATAGTTGAAATTGAAAGAGGAAATGGAAGTTGAAATTGCATTGTTTTAACAATTCAGGAGATCCAGGCAGCATCGTATGACATGCTCGCAGACTTCAAAAGATGCATGGAAAAAATACTGGGATCGTTGTGTCCATGCTCAGAGGGACTACTTTGAAAGAGACTGTGGAAACTAAGAGTTATAATAGGCAATTTTATTTTTATTGGAAAATCCCCCGAACTTTTGGGTAGCACCTTGGATTTTCTCGTAATGTAATAAGACGTCAATTAGGTTTAAAAGCAATTTACCAATTTCCAAAATATAAATATTGGATTTAATTTTTAATTTCACTTTTTTTCTGGCGCTTTCAATAATATTTATGTTAATAGTTTTGATTTTTAACATCAATTTTCTTTTTCTAGATTTGAAAAGCAAACCTACCAATAAGTTGACGAAAATATTGAGTTACTTGATTTGCCTGGTTGTCTACGGAACAATATTGTATGCAACGATTATACTCTATACTGTAAAAATAAACCCTGGCGGGACAATTGATTCAAAGATAGGTAAGTGCCTTTTGTCATAAAATTGCTGCTGCTTGTAGTTTATCCACTGGTTATGCTAATAATAATCTAAACTGTAACATGTAAACAAACATTTCAGTACACAATAGTTTGATTCATTTCCCAGCAAAGTCCTTTAATCCGTAACAAAATTGTCTAAACTATTACCAAAATCTATTTTTGTTTCGTTTGTTTTTTTGCATATCGAAATGTTAGTTACATGATGTTTTAATTTAATACAAAAAACTAATTTTGGTAATGCTCGGTCATTACCCAGCGAAACGAATATTTTTGTTTTAAGTTTATTTTTGAATATCAAAGTGCTATTATTATTTCATTGGAAAATTGTGTGTGTTTTAACGTTTAACTAATTATATAAAGGAACTTTGAATGCCGTCAGATTCGTTTTCATAATTTCAGTATAATTTACCTATGCAGTTTTTAACACAGAGTACAAAGGTGAAACAGATTCTGAAAAAGTTTTTAAAAATTCAAGTTTTGGAATATCTCCAAACTTGGGAAGTGTTGAGGAAATTTTGCTGCATAAAAAAATTGTCTAATCTATGCAAATACTTAAGTGCCGACAACACATTAACATACCTTTATATAAATTTTAACAACCCGTCAAAAAGGAATTTAAAGGTTAGGGATACTAATTTCAAAGTCCTGAATCTTTCATGTCTTTTCATTGTGGTCTCTCAGTTGCTCATTTTCCAATGAAAATTTGGTAACAGTATGTTTTTATTACTTGGGGATTTACTTTCATATGTCTTCAGCTAATCGTCTGCATTAGCCCAAGTGTGCACAATAGTTGGACGTTAAACCAAAAAAAAAAAATGTCTTCAGCTATGTGCCGTGATTATTTAAATTTAAATAATTAGGATTATGATCTATTTTCTTCTGTCTAGTGGTCTTTTTTACTCACCTTGTAAAGGCAATTGCGGTTTTGAAACCTTATTGTTTCATCTTCAGGCCGTAATACAAAATGTCAAATCCCTCTGTCAAGGTCGTCAAAAAGTTGACACAACTTTGAAAACAATAAACACAATTACACGATAAAATTTGGTTTGGCCAAATATTATGTGCACCTTGTATGTCTCTATATTCTGGACTGCCAGTGTTTGTGACGTGTTTTCAATGTTTTGTTTAACTTTGTGATGACCTCGGCAGAGGGATTTGATATTTTGTCTTAAGGCCTGAAGATGAAATTATAAGGTTTCGAAGCAGTGATAGTCTTTGCAAAGTGAATAAATAGACCACTAAACAGAAGAAATATGCCATAATCCTGATTACTTGAGTGTGTGATCCAGTGACTATGTTGCAATAGTTAAATTTAAATTGCCTGTTATTCATTCATTATATATAGCAGTTTTTATGTTTAAGTTATATGTTCACAGCATTTGATAAGAAGCAGTTTGACAATGCCTTGTCTAAGGCAATGCCGATATTAGTGCTGGTGGGGCTAGTGTCGTTCGTCATCACAGCATTACAAGCTCTGTTCAACACGATGACGCAGGCTTATTCTGGCTTCGGCAGGTTACTCGCTCTGCTGTCCACATCTATCTACATTGTTATTGGTCTTTTTATCTTCGCAGACAGTTTGGTAAGTTCAAATTGCTTATCAGTTTATAGTCTTAAAGATATGTAAGAAAATTGCCCATTTAATATAGTTTAAATGTAATTTACATTATCTGCTCGCTGCACGTATTCTCACCCTTAATTGTTTTATTTAGTTTTATGAAAGACATCCTGTTTGCAGGTTCCATTCTCAACCCTCCACCCAGCTGGCAACGCTACAGTCTTACCTTTTGTCCGGGAATGGCACAACAAAGTATCCAACATACGTTTAACCAACTCCTACGGATTGTTTAGGCGTATGACCGGAGTCGGGGGTCGTCCAGAAATCATCATCGAAGGTGCAAATGATCTCAATGGACCTTGGTTGGAATACAATTTCCTGTACAAACCCGGCAATGTCAACGAAAGTCTGCCATTTGTTGGTGAGTTGTGTAGTTGTCTAGTGAAATACAAAAAAAAATATTTGTTTCAATAGTTTTTAATATAAAACCAATAATATTGTAATACAGCATTAATGAATAATATTTAATTTAGTGGCAGCTACCCTTGGTTTTTGGACAACAAAGCTAATTATAAAAACCCGTCGGAGGAAATTATAGGTACAACTACATTTGGTTTTAGGTTCAAACAAAACTAGATTAGTAGATTTCGTTCTGGAACAACATACACATACAGACCTAAATTATGTAAAATGTTTTTTTTGGCATCTACACATTATTAAACATTAAGATCTTTTCATATTGATATTGAATTTTTGGGACTAAACACTAAGTAATTTTTGCTACTTTCTTTATAGAGTAGTAAGGAAGAAAAAAATGACATCAAAATAAAATCAGAAAAAGTAAGTTCATATCAAATGTGTGGCTTTTCTATTCTCATTGATCAATATTGTTTCTTGATCACAGAAATAAGTAATTCAATTTTTTTTTTATGGGTGCTTGGACTTCACTGGCCTCTATAAGCATATTATGTTTCCCTTACCCTCCAACTTAAAGCGACTCCAGTGCATCTAACAAGCTCTAGCATCTTGTATAGGATGTCCTTATGAAACTTCTCATCTGGTCGCTGAAGTCTGAAGAGTCCTACTTTGAACTCAGTGGCCTCGTACTTGAGGCGTATCTGTGCTGTGACCGCAGATTCTTGTCTACAGTTCACAGTTAGGCCAGAATTGAGGCCATGCCACCTTATTTGGATGACTGCAGATGTGATTATGGCGATGCTCTGGTCTTTGAGAGAATACATTTTCCTATTTGTTGGTCAGGGAATTGCCTTCATTGTTTGACGTGCTCTTCCCAAGTCCACTTCCTTACTGCACTTCTCACATTGTATGACTGATCCTGTACACAGACTACACAAGCAGCAGCTTTTTTTTGTCCATTATGTCCAATATTATGTTTCCCTTCATCCCGCAATTACCTATAAATAACACAATTTTTATGATTGTATTAGGTGAATCAGACGATACTAAATACTTTGAATGTAGTTGGAATGGTTGGCTAACAGGTAGAGATCATGAAGCAACTACAACTGCAGAAACAAGTCTCTAATAAAAACATAATTTATTAACATGCAGTAATTGGTACTATTATTGTGTGTCGTGTGTAATTAATTGCCGATCACACTGTATTAAACTTTTTTTTGTAGCACCTCATCAACCAAGATTAGACTGGCAGATGTGGTTTGCAGCTCTCGGCACTTACCACCAGAACCCGTGGATAATGTCGTTGACATTTAGATTACTGAACAACCAACAAGAAGTATTGGCTCTCATGGATCAAGCGCACAACCCTTTCGCAAACAAAGCACCTAAATATATTCGCGGCAGTTTGTATCATTATCATTACACCCCTTGGTCTGCCAGGTAAGTTTAGTAATATTTAAAGTATTTGTCCAGAAACAAATTTATTTGTTTAAGTTTTATTTTTTATGGATGTATATTTTATAGCATAAAAAAATTCCAATTTACAATACATTGTTCTTCTAAACGTATTAAAATCAAACTTGGTAATAATGGCCTTGGATGTAGGATTAAGTCTTTATAATTCCCGCCAAAACATTACTCTGGTTTTAGCTATGCTAAATATTGTACTGTGATACTGTGTAAAAACATCATGTACATTTCACTCAAACATTTACAGTACAGTAAGGCAACATGTCAGTATCCAACTTGACATAGACCAAAGTTCTTTTTGATGCTGTATTATAAAATATGCAATGTATTTTTTCAAGTTTTTCTATGCACAGATTCTGCTTCACTGAATATTTAACATTTAAATACGTACAGTAATAAAAGTAATGTATCATTGAAACGATAATCTGTTTAATTCTTATTCCATGCTAACCCTTTAAAATTGTTATTTTATAACTCATTTTGTATATCTTCCTTCGCTCAGACAAAACATCATTTTTTTCTTGCCCCTTCAGTGACATTATAACAAAGTTCCACTACATTCAGTTTTAAACTTTGTAGAATGTAACTTTAATTTCCAAGTACTGTAGCCGGCGGAGGCAGCTGACGTGAGCAGCTGATGGGCTTAGCGACCCCACCATACCTCTAGCTCATTCTACTCTCACTCATTTACTCCACATACACACAACACACAACATCCACAAACACACTCTCTCACACAAACACATACACACCCGCAGGGGGGTGCAGACTAGCTGCACCTAGTGAGAGGACCTAGACGAACCTCGCGGCACCCGAGTCTAGCAGACACTTACACTTACAGCACTACACTTACGATGTAAACACTTCACACTCACACGTACATTTAGGGATTTGCTGTGCTTGTTCCGTTACGTCTGGGAGTGGCGATTCTGCTTGGTTTCCTTTGGCGGGGCCAAGTATGTGGAACCTGATGTGTGCCTAGCACTGCCGAGGACCTCTGATGGGACAGGTTCTGGAACCGAGCAGCCTATAGGCGCTTGGCAAGCGCATGAATGTTGAGTTATGGGTGTCGGAGCCCATAGCTGGGTCTATCGAAACAAATGGTTGCATTCTGTGAGTACATAGAGAGCGGCTGCCAGTGGTACTTGGGTTTGGGGAACCGTAACGATGTACCGGAACCCATTCCTAAAATATTCTGGAGTGCTGACAGACCATGTATTTCGGCTCCAGGATATCTGGAGTCCCCATTTTTTTTTTTTTCTTTAATTTTTTTTTTTTTTTTTTTTTTTTTTTTTTTTTTTTATTGGGGTTCTCACTTTAGTTCGAGTATCCTGGGCTGCTGGTGGTCGTTTGGGTGCACCCTGTGCCAGTTGTTCGAAAGTCTTCATTCATGAATCGCTCGGCAAACTAACTATGGAAAATAACAAACAAAAGCGCCAAAATGAGTTTAAAGAGGCATCGTTTGACCTTGTCAAAGCGAGTCTGTAGAAAGTGATGTTAGTGCAGCAATAGGAAAAGAGACTACACCAAATGTTCAAGGAGATGGTAACTTTACGTTACCTTCTCCGAGATTCTTAATCGTAAAAATGCAACGGAAGGAGCGGATTTGTCCAAAGTCTCGCCGTTTTTAATTAATAAAGCCATTGTTGGTAGGGCAGGCCCGTAGTTTCTATCAAAAAACTACAAAGCGGGACTTTACTTGTACAAACAAATAGCGACAAACAGACCCAGTCGCTATTAAAAATGACTTCCTTCTTTGAAACAGTCAAGGTATCTGTAGAACCCCACAGAACCTTAAATTTTGCAAAAGGTGTAATAAGTTGCCGAGATCTTTTACATGTGGATCTAAGTGAAATTAAGACGGAGTTGACTTCAGAAGCTGTAGTTGATGTCTGCAGGATAATGCGAATGGAAAAGGGACAAAAAAATCCCCACAACCTCCTTGATCTTGACATTTGGAAAACCTAAAATACCTGATTATATCTATGCTGGTTATCAAAGGCTGTCGGTGAGGCCATATGTTCGAATCCAAGGCGTTGTTTTAAATGTCAAGGCTTCGGTCATATGAGTTCGTCGTGCACGAAGCCTGAAGTTTGGCGGAAATTGCGGTAATCAAGGTCATTCTGGTGAAGGTTGTCAAGTTAGCCCGCAATGTGTGAATTGTGGCGGTGATCATCCCGCTCGATCTTCGATCTGCCCCAAGTTTCTTGAAGAAAAATCCATTCTTACAATAATGGCCAAAGATAAGGTATCCTTTTCTGAAGCCAAGAAGATCCATAAAAGCTCTAAGCCTCTTATAAGTGGAAAATCGTTTGCTTCTGCTACAGCCAATCAAAAATATCTTGCGTGAATTGTGATGAGCTAACCAAAACTGTAAAGGTTTTGACTGATCAAGTTGCTCAGTTGTTAGCTTTGTTAACGCCCAATGTCGCACAAATTTCGGTTCGGTTGTGAAGGAAGGCCCTACATTGCTTTCTCCTGTAAAAGTAACTCCTGAGCCTACTTTTAAAAAAGAGCTTAAATTTCCAGTGACCAAGCCACGAATGACAACGTCGCAAGTGTTGAAGCCTGTTGAAAAAAACCACTCCAGGACTGGAATACTTTTTAAAAAAAAAATCAAACACTTGTCCACCGACTGTTGGACCTAAAAATAAAAATTCGACTATAGGGAAAAACCTTGTTAAAAAAAATGAAAAAACTTCTAAAGGAGGTTCTAGTACTAAACCTCTTGTAAACAAAACCAAAAATCATCAGAGTCTGACATTAGTTGTGACTCTGTGTCCGTTGATTCTGACCAATCTAAAGCATGCTCTATTGAAAATATGAATCCTATCATAAACTAAAGTATTAATTTTCAATGTCAACGCCTTCCATTTACAACAATGTGATACAGTGGAACATTAACGGAGCCAAAAGTCATATTGAAGATTTAAAACTTCTTGTACGCGCGTCGTCTCCATTATTCATTTGCCTTCAAGAGACGCACCTTCACCAATCGCACACTTTCAATTTAAGAGGGTATTCTGTTGTCAGGGCCGACTTCATAACGGAAGAACGAGCGAAGGGTGGGGTAGCCATACTCGCTCGTGACTCTATTGATGCCGTTCCTGTGGACATAATAACTCCTTTACAAGCTGTCGCAGTTCAGACTACCGTACCATTTAAACTTACCATATGTTGCATTTATTTACCGCCTAGCTATGCTTTCCAAAACAACGACTTAGTTAACTTATTAATTCAGTTACCTGTCCCCTTTCTATTGATGGGTGATTTTAATGCTCACCACACATCGTGGGGCTCTACTACATGTAACTCACGAGGAAACCGAATTGACAATATAAGGACTACGTTAGATCTATGTCTTTTAAATAATGGTTCCCCAACACACTTATCGTCTTCTACAGGTGGTTGGACAATCGTTGATTTGACCTTTTGCAGTCTAATTTTGGCAACGAAGTTCGAATGGTCGGCGATGTCTGATCTTTACGGCAGCGATCATACTCCGATTAATGTTTCACTTTGTACATTCCACCGTCCGAATCAACGCCCTCCGCGGTGGATTCTACAAAAGGCACAATGGGTGGATTTCACAGAGCAATTTGTATCACCTGACATTGAAGATTTTAACTCTATTAATGAAATAGTACAAACATTAACTGAAAATATTTTAGACTTAGCACATAAAACTATTCCTCAAACCTCGACTCATCAATCTCGTCCCCCCGTTCCTTGGTGGACTGAGGACTGTAAGAATGCCTTGCTTTTACGCAGACGAGCTCTAAGAAGGTTCAACAGACGACCAACGAGTGAAAATCTTGAGAGGTATAAAATTCTCCGAGCTAGAGCTCGTAGAATATTTAGACAAAGTAGAAAAATTCTTGGACCCAGTATATTAACACAATATCAAGAACAACACCAGTATCAACTGTTTGGAAGAAACTCCGTTCCGTTTCTGGTTCATCTCCATCAACTCCCTTGATGGGCATCAAACAACGGAACGGAATAATAAGTTTTGATCCTCGAGATATTGTTAATACATTGGGTTTATATTTTGCAGATTATTCTTTGTCTACTTCCTATAGCAATGGTTTTGTCGTTTCAAAAATATTCAAGAAGCAATGCCATTCGTCGTTGGTACGTCTGTTTCTCCTTTGAACGCGCCCTTCTCAATAGAAGAGCTGGAATCTGCACTGTCATCCTCTTCAGATTCAGCACCAGGCCCTGATAACCTTGTATATTCCATGATTAAAAATCTTCCAACATCGGGTAGAATTTCCCTCCTGAAGATATACAATCGTATGTTTGAGGAACACTCTTTCCCGATGTTTGGTTGGAAGCAACAGTGATTCCTATTCTTAAGCCAGGTAAAGATAAAACTGATCCAAACAGCTACCGCCCTATTTCTCTTACAAGTGTGCTATGCAAGCTAGTGGAGAAAATGGTAAATCGCCGTCTTGTTTGGTACTTAGAAAATAATAATTTACTCTCTAAGGACCAGTGTGGTTTTAGGCAAGGGCGATCTTCCATCGATCAGTTAGTTTTATTAGAATCTGCAATCCAAAATGCCTTTCTGTTACGTCAAACACTTGTTGCAATATTCTTTGACCTAGAGAAGGCATATGATATGGCTTGGAGAAGAGGAATACTAAATACATTAAAATCATGGGGTATACAAGGTAATATACTAGGTTTTATTAAAAATTTTCTCTCTAACAGATATTTCAGAGTACGCCTTGGATCTACATTGTCAGATCGTTTTCGGTTAGAGAATGGCGTCCATGAGGGAAGTGTACTTAGTGTGACCTTGTTTGCCGTTGCTATCAATAGTATAACTACTAATGTGCGGTCTCCTGTTCGCTGCTCTCTATTTGTGGATGACTTTGCAATTTATGTTGGTGCTAGAAGTTTGGCCACAGCTGAAAGAACACTTCAGCTCACAGTAAATAGATTGCAGTCATGGACGAATTCTACTGGTTTTAAATTTTCTGCCGCTAAAACTCAATGTATTGCCTTCAGTGCGCCGTCGACAGATCCGAACTCCTTCAATATTTCTCGATGGTACAGAAATTCGGACCATTCCATCTGTTCGATTTTTGGGGTTAATATTCGACCAAAGACTATCATGGAACCCTCATTTGCGTGATTTAAAGTTACGATGTAACAAAATTCTCGATATGTTGAGGGTGCTTAGTGGTTCTCGATGGGGCGCTGATAGGAGTTGTATGCTGATGTTTTACCGTGCGGTGATTCGTTCGCGGATTGATTATGGCAGCATTGTATATTCGTCTGCACGACCATCCGTATTAAAAAAAATAGACCCAGTCCATCACTCTGCAATACGACTCGTCTCTGGAGCCTTCCGTTCTAGTCCCGTTGTAAGCATTCTCGCCGATGCTGGGGAACCTTCACTCTCTCGACGGAGACAGAAACTACAGTTAACTTATTTAAGCAATTTATCATCTAAACCATGGCACCCTGCTTTTAATACAGTTTTCAAAAATCAATTGGTGAGACAGTATGAAACTCGACCGAATGCTACTGCTCCTCTTGGTATTAGAACTTCCCGTATTTTTGATGACTTACGTATTGAACTACCCCCAATGTTTGAAAGGTCCTTTTGTCTTGTCCCTCCATGGAAAATCAATATGCCGACATTTGATTTCTCCTTGTGTGCATACCAGAAAGACAACACTCCTAACATTGTGTATCAACGTGAGTTTTTCGACTGACTAGTTCATATCCATCTGCTAAATTTATTTTCACAGATGGCTCTAAGATGAATAACAATGTTGGGTGTGCATTTTACTCACTGGACGAAACGTATAAGTATGGATTACCCTCAACTTGTAGTGTCTTTACAGCTGAACTCTTTGCCATCTTAAAGGCTCTGAACACTATTGAATTCGATAGTTTGCATTTAAGTAGTTTGTTCTGATTCAAAAAGTGCCCTCCAGGCAATCCAGGATATGTGTTCGGTAAACCCTCTGGTTCAAGATATTCTGTGCTCTGTCCATAGACTTGAACTACGAGGTGCAAGAGTATCATTTATCTGGATTCCTGGCCACTGTGGAATAATTGGAAACACTGTAGCGGATAATGCGGCAAAGGAAGCAACTTTTCTTCCGCCATGCACTCAACGTGTAATCGTGTCTGACTACCTTTGTCACGTAAAACATCTAATTCATCTACAGTGGGAAAATGAATGGGCAGCTACAAGCAATAACAAATTGAGGGTAATTAAAAATACTGTTCGTCCTTGGGGTCGTCAATACGTGCAAGTCGTAGAGAAGAGGTGGTGATCACCCGCCTTCGCATCGGTCACTCCTTGTTAACGCATGGATTTCTGATGGAACGCGGGACCCACCTAAATGCGAGTTCTGTAGGAAACCATCACAATAAGACATATATTGCTCGATTGTGATGGTTTCCAAAATGCGCGTTTTATGTGTGGTCTGAGCAACTGTTTGCAGACGATGTTGGGAGATAGTGCCTCGGCCGTTGACCGGGTTCTAGACTTCCTTCATCGTCTGAATGTTTTAAATAAAATTTAATTTATTGTATTTGTAATTTCTTGTGTTATTTTATTTATTTATTTTATTTAAAAACTTTATTTCTGTTATGTTTTGCATACTTTTACTTAATTGTTATTAAATTTTATTCATTATTTATTGTTATTTAGTTCTTAAGTGTAATATATCTATAATTGTTATCTAAATTTTTAATTTATTTTTACTGTTATAGTTTGTTGTTGTTGTTTTTATTGTTGTTTTTTTCTTAAGTAAAATTTTGTTTAATTAATTTTTCTATATACTTTAATCCTTCGTGTGGCGATGATAATAACGGGTTTTTACTTGAAAAAAAAAAAAAAAAAAAAAAAAAAAAAAATCCAAGTACTGTACATGCAAGTCGTTTCTTTAACTTAAATCCGTAAGTATCCGATCTTTCCTGTCCAACAATGACGTTAGATTTGTATATCCTTTTTCTTATGCTTAATATGTCACAGATTTTCCCAGTACATCTTAAAATTACATTATTATATATATATATATATATATATATATATATATATATATATATAGAATATAATTTTTTCAAAAATATAAAAATTTGCAAATATAGTAAAAACATTTGGTTGACATTGAATAATAATTTTTATATAATAGTACTTTTCAGTTTTTCTTATTTCCTTATCTTTTAACCATTCTAATCCCTTATTGTATTTCCCTTGTCCCTTTACAACTTACGAGGAAAATCTAAAAGAAAGTTCATGTCATTGTCATCTGTAAAACATACTTCACTGCTTGGATAATGTGTAAAAGTAAAAATTTGAAGAACTATTTTTAATAAATTGTTAGTTTTTTTTTACAATATTTAAGCTTTTTTATTGTAATTGTTTTCCTATTAAGAAATGTATAATAGAAGCGTGAAATATTTGGTAATAATTTGTGATAACACCTAACGTTAAGGTTTAGAGTGTATGTTTTTGTTGCTTTATTGGAACCACAGAAAGCCTTTAAGATTGGTTATTAATTCATTTATTTTCTTTAATAGACAAAGTAACAGATGGTGGACCAGAGAAAGGGTAGGGGAGTACTTCCCTGTGTTCTCCAAGGACCATCCTCCACTCTTGGACTACTTAAAGAATCTCAAAATTCTACCAACTCCTGTTAAGTCTAGTGTCAATCCTTTTTTTGAAGGTGAGTGCTTGATTAATTTTTTTATTCTTAAAGATGTTTTTATCATCGACAATTTAATTTGCGGTAATTCTTGCTCTTCTACATCAATTCATTTTTCAGATATTTTATATGCATAAACAGTACTTGTTGTAGTATGAAGGTTAATGACAAAATAATAATGTATCTAAACAAAAACGACCGTTAGCTGGGGTATCACTGATGTCACTTTGTACAGATTCTAGGGCACATTAAAACTAGGGAGTTCTCTCCAAACAGCCTGTATTTACATTTATTGTGGTTTTATGCTCGTGTAGATATTAAGTCTGATTTACTCTTTCTCAATAGCACTGAATGCTAAATTTACTTTAATGATACCAGATCATGTCTCTTAGGTACTGACTGTTGGTGAAGGATGTGATGTATTATAAACACATCAAGCCAGCATTATGGAAGATAATACAAAGTCAAGTGTTTACTTTTGCGAAAGTATCAATAAATAAATTAATAAAGGCAAAGTTCATTTTGTTTCACTAGATAATGACATTTACAGCATTACATATGCCAATAAATTATTTTTAATTAAAAAAATGTGTGGCCCTTGAAATCGTTTATTTTAAAAGTACAGCTTTTCAGTTGTTTGGAAAATAAATGTATTTATCTGGTGGCAAATGTTACATTTCTTAATGAAATTTTCGGGATTTATTCTTACATAATTGCAAAAAAAATTATATATAAAGGATAAATACAAAATGTTTTATATACACTTGTAGAGTTTTAAATTTAAACTGTTTATAAAAACAGAAATTACCGAATACCATGTAAGACTATACTAAAATAATGTATTTCCACTGAAATTAACATACGAAAACCTAAAACACAATATACATTATTGTGTTTTCATGGTTTTACCATTAATGTTGACTATTTTGGGTTCATAATTAGCATTTATACATGCCTTCATATTTTATAAAACATTTTTATTAAGATTTGTTTATTATTAGTTTGAATTACTGTACATTGTAGAAGTATCAAATTGCGGCCAAATATGGTAATATTATTGTAAGTGATAATAATGCATAACCAAATTTTCCTTTTCGTTCAGTTCAAATAAGTCGCCATTAAGTCCAAATGCGGGAAATGATAAATGGTCATTAAAATTTGATGATTTTACTCATGCAATTTAAAATCTAATAATATTTGCAGCTTTTCAAAAGATAGTAAAACATTTAGCAATCTCTTTTCATAATTAACAATGGATATTTTGTAAAAGTTTTCGTTAATAGCAACAATATTCTTTCAAAATTATTATTAAACGATTATGGAAATTTCCCTGCAGGCTAGTGGCAACTGGTAACACTGCGTTGTAATAGTTTTCAAAACAAACAGGTTTAATCATCCAGATGTGCACGGCCAAAATGTAAAACTATTTCATAACCAAACAAAATATTTTGCTTTTGATATAATTTATCTGTATAGGCTGAACTTACGGAATTTAAATATATAATTATATACTTAATTTTACTTTCAGACATTTACAGAGTTTTACAGTTAAAGTTGAGATTAACAGTGTGAAGCTTTCTGGAGGGAGTAGGAATTGAGTCTCATTTGTTGAACTTGTTTTGTTACAAAGATGTCTGTATGTTAGTTGCTAGTTACTGGTTAGTCAAAACCATGTTTGTAAATGTGGGTAAATAAATAAATTGAGGTCTCCAGCATGTCAAAATAAAATATCCAAATAAAATAACGGTTGTAAAATCAAATTTTTCATTTAAATTCGTAGTGTTGAGAATTTTGATTTGATGTTTGTTACGTTACTAGATATATGCAAACATGTCCAATCTGTTAGTAGTACAATCTATTTTAGATGTTGTCATTTTCATGTGGTATTAATTGTATTTTTACTCCATTCTCCTGTTACATCACAATAAGTGAACCGACTAACCGACAGTATTGCACTTACTGACAGGTCAACTTACTGGCTTTGTTGAATAAGTGGTTAGAGACTTGACCAACGATGATTTTAGTCTGAAAATATGCATGTGTATTGTGTACAGTATTGTCTAAAAATAAAAGTTAATATTTACTTTGCCCGATCCGTCTGACCTAAATCGTAAGCTTGGACTGAACCGAAGTCAGGCTTTTCAAACAGCCCGACCCGACCTGTAAAATTCAGGACCCTGCAGACCCCAAGATAGCTTGGAAGGCAAGCCACTGCCATGTTCCTTCATCATAACATTACTTTTTATTTAACCTAAAAAAAACTATTTTGTACGTTAGAATTATGATCAGAACACATTTCAGGAGAATTAAAAAGCTTCCGTATTTGCATAAACATTTATATCTTATTTTTGTGAATATACAAAAAACAAAACAGCCCTAGGCTTGCAAACAACTACGAGAACAGTTATTCTTTCCTTGAGAAATAAAATTCAGTTCTTTTTCTCAAAAGATAATAACATGTTCATTAAAGAACATGTTAACCAATACACATGACATTGTTTTGTTGCGCTTACTTTTAGTTCTCTTTGTATAACAGAGCACCTGACCTTGTTACAGCTATTCTCAACCACTTGCGCAGAGTCTTTACTTCCTTGGAATCCAGCTTGTTGCTGTGGTCTCTGTTCACTGCGGGTTGCGCTATCATCACGCTCCAAGGCATCACAAGTAATACTGTCGCCACTACACCCAAAGTCAAGAAATCTTAACTTTAAAAAGATCTAAACCGTTTCAGATCACTCTGGAGTAACTTTGAATAACCTTTATTTACAGAAACACATGCACAAAATTAACTAACATAACTCTAAGTATACGTTTTGTTTAACAAATTATGTTGTTATTCAGGTCTGAACACAATTTAACATTTTCCTTAATTTAAATATGCATCACATTTTTTGCAGGTTATGTTATCTAAGAAGTTCATGGAAATAAAATTTGTCCAGACAGTGGTTCTTAGAATGTCTGACTGTTGGAACTTTTGAATAATAAATGACTAATAACAAGTTTTAATACTAATTGAGAGGAGACTTCGCTCTCGATTAAGTTAACATAACCTCAAAAGTAATTTAAAGATAAAATGGTTATTGATTAAAATCGAATGTTAGCAGAGATAAAATTACTTTCTGCAACAGTAAAAACAATTGAATGTTTCTATTATTACCTTGTTTTATAAGAAGAGGGATCTTTGTAAAAGTATATTAGCCATATATAATTAGATCTAAACTATCTAAAGGCCAGAAACTAGAGAACATGTTTTAATCAAGTACATCACCAGTCAGTAAAATAATGCTATGATTAGCCAAATAGTGTTTGCGTAAAAAAAACTATTTTGTGACTGTGGTTACCTATCTAAAAGCAAATAATGGTAATTTATATGAATCCCTGGTCTGGAATATAAACAAAATTATCGTTTGGTTGTTTTGTACTTATACAGGGATTGTAAAATGTGAATAATATTAATCATATGTTATACTGTTATCACTTTAATCTTGTATTTAATTAACTGTTGACTGAATATTTTTTTTTAATTTTTTTACTGATTGCTTACTAACTACGTACAAATCTAATTGTTAAAATGCTTACTTATGTAGCTTTTTAACAAGCAATCATAATCAATAATTTCTTCAAAACACTATTAATAGGCACACATTGTTTTGAAGTAATTCTATTTTTGTATTTTGTTTTTTGATAGTATTTGTATTGTATTTTAATTGTATAGAACGGAATATTAAATTATTAAAGGCTTATGTCGAGATGTTTTCTTTCACCATGTTTTTGGTTGAAAATGCGTAGTTTTAAGCTTTTATGGATAATTTTAATTAGATTTTAAGTTTATCAGAAATTATTTTTTTAGTATAAATATGATTTTTTCCTTGGTCATTGTTACTACTCATTTGTCATCAACACTATTTTCCTGTTTTCAGGTATGTTATACTGTTTTGCTTACTAACAACAGAATATCATGTTTAACAGAATTGGATAAAAAAAAGTAAGAGTATCTAATGTATAATTTAAAGCACTGATTTAAGTTTGCCAAATAAAATCAGTAGCATTAATATGGTTCTGCTGTAGTTAATTACAAAACAATTTTGTGTAACAATTGTGTGCTTATGCTAACTAAATTTTTCATTTCTGTATGATCACAATGTTTGAAGATCAAAAAATGTTCAGAATTCAAAAATCGTATAGTGTTTAATGAGTAAACTGGTGTATTTTCAAGTCACCCTTAAAATTTTAAAATAGTATCAGAGAACATTTTTTATTAGCACAACAATCTAACAAAGCAACAAATTAGTAGATTCGTTGCTTTTGTAGATTTGTATTAAACCACTAAGTCTGCAACTTTTCCAGAATTGTTCATGTACATGTGTGGACAGTTTTTTGTATTTTTGAAGTATCAAATGCAATAGGTAGTGTTGCTACAGTTAACGATTTTTCACCTTTTCTTGTTTTTCCAATTAAACATGTTAATAAGAAAAATTCAGTAATAATTTCAAAACGGAAACAGTTGCTGATGTCAAATGATTAGTAAATAGTTACCATTTCCCGATGTTCAGCTTAATTTTGGTTAGAAAACAAATTTTAGTTTATTCCGTGAAATATTAGACATTTTACAATAGCCTAGAACGTAATATTGTTATTTGTAAAATAAATTTTTTTTGTCTATTTTACTTTTACTATATTTAGTTATTTATAAAGTTTGCCAAGATTTAACTAATTAAAAAAGATGAGTTTGAAGCCTGTATTTATAAACATTACTTAACTCTTTGACTTGAATTTGTATTTGTAAAACATTTTTTAAATTAATGACGTCTTAACAGAAACCCTAAATTGAATCTTTCATGAATTAGTATTTACAGAAATTGCACCATATCTGTGTGCAGAACTTAGGACTTTCATTTAACCAACATTTAAACAGAAAACTTCATTTGAAACAAAAATGCTTTTGTATATTATAATTAACTAATGGGCCAGTACGACCTTTCACAGTTAATAGGAAAACAAACAAATAATATACAACAGTGTTTGGTACTGGCATTTATGCCTCCAGTAGGTCCTTCATATTTTGTATTATATTATGTATAATGTTTGATGGAATTTTGGAAATAAATAAAGCAAAAAGTTGAATAGTGGTTTAACACCTCTTCAGTTAAAATATACTTTATATTTATATTGACCAGTTAATAAAGCAGTGTCATTCGTTAGATTTAGGTTATTTAATAATTGTATTAAATGCCTTACTTTATTCTACTTTCATATGTAAAACTGTAACCTATAAAATTGGATTGAATTTGAACATTGCACCTTATTGAAATATTTACAAATGAAACAAACCTACTATAACCGGATTTTACATTACATACCTAAATTGGACAACAGTGTTCACTGTTTACTAAAAGCAGAATATTTAACAACTTTCACATATCAGAACTAGCCTAGATTGTCTTACTGATTCCATTTTGAAAACTTACTTGGTCAATAGTTATTTGTCGTGGCTATTACTTTCAACAATGTTTTTTTAAGTCAGCTGTTTTGGTACACATGCCTGCATTGTGCTGCATTCTCACAGGGACACTGTACGTACTCTCCTGGAATTTTGTTTGCTTACCTTTTATCAGTTTTATTATAAAGCCTTAAAATGGAAAAATGTGAGAGTTCCTTGATGAACCTGTGGATACCTCATATGTAGTTTTAGTAATGTCCTCAATTTGGTACAAAACCAATAAGAATGCTTAGCATAATATTATAATAATATAACTTACTAATAACAACAAAATTTAAAGAATCCATAGCTATGAATTCATTCATAGCGAAATTTTTACTACCAATTAAAAAAACTAGCGTCCATTCCATATCTTAGAGGTTATAACGTTTATGATCACCTGTCAAATTATTTAAATATCCCTTCAGTTCTGGCCTGATATGTTTTATATTTAGGCTGTTATTTGTTCAGTTTTAATTGTAGCATTACCATTTACAACATAAAGTTATTTGTAATGAATTTAGTTATTAATTAGTTAATAAAAAATAGTATGAAGGTTTTGTGTTTCAGACAATAAAAATGTTTAATTTCATTTTGTGGATGAGAAATAAATAAAATATTGTACCAAGTAGGCCAGACTATTTTTTGTCTAATAAATTATTTACTCACTAAAATTAATTGTGTTACTCAGGAAGGATTATAATAATGTGCATTTTCATAATTTATGACGCTTAGTACTAGAAAACAAGTAGCCGTATTTCAAGGTACTTGAGATAATTCAGAAAAGGTTCATGAATATGAAATTTTTCCAGGTTAGCGTTAGTACTCAAGGACTATATTCAAGTCAGTGTGCATTTATGAATACAGGACTCAAAACTGTTAACATATTCAGGTTGTAGGTCCTTACACGCTGTATTGCCTGGAGATTGTGTGACTTTTACTGTTATTATTCCAGGGTTACCAGCGGTTCTGGAATACAGCGGTACAGTATTAGGAAGCAAAATATTTATTTATGAAGGTCTGAATTTGCTTGTATTTTGTGTTAAATATACTGTATATTATTTTGATATAGTATTTATTTTTGCATTGTTGAAACATCTTTTTTTTATAAAGAAAATGTTGTGTGCCATTTTTACAAGTCTTATATTAGAAAAAAATCAATTTAAAGAATAAATTTGGGTTTTGAATCAAAAAACAACTTAGAAGGTACACACAATTTTAAAAACTATGGTACTTTAAATGTCTAAGGGAAAGATTATCCTTTTAAACAAAAACAATGTATTTTTTTAAAAAATTTTATATTTTTTTACACTTTTTATTATTGTTATAAATATAAATTTGATTTGCTACATTTTATCATGTTTTAGAAGAAATACAGTTGTTAGAAAGGTTTATATTGTACTGGTCTCTTCTTAGTAAAACAGTGAACAGATGTGAAACAGTATAAAAGTCATGCTCGAAATCACCAGGAGGCTTAAATAAGCGATATACTCTCCATGCAGCAACCTGAATGTGTTAAAAATTATTTTAAGTATATATAAGCTATTTAGTAGAAATTGGATTTATTATTTTGTCTGAAGATTTGTAAAGTTAATATTTTCTATTAAATATACAAAATAGATTTTTTTTTGGTCTTGTAAAGTCTTTTATATGAATCTAATTATCTTTGCCTTGTGTGTTAAAGCCCTATCTTGCCAGCTAATGACCATAAACTGTGCAACTCAAAGTTGTTATTCTAGCTGCAGTTAACGCCATTTCTTATCCTTACCATTAAGGAGGATCCCTCATTGGCATAAAGTACAGATGTTAAGCAAAAAAATGTAATTTTATACAGATTTACTGGTTACTGGCGTTAACATTTGCATCAAACATTTCGGAATAAAAAAAAATCTGAATAATATCTACAAAAATACTGTCTTGATTTCATGTTAAGAATGTGTTCAGATTAAAATAGAAAGGATGATTTAAAACAGCATCAAGATGTGCTTGGAAAGTGATCCCAATTATGACATATTAACACAGATGTCACTCTGTAATATCGTAAAAGAAATATTTTATAAATCATTTAAAAAAAAGTTCTCAAGTCGTGAAATCACTGTTTCAAATCCCTTGTGTTCAAACATGTTTATCGAGATTTTTGTTTAGAAGAAATATTGTTATATTCAACAGCACCATTTAAATCTGTATCTACTATGAACAAGAAGTGTTGTTTCCTAAGGTGGTGCATAAAAAAGACAAATGTAAATAAAATTAATTTATTACCACCAATAAGTGTTGTTTATCAATATAATCACTGTCAGACATCTGTCGTGGAAGAGATGTCCAATCCCTGAATCAAACATTTCCATGAGTGATTTGAAAAGGTTTCTAACATTGTTTTGAAGCTACTCAAGTCTGGAACTGCTGTCCTTAAAACCACTTCTTCAATTCAGGGAGTAGATCGCTGGTTTGAAGTTATAGTTATCGCTGGTTGTCCAAAAACTTACCATCGAAATTCCTGAAGAATCGTTTGCAGCAGCACTGCAAGGACAGATGTCATCTTTCTTGACGTCTTCATTTTCTTCTTTTGTTTTGAATGGCTCTGCAGTCATCATAAAGTCTGACAATAAAAGCTGCAATAATCGTAGTCCCTGATTTCATAAATTAAGCAATACTTTTTTGTTCCCCAGTCATGGTACCCATAACCTAACTGCTGTTGGAGGTTTGACGAGTTTGGGTGCATCCAGAATCTAGATGTTGTCTTCATGCACAATGGATTTTGAAAGATGTACACTTTAAGAATCAATGGAGGAGAAATGTCACTGATGCTATTTTGTGATGTGGTTATCAGACCTATCAAGTGCTCAGTTCTTGCAGGAAAGGTATTGTTACGATCATGTAAAATGATGTTGAAACCAGGAATTTCACTCAACTCCAGTTTTCTTGAATCATTTGGTCAATTCGTTGAACAATGCCTTCTGATATAACTTATATCCTTATCCTTCGTTGTAAATGTCAGTTCAGCCTTCTTTAAATCCTGCTATTCCAACCACGCACAACACAATCACTCAAAAAATGTTGAATTTGTGTTCAACACATTCTTCATATAATTCTGCTGTAAACAGTTATGTAATTACATTACGTTAGTCTCATTTGTCAGCAGAATCTGTCGTAGCAAATTTACAGTCCTCGAGCCTGAACTCTGCTGAAGAGGTATAATAATGTCGAAAGTGAGATATGCATCCCTGATTCCTACAACTTGATATTCTGTTTACAAGCACAGAGTTTGAAAAAAATCAACTGTTTGCTTTTTTCTATTAATTTTTAAAAAAGCAGGATCGGTATAATTCCAGACTTTTTACTTTATGTATAGTATAGAGAATGTTATGTAAGACATTTTCCGTATTTTTAAAAATACGCTCGTATGTTAGATTTATTTGTATAAGGTTGTTTAAATAAATGAGAATTATTAGGTAGGATATATTGATTTGTTTCTTTTTAGATATATATTTTAAATGTGTTTAGATTTCAAGTTTGGAGGTGTTTTTTTTACTGCCCAAAGAGTTATTTACTAATTTGTAATGCTAACTTATTTACTTCAAAATATTTTTCTTTTGATTCTTAAAATAATATTGGTAACTGTGTTGTACCAATACATTGGTGAACATGTAGCTCGGTGTTTCCCAGCCTCTGCGGTTGTTACAAAAGGTTAACAATTTGTAAAAAATCAACATTTTAAAACTGATTTTTATGCATAACCCACAGGTCATTAATTATAATTAATTGCAGTATAAAATCAGTGAATTATGTTAATAATTATATAGTTTGTATAGTGGACCACAATAATTCAAAAGAAATGGTGTTGGGTTATAAAATTACATAAAACTCAGATTATACATAAACCTGTGCAAAATTTCTTTTTCCACTTATTATTATTATAATAGCTACCACTAATAATAGTAATAAATTATTATAATAGCGTAGGAATTATAAAAAAGCCTAAGCTATTATAATTCACATAGCATCCGCAGTTATAGTACTTGAGAAAAATGTTTGACAACAGACATAATATATGAGAATAAAAACAAAATCTCTTGCTAACGTGATGGAAGTGAATTTGAAAAAGTATTGTTTTAACTGATCCTTTTTTTTGAAATTCTGACTTCATCATCACATAATTGGCAATAAAAATCTGTTTAAATTAACGTATTACACTTTTGAATTATCAGCAGACAAAATATAAAAATTGAATCCTAACCACCATTAAACTCATTGACGTTAAACACCAAAAAAAAAAAAAAATCTTAATTTCATTGGATTTTGAAATGCTAATTGACACAGTTCTTAAAGATTTGAAATGCTCGCAATTTTTAAAATGTTGAACGGATTTTGCTGGGTATTGACTTCGTCAAAGCTATTACCAAAATCGATTTTTTGCCAAGTTTGAATCAAATCACAATATTGCGAACATGAGAATGCTAAAACACACACACACTTATATATATTGTTTTATATATTATATTTTATATTGTTTTTGTTTTTTTAAACTCATTTCAAAGTTCCAGGTCTGGTCTTAGTGTAAGTGTACAATTTGTCCAATATATATTGTTTCTAAAGCTGTGAAATATGTTGCATTATTTATTCTATATTTTTAGACCCCGCATGGGGGTGCAGACTAGCTGCACCTATTGAGAGAATTTAGACGTCCCTCGCGGTACCCAAGTCTAACTTGCACTTACAACATTTAACACTTTACACTCACACTTACATTTAAGGAGATGATAATAGCCTCAGTATGATTTTTGCCTTAAAATAACAAAAAAATATCTTTTTAGAATAACTAACGAAGTTAGCTTTGTTAATGGGAGAACCATACACGTTTTGCCAGACTTTCCAATGAGTGTCTGTAAAGATTCTGAGGTATAGGAACACTCTTGAGGACATTCTACATGAATGGTATACAAGATATTTTATCAGACAGCAACTCTCAACACATTGAAAACAACTCCATATGGTTGATATTTTGTGAAGGCAACACAAATCCTTTTTTCTTCAGCTGCGTTACACCACTTAAATTTGTTTACAAATAACTTGTTAAGCTGTGAAACTCATGCGTCATGTGGTTAGTTTTTACATTAATTGAAGAAATCTAGATTTCTTCAATATAGAATATAGACTCAAGAATAGTACCTTTGGACTGCTAAATTTACAGCTCTGTTTATGTCACTGTCTAGAAGTGTTTAGACAATACAAAAAATAAAAATCTTTTGAACTAAGCCGTGTTGACTTGAATTTGTTGTTTCTTGTAGAAGGTCGTGGTTTGAATTAACAAAACTACTGTGTATTCATGTTTGGACGCTGGGAAACACTGTATTTACCACAACTTCAAAGTTGTAATATTTTTTTATTTATAGACATTTTGAAAATATAGATTAACGATTTTCTTTTTGATTGCGAGTTAAATAAAGTAATAAAACTAACAGTTGTTGTAGACACTAAGTTAGGATGTTTAATGTAATATTTTCTATCATTGTTGAAAGCAATTTAACTTTTTAACTCTTTATACCAAATAGAAGACTTAGTTATATTCATACATGTTAAGTAAATGTATAATAACTATTTGTGTATCGTATGAATGAGAAAAAAATGTGACCATTGAAAGTGTAATTCGTGTGAAAACATTTTAATTTAGTAAAGATAAGTTCTTACATTTAAGAAAATTTTTTAACTGTTCAGGTGTAGTATTTGAATTAGAAGTTTTTATTATAATGAAAGGAAATCGATTCAGCACAGTATTTTGATATAATTGGTTCAGTTTTATAATAAAATTCTTTTCCCCCCATATTGCTAGTAGGAAGGTGTACATTTTTACGTAGTGATGGATTATTAAATGTTACAAAACTTTTATCGTGAAAATACTTAAATAGTGTTTTGAAAGAATTTTAATGTTTCTATTTACTGAATATTAATTTGCATACTCTGTGGACAATTTGACTATAAAACTGAAAACAATAAATAATATTTTAAAAAATCTTACCTGATGTTCCTATTTTGTTCATGAATTGGATCTGCTTTGTTTTAGGGAAGAATTTTAAGAAAAGCAGGACCAGCGTTTCTGTACTGTTTAAAGTTTTTGTTCGATTGTC
Organism: Callitettix versicolor; assembly: GCA_022606455.1. Taxonomy (NCBI): domain Eukaryota; kingdom Metazoa; phylum Arthropoda; class Insecta; order Hemiptera; family Cercopidae; genus Callitettix; species Callitettix versicolor. The sequence goes on along the minus strand of CM040183.1, from coordinate 95,889,497 downwards.
AGTGAAACTGTACAATAAAATGCACTTCTCAGTGCGGCACTGAGAACAAGTAAATACTCAATGTTTTCATATTCAAATTGCCCAGCAGCGTAATTAAAAAGTTCTTTTGGTTACAATGCCCCAATAAACGGTGTTTACTTATCCGTATAACTGTGCACACATGCATATTGTATATTTTCACTGGGGAATTGTAAACCACAGGCTAAAAATGAAAAAAGGGAAGTATTCACATAAATTACTTACGTTTGAAATATAGTAGTTACATCTTGCTACTGAGTCATACACGTATAATATCTTTCTGTAATCATTAAATATCAGCAGTGGTATAAAATCAGAATTGACCCATCTGTTTAAGTATGAATCTTTGTTAAATGAAAGTATTATTATAGTAAAAAAAATTTCATTGAACAAAGAAAAATTATATTTGAATTGTTATTGATAAGCTTTTGTGTGCTGCAGTTCAAATTACAATTAGTGTGTATTAAGTGATTTGTAAACGTTTGGTTAAGGGTGTTCTTATGTAATTTTTATTTATTATTTTCTATAAATTTGCGACATATCTACTTATACATTCTGTATGACGTTGATACACCGATGAATGAATTATAACAGAAAATAAAATTGATTGCCCTTTGTAATATGTTTTTAGTTTTTAATTTGTTTATCTCCGGTTACCAAACGATGTAATTATTGTAAGAAATGTAAATGGTTGAAGTTGCAGCAATTTTGTCTGTATTCGTTGGAGAAAACATTCAAGTTTTGGTGATGATAGCGAAATTTGCATGATTTTTTAATCTAATATAAAAAATTTTCAGTGATCTTTAAATATTTTATAAAATTTTTGGAGGACCTATTTGTTTACATAAAAATGTATACTTGTAGGCCTAAAGAAATTTAATTTTCTTCCTTGAGATTACAGACGTTTTGTTTGGAAATGATTGATAATAAAAATATGTGTATTAGTAATAAAAGTAATTTATTTTTAAATGCAGAAAGTACCCAGCGTGTATGAGGTGGTTAAGTACTGGTCAGTATGCGCAAACTCAAGGTCATGTATTCAAGTGGATTTACTGTCAAGCTTTTCCCTTACTGTTAGTCCTATCTACCTTCCTCATTAGTCTGTTAATCAAGCAAGAAAACATAATAGTAGTAACCTTTCAGAAGACCATTGATTTGGAAAATTGTTCAATATGTGATCTGATATATTTGTAATTGTAAAATAAAATGAGTGGTTAATTATAAATATTCTTATTTTGAATTAAACTGCTACCTAACTGTAACTTTTGGATGTGCATTTAAAATTGTTTAATAATCAGATTTAAAAGTTTAATGTGTCAAACAATGTTTTTGTAATTTAAAAAATATTTCTTATTTACAACTTCTAGCTCCAAACTGATATTTCTGTAAATACAGTAGAATAAAGGGTTCCATGGGTACATGGACATGTAAGGAGTACATGAAAATAATATTAGTTATGGCAGAAAATCAGATAAGTAAAAAAAACTTTAATTTATAAAACACTTTAAAATTAGCACACTGAAGTAAGACTGTGATTATTACAGGTATTCAATAAGAATAACAGCAATTCTGAGAAAAAAAATAAGTAAAAATCGAGGTAAAATAAAAGCGGACTGGTTGCAAAACAGTGCAAAGTTTGGGGTAAGGTTGATTCACATTCTGTAAGAAAATTGGGTGTTTATGAATCATGTTTTGAAACAATTACTTCCTAACTGAAAACTAACTAGCAATATTTTACAAACTATGAAGGACCCCACTAGCAACTCCGGTACTACTTTCCTGAATGCAACTTAATCCTTTTAATTAAGATGTTTCTAAGAAGCATCAAGATAATCAGTAAAAAAAAAATCAATTCTTTGATAACTCTACAAAGTGATTTCAAAAAAATATCATGAAATTCTGATAACCAGTGTGTTTGGAAATTCTTATAAGGTAAAAGAGTTTCTGTGTCTTCATTAAGAACAAGGAAATACTGTAACAAATTTTATGCATGATTCAAAATTCAACCCGACAACAATCTCAAGGGGAATTATTTCAATAAGTATGAAAGGTTGTGTTTTATTGTTATTATTATTTGTATTATTACAAAATTATTTGACATTACATGCCAAATTTGATCTTTCGTAATTATACATTTCTTTTACAAAATATGAGATTTGTGTGGGCATGAGAACAGTTAAAAGAGGAAGATGTTTTAGAAATTGTCTGGCAAAATGATAATGGTGACCACAGCTCTATTGCTAGTCCCTCTGGTGGTGCCTTTGTGATTTCTCTTTCCCAATTTATTTTAATTGACAACCATTTTAGACTTTAAGAAAGAGTTTCCTTTGATCAAGATATTCATCATTAGCAAGAGACCTTATTAGCAGTGTATTTTTTGATTCATTGATTGCATGTAAAAAAATAATTATTGTAATATAATAATTTATTTATTAAAAAATATACTAAATTCTTTAATCTTTGCAAAAAAAGCATTTAATGCATTTACTTTGTAAGAGTAAACAAAAATGTCAATATTAATTAAAATACAACTAACAGCTGTGGTGCAATATCAGCTATTTAAATAGCATTTCTGCTACCATAGGGTAACAATGTCTATTGCATATTAGACATGTTTTATGTTTATAGAGTATACGTAAAATAATATAAACATGAACTTTAGGTAGCAAAGTAAATCAGCTGTTTAAAGAAATTCATTGCTGAAATTTATTCCAATCAAATTTTAGTAAAAGATAGAAATGTTATTACTTTCTTAACATTAGTGGTTTTATATTACAAGTTAAATTGAGGTAAATCGTATAAAAATCAACAGTGTATTTTTAAAAAACGTACAATAATTACAATTTCGTTTAATATAAGAATCTTTGAAGTATTAGAAGATAATTTATATACCTTACCACAATGCCATGTGATCTGATTTGTTTCTAGGTTATGTCATTGAACAGTTAGATACATTTTTAGGATAACCAATCAAAAAACATTTCCTACAAAAAAATAATAATAGACCATTAATATTAATTATATGAATATTATTCATTCCAAGAAAAAAATTATGATAGTGTTTGTGTGAAAAATATTAGATATTTAGTTTAATACTGTACTAAAATAACTACAAAAAAAACCGCCTCAGTGGCCTAATTGATAACCTACTGGGCTTTCACCCCGAGGACCCGGGTTCAATTCCCGGCCAGAGCTTGGCATTTTCATACACTATAAATCATCCCATCATCTGCATTAGCCCAAGTGTGCACAATAGTCAGACGTTAAACACAAAAAAAACTACAAAAAATATTGTAGATTAGATTAGTACTATACTAAAATAATATTACAGTATAGTATTTGTCTGTGTTATACTGTTGTTATATTGATCGTGATATGTGTGTGTGTGTATATATATACAGAGAGAGAGAGAGAGATTTTATTCATTTTAGAAGGTATTTTGAACAATTATTTAAAATAATATACATATATTTTTTTTAAATAAGTAGGCCTACATAACATGATAAATGTAATAATAACTGTGACACATATGAAAATAATTATATATTCTTTTAAAACAAGTTTTTGAAATTTCTTTGAAGTCATATTAACATTTTATACTAAATTTAGCAACCTGGATATTTCAGCCTTATGGTAATATAAAGAAATAAGGAGTTTTAAAGCCTAGTGAAATTATCTGAATATTTTTAAACTTATGACTAGAAACTGGAATCCAGTATTAACATTAATTAGTACTTAACTGTAAATACTGAAATAAATATTAATATACCCAACTTGTTTAAAGTTTTATGTTTAGTAACCTAGTGTTTTATATTATTATAACTGTGTTAATTTATTGTGTATCTATTTTTAATTTTAATTATGGTACAGTAATGTTAATATAAATTTGTCAGGGGGAGGAGCCACCATATTTCCTGGAGTGTATTCCAGATTCCTTGAAACAGATACTACCATTAAAGTCATTCCCCCTCAAGTCCCTCCCTGTACATACTCATAACTAAACCAACAAGCTGAATTAAAAATTATATTATTGAAATAATGAAATAGTAATCTTCATGAAGAGTTTATTAATATTTGTCATTTTAACCAATTTAAAACGTTTTATTTTGTAGGAATGAACTTTGATTGGCAATGTTTATTAAAATGATAAATAATCATAAAATAGACAGTGTTTTGGACTTTTCTCATCAGGATGGAGATATGAAACAAGGTGATGAAGATGATATGATGATGATGATAACTTTAATGATTATTGTAAGTTCAACATTTTTGTGTGTGTGTGTGTGTGTATAATTAATTATTCCTAGGAATACAGTGGGGCCTCAACTTTCGAATTTAATTTGTTCTTGAAGTCGTTTTGTAAGTTAAAAATTTCACAAGTTAAGGCGCATTTTACATGTAAATTGCCTAATTCGTTCCATCACCCCAAACTCTCGCCATATGATGAAAAAAAGTATATATTTATGTCAAATGTGGAAGAAATATGCATTAATAAAACACAGATAAAACCTGAAGTTAAAAAATATATTAATTACACATAATGTATACTACATTACATATACATAATACTAATACGAAATAATGTACGTAATAAAGTTTCTTACATTTAAAGATTCGGATACGTAGCGAAGTTCCTGGGAAGAGGCAGCGGCAAAGGTTGTGGATATGGAGGAGGAGGAGATGAACATGAAGAGCTGAGAGAGAGCATAAGTGCATGCATACACAGTGTATTACAAAATAAAATTTAATACTAAGAATTAAAAAGACTAACCCTTTTTTAAAATTGTTTAACTTTTTAATTTATTTACTATTTCTTTACACTTTTTAGAACTTAATTTTGAATTACCATCGCTTTCTTTTGTCTTTTTGGGTTCACTTTCACCTTCCCAAATTTCTTTTTACATAAGTTTAGTGAAATAACGATCCAGCAACGATTGTTTCTGTTGACTTATAAGAATGCTTCTCAAATGCGTTAGGCAAATGTCATCAAAATGTGCGGCTGCCTTATTTGTAAATACTTTTTCGGGGTGTATTTTTTTTTTGTGTCATTTTGTTAGTTGAGGCACGTTTTGTAAGTTAGAGCGGAAAATTTCCAAAATCCCGTTTCATACGTTGAAATTTTCATAAGTAAGGTCATTCGTAAGTTGAGGCCCCACTGTAAGTAAAAAAAAAAATATGATGAAAAGTTGTGTAACACACAGCAGACTTTTTACAATGGTTTTTTATGTAATTTTTAGCTGTTCTTTCATTAAAGCAACAAACTTTTATTTTTAAGTGACCGTTCAACTATATGTAAAACCATATAATTCTAAACGGCTATTACTATTTTGTGCATGGCAGCAAATTACTTGCCATTATTATTAAGAAATTATGCCTATTCAAAAGACAGGCACATTTCTGCTGTGGACTGAACATTTCAGTATGTTATTTTCTAGGGAACTCATGTATTTTATTTCTTAAATAATATGCCTACTTTAACAAAGGTATGTTATATGGTCATCACTTAATAATTCGTAAAGTTATTTAATTCATGCTGAGATACTGGATCCTTGAATAAATCAAACGAAACAATGCATTTTGGTCCTTCCTGATTTTGTACTGAGGAAGGTCGATGTCCACTCTATAATTCATATTTAGCCCATTCTTTGCCTTATAAATCGTACTAACTGGGCAGATTTCTTGTATATACTGTATAGGCTTAATATTGTTTATTTTTTCAATTATAAACCTGTACTGCAATCAATAATTGGTATAACTCACTAATTTCAACCTTTACTTGCTGATAAAATTGGTTCATTTGTCATTATGAAATAGAAAAGCAGTTTTAAAAATGTCAGGTATCAGCGTCAAAGAGCTGGTGCTCGAATATATTGTACTATTAAACAGAAACAACATTGTACTTGGCCGCACAGATTAAATACAATGAGTCAGTACATGTAAACATAGTAAATGATAATAGAGGTCTATTTCCTAGACAGTGTCGGTCAGTTCTTATAGAAAATGTTTAAGTGCAATATAGTATATGTAGACCTGTTGTTCTTGTTAATCGTGATAATGAGTACGTCAAAATATAAGTCTCTTTCTCTCATTGACAAGAAACTTATTGTACTATAAATTGTTGTTAAGTAAATACACACTCGACTTTTTTAATTTTTATCAACCTCTATATTTCGCCATTCTCAATCATTCAGATTTTTCTCTGGTCCTTTCAAGTACAAAATATCGAATGGTGGCTGTATACATAAAATATAAGTAATAATATTATTATATACATTATAGTTAGCATATCATTGTTTATTTTATCACCAACCATCAAAATTACTTTGTATAATGTCTTTTATTTCTACATGAATTAAAAATAGGCAGTACAGACTCGAATGTTTGTGAGACTAATGTGAGAACATGTAACTGACTTTCATTAACGTTGCTGCCAAACTCAGTTTTCAGATTTGGTCGAACTTTGTTACATTACGATAAACAACAGAAAATCGATGAAGCAAATGAAAAATGGTTTTCAGAGCCATCTTTAGAAAAGACATCTCCAACAAGAGTGACTTTTTCAGACGTTGTTACTTTTGTAGATCCTCAACCAGGTAATGTTTATTTATCTGGATAACCTATATTTAAATTATTTAATATAAACTTTAGTATGATGAATTATAAATTCATCCACATAAAAAACAAACTTTATTTTATACATGTTAAAGAACGTGTATAATTAATGTTTAATTTGTATTCAGTAATAGGGCTGTTAAATTATCAAGCATGCATGGAATCGTAGTGTATTTGATACTAGATATTTATTTGTCTTGAAGGTAGATATTTGATACTAAAAACAGAATACACCTTGACAATAATCTTACGACTTTGTACTTAAGGAATATTTACGGCTTCAGTTCCTCTTATCTTTGCCCGGCCACCTCTCTGTAGCACATTATAGCAGAGAGTACTTTAAAATATATTTACGTGTATAAAACCTGAGTGAATTCTTACATATAATTTTCAGACATAATTTCGTTGCTTACAATACAAATAAGGTTTACTGATAAGTAATTCTCCCTTAAATGTTTGATTTTTCAAAGATTATTTTCTTTCTTTGAATAAAGAGAAAATTCGCTGCAACAGTGCAGACTAGCTGCACTTATTGAGAGGATTTAGAAGTCCCTCGCGGCACCCTAGTCTAACATATACTTACGACTTTAACACTTTACTCTCACACTTACATTTAGGGAGGCGATAATAGTCTCAATGTGCTTTTCGCCTTAAAATAACAACAAAATCTGATAGGTTACAAATGGGGAGAAAAAATTCGTAGTAACTTTCCTTTCAAATAAATGTTTAACCGAAATGGAAACTTGGGAATTATAATAAGGTTAAAAAACACCACATTTTTAAACAAAAACTTCAACCTCATTGGTTGCTTCCCAGGTTCGTTCAAAACAAAATGACCTTTTAGCCTCTTTCAAAATAGCTAGCTATGGCCATTATATTTTTGTAGGAATCTTCTTTATTTACTGGTTTCTTTGTTTTATTAATGCTAAGAAATGAGATACATCTTTAATAGAATCTGGGTGAAGCTGCAAGAGCTGGTAAACATTTATTTGAAAACTTATGAAAAAAATTTCAAAGAATTATCAAAAATTACAACCGGGAATATAGACGAATCTTTCTACAAAAATTTTCTTGTGGTTTGTGACAAGAATATATGGGCTTTGCATGTTCTATATTAAATAAAATAAAACTAAATATTGTGGCCTGACTTAAAATTTTATAAACTCTGGGATTTGCACCCCTCTGTATATATTGGATTAAACACTCCTCTGCTAGAGCCAATGGCTCATTAGCACTCGAAAATATAGTTATTATATTAGTAGTCAAAAAAAGTAGTAGTTTTATATTAGTAGTAGTCAAAACGTAGTGCATACATTAAAAAAAAAGTGATTTATTATTATTTGTATAGGTAATGATGACGGTAAGAAGGAAGAAAGTGAAAATGAAGATAAGGGGGAAGATTTTGTGACGTTTATTAATCGATTATTTGACGAAATCATAAATGATTTGCAAAACACTCAGGTAATGTATTGTTAATTTTAAAACTGAAAATAAGGTCGCTGTATTATAAAACTGTATAGTGCTAAAACTATTGTTACCTTCAAGTTCGAACATTCGAATGCAATCTTTAGAACTACACAGTAATAATTTTAACACTGATTATGGTGGTGAAATCATATTTTCAAAAACAAAATAAATCTTTGTTGTAATTTAAACAAAAAAGTTATTTTTTACATAAATATTTTAAATTTGCTGCTATTTTGAAAGGAAAGAACGAATTTTGCTAGGTAACAATCATGCCAAAATTATTCAATAAATCAATATTTGTGTTGATTCTTGAGTACTGAAATGTTATTTGAATGTTAGTATGTGGTATTCACTTCAATCATGTGAGCAAATATATGGTAATAATGGACAAAATCAATTTTCTTTGTCAAAATATCTTTAGAAGTTAACAGAAAGCAGATTTTCTCAAAATCGACTCTGACTACAATACATTTTTATTAAACGCAGTATGTCAAACCAATTTTGAGAAATAATTACAATTATCATGTATTGTTTATTGATAATTTATAAACCAAATAAAAAAAAATAGGAATTTTTATTACGTTTGACTTCTTATGGTGTTTAATTTAACCATGTTTGAATAATTTATACGTTATTAAAATGTGATAAAGTTTATAGAATATTTACGTACTATTTATGTACCTATTGTTTGTATACTGAATAATTTGTATATAGGTGAAATTTTTGACACCAAGGTATTTTAATGAACAAAGAATCTTTAGTTTACATATTTTTAAATCTTTTGTAGGAACAAAGTCTTAAAGGTGATGTAAATAATGAAAACATTAATAATGGTGAAAAGAATATCACAGGAAAATCAAGACAACTAAAAAAACATTTGTCAGAAAATGATATCAAAGACATGAATGCGCATTTATTGGAAGAAGATTATACAGATTTTAAATATGATTTGAATACTTTTAATAGAGAAACAAGTAGTACTATCAATAGTTCTGAAAACATAGACGTGCCAATTACAGATGTAATTTTCACCAGACCTGTGAAAGATACAACAGTTAGAAAAAAAAGATTATTACAAAAAGACAATAATATTTCATCATTGTCATCGTTAAATAAAAATATAAAAAACAAATCTAAAGTTTTATCTCCTGAAAATTGCGAACAGGACAGTTTTACTAATTTACTAATAGAATCTAAAACTAACTTAATTAAAGATGAAGTGATATTAAAGAAAATGAGAAAAAAGAAGTTGGATAAAAGTGAAACAAAGAAAACATCGATGAACAGTCAAGATGAACTATGTGAATGGAAAACATACGATAAAAATTCATGTTTCAAAAAAAGCGTTAAACAAAACAATGAGAACGTTAAAAAGAAGTTGGATATTCCAACCATAGAAGCAAAAACTAGCTCACAGAAAATACGTGTAGATGAAAATGCAGTAATAATAAAACAAAACAGTGTTCCTAATAACTTAGAAACAAGAATAAAATCTAAATCGGTAGCAAAAAATAGCATTTTAAAAAATAATAATAAGAAATCTAAACTGGATGTGTCAAAAACTTGCAGTAATATTGATATCAATAAAAAGCAAACTAATAATACTATCAGTGGTAAAGAAACTCCTCCAAAACGTGTATTAGAAGCACACGTTTTGCCTGACCAACCAACTGAAGCTTCATTGCTTAAAAAAAAATTGGAATCAAAGAATATATCAATAAATATTTCCGAGAAATCTAGACACAGTAAAGAAGTAAGACAAAAAGCTATTACATTAATTAAATCAGTTGATAAAAAAAATAAGGCCGATAAAATATCAAACAACATGGAAAATTCGTAACATGATCCTCCGAGCAAACAAAAAATTTGCTCTTAAGATTGCCAAACAATTGATTTAAAAAAAAATATTAAACAAAATTATTTTAGGTCATATCTTGAGTTACTCAAACTGCAGTACTATATTCTAAACAGTACATCTGCAGTAGTATAATATTAGTATGAAAACGGAACACATACACCTTATCATAAACTCAGTGACTACAAAATATTATTCATGAAATTGTAAAAGCATCCGTTTTGTAAATTCATTTCTGTAATTTAGAATTATAAATCAGTTATAAAATATGTAAAACTTCCAGCATAGATTTTTGATAGTAATAAATAAAAAAAAAACATTTTGTCACACAGAGCGAAATGTTTTTATAATATTAATTTATATATAAATGTTTCATATATAGTGAAAAATGTGTAGAAAAGAACACCAATATAGAATTTAGAAGACTGAAACAATTATTTGATTATAGTAGAGGAAAAAAGCATCAACTTTGGAAATAATATAAAACTGTTTATGCCAAAAAAGGTTAAATGAATTTTTACTAAGAAAACTTTATGCATTTAATAAAAATGTATTTTGTTAGTGAAATCATGTCTTTTATATCAACCTACTTTTATTTTCTTATTAACGCTGGTCCTCGTCCTTTTTCTAACTATCATAAAGTATAGTCTTTAAGGGAAAAACTCATTTTACTCAGTAAAGAGAAAATAATGGTGACATGAAAACATAGTTGTCTTGAAATTTAGATGGATTTATCCATTTTTTGGGTGTAAAGTTTTGCATTTTTTTAAAAAAATGTCTTACACTCTGGTTATAGTTATATAATGTGTATTGTACATACAAGGGGCTTGCCAAGGTTGATTAAATTTATCCTCCTCAATGTGCGTTCATCGTGTAAAAATGTACGGGAAACAAGCATTTGTATATTTTCAGCATACATTATTTTAACAGCTGTTATACAAACAGATGTAAATACAATATCTGTGTTACAGTTTACACAGGTGTTTAAGGAGAACAAATGCAATAGAAATAAAATACAAAGGGAAGTGTTGAGTGTTAATTATTTATTGTATACACAACACATGGAATATCTGCAACACCAATTTATAAAACTTACATCCTATAAAATTTGTAACTTAAAAAAGAGAAAATACATTCAAAAACACAAAAATTCAAAAAAATCACATCAAATTTTACTTACATTAAAGAAAATCATTTACATACTAAATTAGTAGCTAATATTGAAAACACAAAAATAAGAATGTAGGTAAATGTTCTTATGTTTATAATTTTCTCTTATTCTGTTAGGTACAAATTCAGTAAATTGAAGAATATTGAGAGCTGTTTTTTTTTTCAATCTGTTGTTCTGCTTTTTATAACAAAGACAATGAAGTTGCAATAGCAAATCTCCTTCGCTATAATCACAATTACTTCCAATATGATTTTGAGACGAGTTGCTGCATGTAAATATAGCTGCTACGATTACTTCTCTTGCCAAATACGAGATGCAGTGTAATTTTTTGTGATGGTACAAGAAAATGTAAAGGCCGAACTGATGTTAATGATAAAAGAATACAAGGACACTAGTCTGTTACAACAAAAAGCATTGTTCAATGAGTTGCCCAATTTAAGAAAACTAGAGCTTTACCATAAGTGAGTTAGGTGTGAAATGTCCTTACATTTCAAGTTCACAAAAACTTGTTTACTTGATGGTTTCTGATGATCGCAATTGTCACTATGATGTTCCTCCCCCATTAATATTACCTGGCAATGTGACACTAATATGTGAGGTTTTGTCGATGTCTATAACTTTGTTGCCCCTTCGTATGCCACTGTTGCTTGGCGAGTTTCTAGAACTGGACACTACAACAATTATTATGTCTGTTTTTCAGACTGCACATCTGCATTGAACCATTCAAAACAATGCCAGTACTCATAGTGCTTGATAGCTTCTCAATAGCTTCTTTCGGAATTTTCAAGGAAAGTTTCTGAACACCGGGCTTATAGAGCGATTTAAATCTTCATTTCATTAAAACTTACTTTATTTTCACTTTTTGCTGACCATCGGAGATTAAAAAAACAGCCCTAGGTTGCATAACAAAGTAAATTGAAGAAATGCCATATAGCAGACACCCCCACCAACAGTGTCACTAGCAATTGGTGAATGTACTGATCAGTATCCAAGAGAATTGTAGAAAACCAAAATGTCTTAAAAATAACTCTTACACTTATTGAAAATGATAAAATATAGGTTTACTATCACACGATTATTACCATTTTAAAACATCAATTTACTGAATCCATTAAGTCTTGAAATTTAGACCAATTTACTTAATAAATAAAACTGCTTTCCATACTAAATAATATCAAAATGTTTACTATTTTTTTATTAACAATTTCACCTTAGCATTTTTCAACGTTTTCCCCTTACTAATATAAAAAAATTTGATGATTGTGGAATAAAATGAACCTTCAGATGTTGGTGGATCCATTCATTTTAAGGAATTCTTGAGTTCAAAAAAGTTTTTTTTTAGTGTGTGTATATGTGCGCATACATTGCTGGAGAATAAACTAAGCAACTTCATAAAGTTTGGCATGTAAGTTTAGGGTGAATATTCTCAGTAGCATACTTCAGAAAAAAATGTTAATTATTTTGTAAACATTTTTTTAAATCAGAATTTCTCAAAATTGCCATAACGATTTTGGTCAATTTTTTTTATGTACTCCACAATTACCCTTACAAAATGGGTCATTACATTACTCCAAAAAAATATGTTCAGAAATTACCTAAAAAGTTTAAAAAATTGGTCTAATTTTCTACCAATTTTTTAGTTTTTGTCTGCAGCTTTTGAACAAATTTTTTTAAAAATAATTCAATGTTTGTACAATGATTTTCTACATTTTATTTATATATATATCTGCAGTTACTGAGAAACATTAAAAGTTTCCTTAATTTTATTTACTTAATTACAACATATACATCGACTGTATGTTGTAATTACAACACCCAATTGATTACTTATAGTAAGGAAAGACTACATTTTTCTAAAAAAAACTGATACGTCTACTGTATGTATTCTTCCATTTAAAAAAAAGAACATTTATAACATAAACATCACCCAGTATAAGTATTTGGTCTAAATAACCCTAATAATAAAATACCCTGCCATTTTTTCTTAAAGTCTTACATTTTAAAATTTTAGGTTGTGACATTACATATTAAGTATGCTTTATAAGTACACTAGTTTAGTTTTTATTAAATTCAATCAATTTACTATTACCTGTTACTAAGATGAGGCAGTTGCGTTTGTGTTCATGTAGGTTGTTCGTATTGTAACCTAAACACATTCTTTTTCAAAGGGAAAAATGAAAATTACTTCAGCTGCAAGTAAAGTGCGTTACAGCATTTCTCAGACAAGCTGGATAGAAATTGTATATTGTTACTGAGCTGGACTTAGTACCATTTTGTGTCACAAACACAAGAAAGAAATGTAAACAATTTCCTTTTGTTGTTAGCTTATTTATATAAGTACAAAATTACACAATGAAAATGAATGTGTGTAGGTGTCATTCATTATTTATAATATAAACATGACCATGAATTTTTGTTTCAGTTTTTATATTTAAGTGTATTTGCTAATTTTTACAAACATATAATTAAGAATATTTTACTTATTGCCAATAACAAATGGTAGAGCAGAGGAAACACGTTTTTTAAACTGCTAGTACTCTGCAGTGGTAGGCAGTACTGGAGACACTCACAACTGAGTTATCAGTGATGGCTCGAACAATAAAATTTTAGTTTCTGTAAGGAACACTGTGTGTTTTCTATGATTTTCATCGAAATTTCAATAAACATTGAGTTGGAGTTCTAGAATGAAATATTATATCCAGTGGATTAAGACACTTAGTACTGTTGGATCTGTGATTAAGAGGAAATTACCTAGCCTACTCGCATTCAGAAATAAACATATCATCTGGGCAACAGGCTTTAGCTCTGGGTATGTCATGTTATCTGCTTCATTACATCTTATATGATGATTTATAAAAATTCATACCAAAATAATGACTGGACAGCAGCTGACCAAAAGGGATTTTCTGAATCACAGATAATTTTGTGACATAATGAACACGATTATTATTTAAAATGTTGACACATCGTAACGACTTTTGGATGGCCTTACGTTAATGGACAGAACAAGTTCTCCCAGATATATAATGAGTGTGGTGTGGTGTCTCTAAAACAGAGATCCTTAAAAAGAAAAATGTTACAGTAGCATTAACATATGTCAACGTGGACAACTTGCTGCATCCAGAACTGGAAAGGTGTCGGGTGTGAGGGGAATGCAGCTACAACGGACACACAGAGAGCATCGATATAAGTGGTTCAACAAATCTTTCTTGAACAAGTCATTCCATGATTCAGCGACGTTTCCTGGCTGCCTCACTCACCTGATCTATCGAACTGCAACTTCTTTTATAGGACTACTTCAAAACAAAAGAGTACATAAGTAAACCAGTTGAAGTGCTGAAGATTTCTACGTATAAAGAAATCATAGCTGTGACTGGTGAAATGTGGGAGAAAGCAGTGCTGCAGAGCTTTGAAAATTTGTGCTTGATGAGAAGGATATTTACTTTTAAAATTAAGACAAATTTCACAAATTCATTAAAGATCTATCATTTGTTATAATAATTAGTTTTTGTACCTTTAAAATACACAAAGTATAGTTCCTCTGCTCTAACCTTTACAAGAAATGAATTCTAAGCATTTACTATAAGAATAAAGAAATTAGTTTTGTTCTCAAATGTATGTTACAATAGCACCTGAACAATATTTTATAAAGTAATTTTAACAATAAAACTAATTTCATATTATGAAAAAATATACAGTATAATATTAGACTAAAATTACATTCTACAAATTTTAATACTTTTCCAATTTGTACGACTTCAAATATATACTAGCACACGGTTTTATATTATAGTTAAACAACAAACAGGTAAATTTAAAATTCAGTCTATAATTCGTGATGTTTGCACTTGAATTCGGTAAAACAGATTCACCAAAGTAAATTTTAACGGAATGGTAAGACTTAATGTTTGGCTTGTTTCATAAAGAACTCTTTCTTCTTTATTGGATCCGGAATGATCTGCAAACATGATTTTGAAAAGATTAATAAACACCTAAACAGTAAATAAAACACACAAAAACATAAATAAAGCTTCTTTATAAATTTCCTATTAAAAATAAGTTCATTCTCTTCTTACTTTCTCTGTGCAAAGTAGCCTAATAAAGGAAGTTTCGTGATTGTTCATACAATCGATTTTGATGTACATATTTGTTTTCAAGTGGGATTTTTTAATTTACTCTGGAACTGTAAACTGCTTTTATTTCAAATTTGTTACACTGGCTTAAATTACAAATCTTTACATAATAAAAAATTTCAGAAATAAGGTCATTTTTTTTTTTTTTTTGTAATCTCCAAACCAGAATTTTTTTAGGGAAATAACTGAAAAAGCGGAAGTCTGTATGATGTCTGTACAATGTTTAGTTATTTACTAATATGGTTTATAAACCTTCATTTATCATCAAACTTTAAATACTTATTTTTTCAAAAATAGGCTTATTAAAGTTTGTCAGTGCTTTGCCGCTTGGTGTCACAGAAAACATTGTAACTACCGTTGTTTTTCTTAAATTTATGTTTTGAGTTTTTTATCTTGCTGCAGTTATGTTCAAGTTTTTAACTAAGAAACAAAAAAATCAATTATAAAATTGATGAACATCAATTTGATCATACAAATCAGCCCAGCTATCCAATCTATTTGCTTATTATTATTATTATTTTTAATGATAGGTAGTTATGTCCATGAGGCATTTAAACTTTCACTTTTCCCTTTGACTCCCATTATTGGCTTTCAAAATTCCCTTACTAAACTTATGCAGATTTTATTTGATCATATGTTCCTTAGGTTCACCACAGAATGCAGCACATACAACTATTTTATTCCCAGATGTCTACTTTTGTTTGCACAAACTTTCTGTAGAGAACACTATTACTGTTATAAAGCTTATTCATTACTTCAAAAAACCAAAATATGGAAACAAACAGTTATTACATACTAATATATATATATAGCTGCACTTTTAACTTTTCACATATCTAAATAAATTTCATATGACACCTGTACTTCTAAAATTGTTATTACTGTACCTATAACTGTGATTATGTTCATAAAATATGGTCCAGACTATTATTAACCTACTAGACAATGCAGCATGTGCCACACATTGATAAATGTTCTTATCAGACGTGAAGTAGCATCTACACCCACTTTTTGTTCTAAACTACTACAATAACATTTCAAACTTATATACACTCTCTGAGCGTATGCAATTTATTTTCTTTCTTTTTAACCTACTAGGTAATGGAATCTAGTTAAAAAAAAGGTTTTTTTTTCTAAAATATTTATAGGTTAAAAAACAAGTTAGGATCTGTGTTGCCAGAACTGAGCAAAAGTTATTAGAGTAAATCAGAGTAGTTACTTTAAGTAAGATAATATTATTTGGTTCTAAAATGAGTGAGATCTCTATAAAACTCAAACAGAAAAAATTGATTGTAGAATAAAATAAACACATTGATTTTGTTTAAAAATACAACCATTATTTTTATTATTATACTTAAGATTTATTAAAATCCATTAATGTAGACTAACTCAGATGAAAAGTTTAAATTAGAATATACATAAGGAATGTTGACACTACCAATGAGATGTCATTAAAATATTTTAATTAAATATTAGTTTTGTATACTAAAGATAGGCGTTTGTTCACACTTATTAATGTTACATCTGAGTTGATGTAACATCAAAGGTCGTTATAACCAAATTCAACTGTATACCCATGGAAAACACATACATACTCAGCCCACCAAAAAAATATTTTATTTAAAATAGTATTTTTCTCACCGTATCTTGTCCAGGTTTCCATCCAGCGGGACAAACCTCTCCGTGCCGATCAGTATACTGAAATGCTTGTACTAATCTTAAAGTTTCGTCCACACTTCGCCCGACTGGCAAATCGTTCATTGTAATTTGCCTTAGTACACCCTTATTATCAATAATGAACAGCCCTCTGAAATACATATATATTAAACTTATTAATTTTTTTTCAAAATTCGCTAAAATGTTACATGTTACAATCAACTTCTGATTATCCACGGGTCAATCATCTACTTTATTGAGTTATTAACAGTCAATTTTTGACATAAATAAAAATGATCATTCATATTTTTAATAAATGTGTGCTTAACTTTTTGAACAGTCATACAACACAATTTCTACACTTTGAGGTGATTTTTTGATAGTAAGTGGTTTTATTGCTATTTTGGCAAACATGAAAATATCTAATTCATTCTCCCGACAAAAAGAAGATTCATTCTGCCTATCTGTGTCCCCCTCCCCATCCTACCTATTTGCATATTAAGAAATCACATTTAAGCATTCTACTCAATACTGGTGGATTATCTGAGAATTTTTTCATCTGTGGTGCTGGAGCCACCTAATTTCACAGATAACTAGGAGTTGACTGTATAGGTATTTTTGACTAGTCAATCTGCAAACGTACAGATTTCGAAACAATGTTTTGAAACATTTTCAGTGACTGTTTATCAGATACATGTCCAAGTACTCTTGCGTATATGCTTAAATGTCTATCACAGCACTAGCAGCTAAACAATAAGTCAGAAAATTATAAACATTTGGTACTTTTATTCTTGAAAACAATATTTTTTTAAATCTTCACTATATTACGTTTAATTTAATTTATCTGGTATAAGATAACTGGTATAAGATTTAACTATTAGTAATTTAAATATTTCATTCATTCATTAATGACATTTAATATAGATTAAAGTCAATAAGAATCAGTCATATCACTGCAAAACAATGGATAACATTCTTATTTTAATTTAATGTGGAGCAACACAAGATTATTTATAATTTGCCAATTAAAAGCAATTACTCTGTGATTAAAATGTCTCGGGTTCATAATTATAAAAGCGGCAGATAAACATTCAGAAAGGCATAGTGGCCTACTATATGTACATAAAAAAAGGCATAGTAGCCTACATAAAAAAATATCTCTTTCATATACTGAACCTAAGGTAAAACTTTTCATTTTGGTATTTTTTTTAATGTTGTTTTTAGATATGAAATTTAATGTTTACATTAAACCAACTCATTTTTTAATTGTGATAAACATTTGTGAAACACCATATTCACATTTTAAAGTTGTGGTTTTTTTAGTTCAAAAGTAACAGTAGTGGGCCTATGTTCAATAAACATTTTACAAAAAGATATATAAAGCCATTTACGTTTAGAATTAGTTCTGAATTTTTTAATAAAAAAACCAAACAAACGTTTTTTAAGGAATATTTTTTTTTATTCATATGTAGCAAACTACATAGATTATAGGCCAATATAACATTACAGTAAAAATTTTGATTTTAGAGGAACTGCATGAAACAAAATTATAAAAATCTAAATCAAATTATTCTAACTGCATAGGCCTAAAAATAATATACCTCAATGCATGACCAACATCTTCTAAATAAACACCATAGTCCTTGGCGATTTTGTGGGTTAAGTCTGAAAGTAAAGGTATTTTAAGTGGTCCCAAACCTCCATCTTTTCTTGGTGTATTCATCCATGCTAAGTGTGTAAAATGGGAGTCTACAGAGCAGCCCACCACTTCAGTATTAATTTTACGGAATTCCTCTATGCGGTCATTGAAGGCTAAAATTTCAGTTGGACAGACAAACGTGCTGTAAAATATGTAAAATGCTAAATGAGACAATGCACATTAACACATTATTTGATATAGACATTTTATATGTCACATTTAACTGAATAATTTAATATTATTTTCAAATTTAGGCCTAATCTTTTTAAATTCTATTTTAAAAGTAATACATATAAAATTTTGAAAAATATAACTTTAAAAATAAGTACCAAATTAATTACTGTACTTACAAGTCCAATGGGTAAAAGAAAAAAACAACATATTTCCCTTTATAATCACTCAGTTTAAGTTCTTTGAGTTCTCCATTAATTACAGCTGTTCCTTCCCAGTATGGAGCTGGTTTGGAAACTAGGAAAAACAACAATATACTGTGTCAAAAAAATTTGAATATAGTTACAACTTCACTATTAACACTATTCAGAGAAAATATATCAGGATGAACAAAACAATAAAAAGTAATCAAGATTATGGTCACATTAAGCTGAAGAAAATGCTGACAATATCAAGACGCTACTACTCAAGAGTTTTGAGAATTACAACAAAATCCTTACTTGCAATCAAAAAAATTATTGTCTTTCAAAATCGTATATGCGATGAATGGACACTCCTAAAGTTGTCTGTAGTAAGCGTCTTGATATCAAGATCGCAAAAGGACCTAGCTATTTCTGGCAAATAGTTTTTATCGGTCAGACCTAAAGGGACAAATTCTTTGTATATAATCTACAAATGTTAAAAAAATTACCATAAATAACTCCTCACAGAGAAAATGTTTTCCACAGTATTGATGCTTGATTTCTAAATTGTAACCATACCCTACACTCCGTTTTCATAACCTTATACATGAAGTCTGGATCTTCTGCAATAATCTGTTTAATCTCAGTGCAGGCTTGTACTCTTCTGTCATGCGGTCTTACATTAAAAATTGGAGGAAAAACTTCATGGCAAATCTCATGCTTTCATTTGTTCAGACAATATGTGTTGGCATATTTAATATATTTTTATAGCTTAAACTACATTATGAATAGTTTATCCTGATGGATGATTTTATCAACCATGCCAACGATTTGTTAATTGATAGCCTTAAATTGATTGATTTGTTAAAGCTGGTCACTTTCTAGACTCACAGTCCTTTTAAAAAATGTTTGAACTATTCAAAAGTCCTTCATTTACAATCATCAGCAAACACTTGAACCAACATTTGATAGGATTTCAATCACTATTTTTCAGTGTCAAACAAAAATTAATACATATAAATAACTCATTAACTGATGTCCTAATGAAAATCATAAAAACATCAAGACATTCTGTCAACAACAAGGTTTGTGCTACCTTGTTCTTCCTACTTGTAAGAAGAGTAGGAAAGAGCCCTTAGAGTAAAATATTTACTTTTTCAGTTTAAATTAAATTTCTTGGTAAAACTGCACTTTAAGACCACGTCATTTTCAATAATTTTTGCATTAAAACGCTTTGTTATATATCTGATATTAATAACCCAAATATAATTTTTTGAAAACAACAGGAAATTAGAAAAAATGGAAAATAAAAGTGTCAAACATAACCTCAAAATGACTAACATGCAAAAGTAAATAACATGTTTTTCATCATGAAAACAATTTTATTAACTTTAGGATCTGACACGGTTATTGAGTGAAAACATGGTTTTGGCTGTTTTAACACATTTGTTGGGTATATAGTTATATATTGTGTGAAAAGTTAAAGAAGTTTCCACTAAAAAGAACTAGTAATAACTGACTTACCAGTATTATAATATGATAACAAACATGAGCAATACCTTGCTGGGTGACTGAGGTATAGTAATCTTACACAGTAAATCTAGCATGTTCATTGCAAATAAACAGCAATGATGTCACAAATGATCTGTTAAAAAAGGCTTAAAATCATAACTTTTTTGAAATAAATTGTATCTTCCGTGAGTGAATAAATCATATTGTAATAAAAAAGTACATTACAAAAAATTTTATTGAAATCATTACTTTAGCATGAGGTCAAAAAGTGCAGCGATACCAATTTCTTAGTCCTATGGAAGCTTACAATTTAAATGCCTATTCTTATTCTGTATGCAACTTACAATTTAAAGCTTAACAAAATTTGTAATTTAAAGCTTAACAAAATTTGTAATCATATTTAGTCTTCAAGAATATTTGTTTAAACTGTTTTATAAACCACAAAATATGTAATAATAATTGAAATAATAATTATAATTAGCCTAATTATTGAAGTATACTGTAAGCAAAACTACTTACTAACTGCTTTTGTGAATTGTAATTTATGATCAGTTCCAGTTGCAGAACTGTGTGGGTAAATATTACCGCCTGCATAAGAGTAACAACTTTCTTCTTCTAAACTAGTAATATCAGAACAAAATAGAATAACTATTAAAAAAGTATAACCTACTACAGAACACACAAACATTTTCAATGTTAACTTTAACCGGTACGTGTTGAATAACCTTATCTTTGTAAACCACGTATACCAAACTTTAAAACTTTGCAGTGAGACTGTAATGTTTTGAGTACACGAAATAACAAAACACAGCAGCCAAAAAAACAGTAAACACTAATCATATGGTCATAGTACGTATCAACAGTTAATATTACGTATCACAGATAACAAACATACCATAACCCGAATAACATTAATAGTTTAGTTTGCTCACTCTTACATAATTTTATCTACTACGTTATTGCATTTTTTTGATCAAATCGTCTTGAGATAATGTAAAACAATGCAATGCATAGAACTTTGTTGCAATCTATAATTATTTTAAAAATTTTATGCGTTAATTTTAATTACTTACAAACTATTTAAATATATATGTTATACGATTTGTAAAAAAAAGTGTGTATGAAATTGAACATAATAATATTGCAATTTCCTGAATTTCAATACATGTTTTTCTGTAGAATAATAATTATGGAATTATATTTCACTTTCTTCTAGTTTATCTATGCTTCTACAGTATTTCTTCAATGTACAATAATGTAATCGTAGTAAAGTGCTTCCATCTGGGAGAAAAAGAAAACACTGATTTGTTAGTCATTTTTTTGCAATAGGTAGCACTTGACATGCTAATTATAAAATATTATTTATGACAAAATTTATAATGCTTTTCAAGTACAGGTAAATATATAGTATGCCCGCGCAAATTCAACCTGAAGAATTAAATTTATTGTTATGAAATGTATAATGGATTTAGATTAGTTTATTGACTTGAATTTGACAAGGAATTAAATTTTATAATCAGCTGTGAAAGGAAGTTGCTATAGAAACAAAAGTCAATCAGATATGCATTATTTGTTTAGGTAAAATACACTGGAGAACTTTCCTTTTGTGGTTTATGATTTTAATTTTTTTTTAAATTGTTACAATAACTGGTTTTGTATAATATGTTTACAAAAGAGAGCTTTTGTATTTAATTACATAGCAATAAATTGTAAACTGAAAGTTTTATAGGTTGTATAGCTTATAGTGTTTTTTAGTAAATAATATATTAGTATGGCCTATTCACTATTATTTATTTTAGAATGATGAATGATGATAAATGATAAATATCTCAAACAATTATTAATCTGTGCTATTAACATTTTTATTTTAAAGTCTGATAAAATTTATTTAAGTTATATTGATTTCTACATGTCATATAATTATTTAATTTTTAAAATATCGAAAGCTTATTAGTGTTTAAGTTTTTAAATTTCGCAATTAAGTAATATGTATATGTATTTTTTGTAGTTGAAGTAAAATAAATTTAAAATTCAGTTACATCAGTATAATTAATGTAATGTTTTAATTCATTAGTTGCAGTTATAATAAAACGATTTAAAAGTAATTGAAAGAAAAAATTACTTTTAAACTAAAAAAAATTTCTAACACTAGGTAAATTACATAAATTATTGATGTGATTTTCTTTAGTGTTTCTACACTATTATTATTGCCTCTAGAACGATATTATCTAGTATAATTCAGTTACACTGTCTAATATTGCTGAATAAATAGTGATTCAGCATCAAGTAATAATGCTGAGCTATCAATGTTGTTTGCAACCAAGTTTTAATGTTAAATTTATTCAGATAGCTACTGCTATGTTAAGCTTAAAGGTTACATTATTACAGAATTTGGTTAAGATTAACAGGCTATATGTCATATGTTTTTAAGTAGTGTACACAATTTTTATAAAAATAAAAACTGTAATTTTTTTATTTCAGTTTAGGTACAGTTGGTAAAAAATTGATCTAAAAAATTAAATTTTTTTGAAATGTCAGAAAATAATGAACACAACAAAATTTCTGACCCGTTGAATATCTTCAAAGATCAGGGTGACCGCATTGAAAAGGTCCTCCGAGCTCTTTCTTTAGATGAACGTTACATTAACTACAGTGGATTTGATGAGGAAGAAGATGATTTTTGTAAGTACTGTAACTTGTTTATAAACATTATTTTTTACAGACATAACTATGAAAGATAATATGGGTATTTTCTTATTTTGATCTTATTTTTTACTCAGACTTGTACATTTATTTTATTTTAAAAATGTTTTTACTAAAATATGTTTTTAGCAAAATCCAATTTTTCTTTAATCCCTTATCAATGTTTAATACCTTTCACAAAAATTCTGCTGTGATGAGCAAGTGCGTCATTCTAATTTTTATAGAAAATTAAGGTTCTCTCATGTTTTGAAAAATCATCAGCAGCACACTAAGTGATTTTTAAAGTTAGCAATATATATATATATATATATATATATATATATATATATATATATATATATATAGAGAGAGAGAGAGAGAGAGAGAGAGAGAGAGAGAGAGAAACAGCATCAATTATTTCATTCTAAATAAATGTACATATCACAACCATCTGTTGAATGAATGATTGAAGGAACATACAAATGAAGGTTTTTATATGAGGTGAAGTTAAGCCCATTAGGTCCTCTCTTTCACTTTACTTAGTTGAAGAACTTACCAATTTACATACTTTGATGTGTTTAAATTGTTTTTTACAAAAAAATTATTTTAAATATATTATTGCACAACTTAAAAATTTACTCATAGATCATTTATTTTATTAGTAAATAATGTCATGTCACTATAGTAATAACAAATATCAATGGACCTATTTTAAAAAAAAAATGTTGCACTACATTACAGTTCCTATAAATCCTTCGGGATCTGTACTGATGCCTAATCCAGAACCTTATAACAAAGCAGAGAAAATGAGAGAAGCGAATTTATCTTTGAAGTCAAATGAGTATACACAAAGAACAACAGCAATTAAAGTTACTTTTGCACCGAAGAAGACGATTTTTGTATATAATGGAGAAACATATTCGTTTCAGGCTGGTAAGGTTTTTATTTTTATAAATACTGCTTATAACAGCTTTGAGTTTCTTTTAAATTCCTTTAATTTTACACCTGAACCATTCATTTATTTTCAAATTTGTTAAACTGCATATTGTTATGAATGTACGTTATAGGTAATGCAAATTTATGCAGTATCTTATATACTGGTTTTTAGAAATCAGACCAATTTTGTGTGTTTTTTTTATAATTTCAAAAACCTTTTTAGAGAGAGAAAAGAGAGTGGGGGCGATATGGGGAAATATAAAAGGAAAGAGGGGAGAGAGGGAGAGAGGGAAAGAGGAGGAAAGGAGAGGGGGCGAGATAGGAAGTGAAAGAGAGAGGAGAGAGACTTTGACCTGTACTTTTTTGTGTTACTTGATAATTATTTTTGAGCAAAACTCAATCAAAATGCATATGCCAGTTTAGAAGTAAACCAGTTTTCTTACCCTTTGAGGAATACTGATATTTCAGAATGTCACAATACCAGATATGTTAGGGAGTGAGGATGTGGGACAAGTGCAAGATAAAAATAATAAAAAATGTGTTTACTCATCACAAAATTTTATTTATACTTAACAATTAAAACCTTGTAACAGGCTCCAATTACCTTAAAAAGCATAATTTAAATTATCATATCCCACAATCCATTGTGAGGAACTAATAAACTGTTCTAGTAATATATAGCATATATTACTAAATGATAGTAATATACCAACATGTATGTACTGTGTTTGAATTCTCTTTCAATAAAATTTAAGTTTGAAGTCAGGCCTGTAGCCAACAAATATAAACAGTTTGCTAAGGGAACAACTTACTTGGGTACAAACTCCACTCAGTGTAGGGAGGAAGTAATTTTTAGAAAAAAATAACCCCGTTGAACAAGTTTTTGGCACATCTTTAAAATTTTCTACAGTTTATAAATTGAACAGCTTTGGCTTTATGAGTGATTTTATCAGTTTTAACAGTCTGTTAGCTTAAAGTTCCTTCCAGAGGGATGGCAGGATATGTGTAGGTACTGTATAGACATGCACACTCGTGGTACACCATGATCTTTTAATTTATAACATTTTATTCATTTTTTAAAGCAGTCCTACGAGTAACTTCAAGGTGGTCAGATGGCAGCCCAACTGCAGCCCAGGCTTGTAGATTACATTCTTCTATGTACTATTATAAAATACAAGAATGTAAAAAAAACAATACAATGTTTCATTGTTATAATATGAGATCATACATATTTTTTATTGTAAGAATTTTCATTAGCCCAGGCATATTGACATTGACATTTGCCTGTCCTAATGTAAACTGATTAAAATTTAAAACAACAATCAATTAATTTGACTACCATTGCTCTCTACAACATTGTTATATTTTACTGCGTTAGTATTAAGGAACTGTCACTGGCATTGTTTTCTTCATCTCTGGAAGATGATATTGTTTGTGTTTGCTTGTTCTAAGTTTTGGTAATAAGAAACTATTAAACATTATTGTTTTACATTTTTTTTATAGGAGTTTTACTTATCTTTTATTATCTTTGTGTTTATAATTAAGGTAAGAAATATTTGTATTTTATTCACTAATTATTTGTTTAACGAGTAATTTGCTCATTACTTGTCATTGTGGTTTAATGTCTTTACTTTGTGTTACTTAGACTAATGAAGATGAGAAACTGATGTAATTAATGAAAAAGCCAACAGTACTAACTAGAATTTAATTTGCCTGTGGGCAAGAGTTGTAACACTGACAGAGCTACATCTGTCAGTATCTCATAAATGCAAAACTTTGGTTAAAACATTGCGATGTGTTTAATCCCCTCTCAATGAGTTGCTATTCTTTACATAGTAGTCGGTGTCACTTTTAGTTTTTCCACTTTTTTAAATAACATTTTCTTTAACTTTAATTTTTGTATACTTCTGTGTATACAGATATGATTTTTCATTTACAATTAATGTGTTGATCTGGTGTTGAGAAATCAGGTCGGTTAGATTTCCTCCTTTTGCTAACAACAAAAAATACATATTATATTGGTGCTTAAAGAATGCTAAACTTTGCTCTTCTCACTATACTGACACTTGCTACTCAAATTCTACCCTAAAACTGAGCTAATTAAATAAAATTACAGAGTAAAAATAGTATCAGTCTGAATTAATTTTAGAAACTGCATTTCGTGTTCTATTAGAAATATCATTAATAATTTGTTTTTATTTATTTTTTAATATTTTTATTGATGTACATTTTTTTACAATTTCTAGGTCTATTTCCATTTTCTATAGAAGATACTAAATTTGGCGCACAGACTCGAAGTTCTGCAACTAGCTCTAGCTCTATGAGTTCAACGAGTGATTTTTTAAAATCTAACAAAGGTAATGAAACTAAAATACTTGTAGTTAAAGTGCCAAACACTGAAAGTGGAGAACTGAGTTCTGTTACTGATGATTTTGAAAATGATGATGTTTGTATTCCTATGTCTAGCTGCACTTTTAAATTTGAGCAAAAAAAATTGGGAAATGAGATACAAGAACAAGTAGCAGAGCTTCCGGAGGAATGTAATGATGAAGAAAATCAAATTCTAGAAGAAGAAATAGACAATAACACGGCTGAAGAAAGTGAATCTGGTATTGAAAATAGTTCCGGCGTATTGATTAAAATAACAAGTGCAGATAGTTTCGAATCAGATGTTACCGATTGTAGTGTACACAATGAGAATGAAGAAGATCAAAATACAGCTTTAATCAAAGAAAATTTAAACAATAACAGTGATAAATCAGAATTTATTGAATGCAATAATTCGCCGAACATTCAACAAAACACACTTAAAAAATCCCAAAACTATGAGACAAAATCAAATAAAAAGTTTTTCATTACAAACGAAATCAAAAACAAACATGTTGGCAAAAACAATAAAAAGTCACACAAATCTTTAGATGAAAACGAAACCAAAAATATTCTGTGTAGAAAAACAGACGCGATACAAAAATCAAAAATTGTATCAACAAAAACCAAGTCTATTGATATAGATATAACACCATTTTGTTCAACAGATTGTAGTTCTCATATTAGTAAAGAGAGACCAAAAAGTTGTGTTGAAAGGAAGAAAAGTGGAAAGCGATCAGTTAGACCATTCACTGCTCCTGTGACGAGGACATGCTGTCAATGGGGCCAACCTAGGCTTCCTGAATACAATGGTTTGAGATCTGAATATGGTTTGAGTGCTGAACAGCTGATAGAGAGGAAAAGGTAATAAAATTTATTTTTATGTATAGTTATAATTGAAATCATTAAAAAAAAATAAATATAAGCCAAATACCAATTATTAACTGAAACACTTTTAAATACATTTAAAAAAACAATTTATATCAAGTTGCAGGTTCTTTTTGCATAATAATATTGACTATTACAGTGTAAAAATTGATAATACTTTCTAAATTGTATTCTATAAATCCTTCAATAAAAATATGACAACATATTAGTCTATTTATTTTGTTTGTAATTCAAAAGGATTGTTGGAAATGCGATATGTTTATGTGAAAAGACAAAGATGAGATATATAGATGCATATAGTATGTTTGTTTTTGTCTATTTTTGTATTTAGAACAAAATACAAGTATAAACAAATACATTTGAATACCTAAAGGCTAATTTTACTGAGCAATTAAGAGTAATGCCAAAATAATTTGTACAAAAGTTTAAACCTATGAAAGTAAGTGATTAAAATATGAACTTCATAAATATTACATTACGTTCTGCGTATTTAGATTTTAATTAAATTTCCATAGTTAAGTACATATATTCAGCTAGTTAATATTGTATATACAGTAATATCAGTTGTTAAAGTCACAAATGTTATTCTTTTAGAATCAAAACTGAAAATAATAAAGCAAGACTAATGAAAAAACAGAACAAGATTAAAGAAGAAGAAGAAAAACGTAAACAAAATGAAGCAAAATTTTGTGCTTGGCTGGAGAACAAGAGGGAGCAAGCTCACCAGAGATATTTAAGGAACCAACACATGTTTTTAGAAGCGAATAGTATTACAACTTATCCAGCACCGACATCTCATTTGTAAGTAATGTTTGATTCAAACTTGGCACAAAAACTGAGTTTGCAGTAGCTTGGATTAGTTTTTCATCCAGCAACTAAATACAATCAAGAATTACTGTTTCAACATGGCGATCATTCAAAATTAAATATAAATATATATATTTAACTTTTTTGAAAATATGTTTTTAAAAATACATTAGTGTAAACAATTAATTTATGTAAAGTTATTAAAGTTTGTTGCTTTTTGGAAATCCACGTTGACCACATCAGGAAATCATTGTTTATTCTCTATAAAGTATGCTATTTTAAAGTACAGTAACTTTGTTTAAAATACACATTCAATTTGTAACACAAATGTATGATTACAGGAAGAAAATGGGATCTTTAAGGAGCAGAAAAATATCAAAAATCCATAAAAAATGTATTTCTTTGGAGGAAATTTTAGTAAAGGCGAAACCATGTGAAGAGAAGACATACAGAATTTATTTAGGCGTATCAGTTGATTAGACAAAGAAGTACAGTAAAGTACGTTTAAGACCAAATACCTTTTTAAAAGAGCTAAGTATTGTTATATTAACACAAACATTTATCATAACTTCCGTAAAAAACATACTTCATAATAATTAAAAAATTATTTATTTTTTAAATGAATTTAAATATCACTTTGTACCTTAATAATTGAACATTTTATTAGCTAAATCAGTAACTTAATGTTACTGTAATACAAAAATATTTTATCTACATAATGGTGTTTTAATTCATATTAATGAGAAGTAATGTTACATATTATTTTAAAAAATAGAAGCACTCGATGTTGTTATGGTACTGTACAGTTAAGGTTGTATTTAAAATATAGTATAAGCAAAACAAAGACATTTGCCTTTTACATTTATAAATTATGTATTAGGAATCTCAAAACATTCAGTAAAATTGTTTTTTATTCTTCAATATTTACCTAAAAGGGGTCAGCTTTTTTAAAACTTGACAAGTTTGCAGGTCCCATTTACTGCTTAATCAAAACATGCAGCTACCCTAAACACTGGTGTATGTACCTGTACGGAACAGATTTATATTTACACTATTGAATTTTTTCTTCATATTTGGAGAATTTTTTTTTTTATTATATCATATAAGAAATGGAAAAAATAAATCTCACGTAATGTAAAATTTTAATAATCACCTTCTACGTTACATACACTGTGTTTGGTGATAAATTAACTATCAGCTGAATAGGGATTTTAGTAAATTAATCTCAAAAAACTTTAAAATTCTATTTATTTGTTAAAATCAGATGTTTCCAATGTAAGTCAGCACCTGAGCTTTAAAACTTTAAATTAAATTTACACATCCTACCATCATTGAGACAAATATTTCTATGTCTATAATCACCATAACTTTTTGGCAAAATTCTAGCTTACTAAATTATGTAAGTCCCTAACACAGCCTAACATGTGTCTCTCCTCCACATCTCAGAAACAGATATCTAGCAGATCTAGGCTATCAATGAGCCAAAGATTTTTTTAAATTTATTATTTATATAACATATATTGATGTTTTCAATTTCACATCTTTAATAAACATGCAACAAATGGTGAAGTTAGTTTTAAATTTCATAATAGGTAATATTCATAATAAAATACAGTACATACCTCATAGGTTAATTAATGTTAGGTACAACCAATATTTTAACAAACTGATTTAACTGACTGGTAGTTAGAAACTTAGGCTTTCATGTAAATATTAGTTATATTAAGATAGCGATTTTTTAAGGCTTTATTAGTTATTTTTTATTGTGTGCACTTCAGTGTACAACATACAAAACATAAAGAAAGAATTTTATTTAAGGTAAATTATTATTGTAAAAACAAATACCTTTATCCTGAGCAAATATGGCTGCCTCCCAGCGTTGTCTTTAAAGTAAGTCCATTTTAAATAAATACCGAGTGAACAGTCTATGGGATAGGCACATTGAGCTTATTTCTTTACTCTGATAGTCCTTGTTATAATTAATATGTATGTATATATATATATATATATATATATATATATATATATATATATATATATTAATCTTTAAGTCTTTGCACTTGGATAACCAATACTGCTGGCCATGCTCCACTTTCAGTCAGCTATTAATATTTAATGTGTTGACAATCCTTAGAGGTCAGGTGGCCAGCCAGTAAACATTCATAAATTAAATAATTGCTTGATGAAAACAATGTAATACTGTAATACTGTTCATAAAGAATGATCTTTTTTTACTTTTATGTATATTATATATTTTTTTATAAGCATATTTAATATTGAATACTGTTTTGTTTATAATATTTAATACTCAGAAGAAATTACACGACTGGAGTGTCAAATGCAGCTGACAGTACAGTCAAAATTTGCTTTATGCTGACAATACACAGAATAGAGGTAAAGCAAAAACAAGAATCACTTAGTTGACAAGTTTTGTAATAGGTTATAGCAAAACTAAACAAAATCAAACAGAGAATTTGACTTCAGTACTGCTGGCCATGCGTTACAAGAGGAATATAACTTATTTTAAAATTTCGTCTTGTCAAGGAAATGGCTGAGCCACTGGCCATCTAATCCCAGAAGATAATCAAAAACTGTCCGAAATGCAAAAGGTTAAGATTTTTGTGTTGAACAACTTTAAAATGCTTTCATATTCTCAAAGTACAAAAGCAAATTAACTAAAAATAAAGATTATTTTTGTAACATATATACAGTTGTCTACCCTAGCGTATGTTCTAATTTTATTTCGATGTTTAAAATAATTAGAATATTAGCTTATACTAAATTACAAAAACAACATTATTAACTGATAAGTTTTACTACTCTGCCGCTTTGAAGCTCTGAGTACAAATGACATGTTAACATTTATTTTATTGTTAAAAAAATTGTATTTTTTTTAATCCAACAGTTACAAATCTCTTTATTTTGTAAATAAAATGTATGACACAAAGGACTAGATTATGTATAAACACAAGTTAGTTTAACTTAGGTTTCTAGTGATTTAAATTTGAATATATACACATTTAAAAAAATGATCTGATATCCTGCATTTATTTTAAAACTGATTGTGGTTTCTTGATATATTATTGTGCTCAAATAAATGTAATAATAATTAGTAATAATTTAAAACTTGTTATGAGTATATTAAAGGTGGAGTTGCATTGCAATTAACTTTGTACAGTAGAAATGTAGCTAACTTTTAAGTATTCTAAACAATACAATTGTGTCATTACTTGTAAATTTTGCCAAAGTAAATTAGTAACCACATACAGTCCTGAATCATACTTCAAAATACTTCTTTGTGAGCAGCTTATCTTGCTTACTTTGGAACCTTGCAACCTCCAAATAAATGCTTCATATAATTTATTTTTAATTATGAAAACAAATAAACTCTTTATTTACTTTAACCCTGTAATAATGTAAAATTATTTATTATGATAATGCATTTTCAGAGCATAACATATGTGTAGAACTATATAACTAATGACCAAGAAATAAAGTCTTTAATATGGTGTATGCAACACCATCATGACTCATCTGGATTTTTTTAGCTGTCCCGGTTTTGAAGTTAATTGACCTGTTGCTAAGTGAAGGAAGGCTGTTCCTACTTCTTCATAATTGGTTCCCATCAGATTTTGCTCTAATTTTAGTGAATATGAAGATTCATTTAGAGACAGTGTAGGCAATTTTAAATAAAAGAAAATTACTGTTAGAGTTAGAGAAGTAATTGGTGGAAAATTAACATAAATCATAAATACAGTTCTTATGTTGTTTTTTCGTACAAGTAATAAATTAATATTTTCCAAAATTTTACATAATAAATTAACTTTCTAGATTTTTTAGCTTCTCAGTGAGGTATTTTGAGGAAATAATTAGGCTAATTTGGAGAAAGTTTGTGCAATGTTTTTGCACTATTTTATTGTTTTTTATATCTATTGATGTATAGATATGTATTAACATATATTAATATTGTAGTTGAACAAAATGTATACACAAATGAATGCCTTATACAACCTTAATGTTTAATCAATACAAATAAATAAAATAAAACAATTTCATACTACGTACTTAAGAAATGCAACATTTACAATTGAAAGCTGACTGCCACTGGTGACATATACTGTAGAAATATGGCACTAGGCATTCTTGAATATTTTGTAATACACTATATGGTACCTTAAGTTTCCTTATACATTTATGAATTAAAGAACTGATTAATAGACAAACATTAAAAGTGGAAAAACTATACAATAGCATATTATTGGAGTTGGTTTATTACTTACAAAGACTGTTTTATATAACTAGAAGAGCTTTTTAAATAATTGCAGTTTTGTTTATCAGTAAAGATAAATAAAGATGTTTCTTATTATACTTCTTATCAATAAAGATGCACAACTTATTACAACAATCAAGGATTGCCTTGCCTACTGTTTTTGTAGCATATATACAGTTTGTCTACTCTAGCATATATTCTAATTTTATTGTGGTGCTTAAAATCAAATTAGAATCTAATCATTTAAAATAAAGAGTTACAAATGTTTTCAGTAGTGAAACAAAGCAATACAAACAAAAATAACAGACTCTAACATACATTAATAATTCTAGTTTATATTTTAGCACTTGCTTCAATTGCTGATGTAAGTCCACCTTCGAAATGAACAATACAGTATACGATAAAATA
The DNA here is from genome assembly GCA_022606455.1 of Callitettix versicolor. Taxonomy (NCBI): domain Eukaryota; kingdom Metazoa; phylum Arthropoda; class Insecta; order Hemiptera; family Cercopidae; genus Callitettix; species Callitettix versicolor. The sequence goes on along the minus strand of CM040183.1, from coordinate 95,856,663 downwards.
AGTAAATTACAGTATAAAAAGTACAAACAAATTTACAAATATTAGTTTCATTTTTAGTGAAGATATTATGTTGTGTGTGTGTGAAAGTATAAAATGCAATAAATGCAATAAAATGTATAGAACTTGTGTAGTTTTTACCTCATTCTTGATTTTTTTTATAAGGCAATACATTTTATTTTTCTGTTTTATTTGTTATGTAAATAAATAATCTTACTAGAGATCCCATTGCTAAAAATATATTAAATATTTCTTAATGTAAAATGTAATAACACACATTTTAGATATTGGAGCAATATGAGAGTGTTCATGAGAGTGTTTAATCAACTATTATATTAACTAATTAGCTAATAATACGACTTGCATCATTACTAAGAGAGACATAGGCAAATGACTTAGGAGAAGGTAGATTATTGTATCAGGTCTTGTGTTGTATCTTGGAAAGGCAGGGTCACAAAAAAGATTCCAGGAGCATTTGGCATGTTAAAAAAAAAGAATAAGGTTGTGGTATGGGACACAATAGTTGGAAAAAAGGATATATTAAAACGTTTACCAGTTAGAGTCCTATAGAAAGAAAAGGCAACCTTAACTTAATGGTATTTGCAGAATTAAGTGGTTGACACTATGGAGTAGAGTTTTAATAATCAGAATACTAATAATTTGTATACAGCAAGGGTGACACATTTCCCCCTGTTATTCTTGCTATTCCATGTTTGTATTTTTCCCCCCATACAAAAAAATATTTAGCCTGCCTAAAATAGTTTTCACTTCAATATTTTCAAATCTTTTAAGATAAAAATATGTTATAATGACATCTAGTTTAAGATTTTTAAAAATTAATGAATTATAATGTATTCTGCTGCTTGTATTTCATATAAATGTAAGCATCTAAGTAAGGGAAAACACTGCCAACTTTGTGGGCCAACCACAAGAAATATATTTCTAAATTTATTTATTCAAACTGTTACCATAGTAACCAATATTAGAACTTATTAGGCCCTATAATCGTGATGAAAATTACACCACACTGTTTCATAAAGTTACAAGTTGGATCATATTATCGGGGTGGGGGAGGTTGAGCATAATATATATATTATATTTAAGGAAGAAGAAATTATATTCGTCAGCAAAGCTGTCCAATTATAGTCTTGATAATATCAATGATATTTTTATAACTTCGGCATTGGTTTTAAGTAATGATCTGTGTTTTATTGCATCAGCTGTTAAAAGACCACAGTACAAAAGACCCACTCACTGTTTACAGTTTGAGTCTCTGGTTATAAGCTGTAGTTTAAATTACAGAAGGACCGTATGTTTACTAATCTGTGCAGTCAGTAGTGTACTTCCTTGTGCAAAACCAGCAAAAGATCAGACTAAAGGCGTGCATGCTTGTTGTACATTTTATAACAAAATTGGTTTGGTCAAGATTTTTTTGTCTTGAAAAATAATTACCCTTCTTGATACTCAATATATCTAGGTTGTTAACGAATTTTATTCATTATTTTAAAATACAATGCCTATTAATGGAAGTGAATTATTATTATGTTACAATAAAGGATGTGGCCAGCGTTTTGATCCAAATCAAAATACTGAAGGTAAGTTACTGTAATTCCTTCCAGTAATACATTTATCAGTTAGCTTTGTCTTTTTTAATGTTTTTGGCCTTGCTTTAATCTCTAAAAATTAAAATATGTTTTTGATTCACCACCTAACTAATGGGTTTTAGTTTCCAAATGTGTGACCATGGAAACCATAACAAAGTTTTATTACACTACAATATTATGAAGGACAATAAAATCTTTTTGTGTATTTCTGAATTCTTGGTACTTCTACAAAAGTAATGATTTTTTAAAAATGTTTTCTATTATGTACTTTATTATTAAATTCACCCATGGAAGATTAAATTTATGACAATAAGATGATTAAAGATTATATGGTAAAAATGCAGTGTAGCCTGTCTTGGATTTTTTGATATTTTTTACTAAAATGCTTTAGTACATGCCCAAAAGCAATAATCCAAAATATAAAAGCGCGGAAACCACGAGAAGTACAATAAAAATCGAAAATAAAAGCCAACATAACCTCAAAATTGCAACTGCGCGAAAGTCAGCAATGTGTTGTAGATCAATGGAACAATAAAAATACATCTAACACGGTTTTTGGGCGATAAAAAACCTTAATTTTTTTGAAAAAGAACACTCCATAATCTAACTGACATGGTTGTTAGGCCTAACACGGTGTTGGGTGATGTTAAAAACCTTTCTTTTTTTTATAAGAATACTCCATAACCTAACTGTCACGGATGATGGGTGAAAACCCTGTTTAAGGAAAGTAGTTACTAACCTTGTAATAAATGTTATTGTGGCGATATAATGCAGCCGATACTTTGTAGAACTGGTGAATTCTTTGCTTATACAGTGGTACCTCAATGTATGATATGATCATTGTCCAGGTCGACTGTAGCGTGGGTACTACTGTATAAGCAAAGAATTTACCAATTCTACAAAGCAGTGGCTACATTATATCCGTCACAAGAACAGTTATTACAAGGTTAGTAACTACTTAAATTAAACAGGGTTTTCACCTGTCATCCGTGTCAGTTAGGTTCACTATGCAACAACCATGTCAGTTAGGTTATGGAATATTTTTTTAAAAAAATAATAAAGGTTTTTTTCCACTCAACACTGTGTTAGGCCTGATATCCATGTCAGTTAGGTTATCAAGTATTTTTTTTTAAATTAAGGGTTTTTATTACCCAAAAACTTGTGTTAAACGTATTTACATGTTACCGACTTTCGTGGTAGCAATTTTGAGGTTATGGTGGTCACTTTTATTTTCGATTTTTATCATACTCCTCGTTTTTTCTGCACCTTTATATTTTAGATTATTGCTTTTGGGTATGTAATAAAGTGTTTTAGTAAAAAAAATATCGAAAAATCCAGGACAGGCTACACTACATAATTACCAATTTTATTTTGTCACTGATATTTAAATGGAGCATGCTAGATTTACTACACCAGCTTCACTTGCCGAGGTATTGCTTATGTGTGTTAACACTGTTATAATAATAAGACTAGTTCTTATAATGAATAATAATCGTACTAGTTCTTAAAATGAAAAGTTCATTACCACTGCCATAACACATTACAAGGGTATTAAAAAATAATGTTTTTCACCCAACAGCTGTGTTAGTTAGGTCCTTAAGTCTTTTATTTTTAAATTGTTTTTGGATAAAAAACACATTACTTACTTCTATGTGCTCGTCATTTTGAGGCTATGTTTTTCACTTTTATTATTTTCTGTGACTTCCTGTTATTTCCGCACTTTGATATTTTGGAATATTAAAATTAGTCATTTTGGCACATAAATTATCAGCATTGACTAAAGTGTATTTCAAAGAGTATTATTTGAAGATAAATACTTTTGCATTATTTACGATAATACCATTCTGTGTATAAGTCAATCGTATAAGAGTAATGCGAGTACTTGACTAACACATTACTTACTTCCATGTGCTAGTAATTTTGAGGCTATGTTTTTCACTTTTATTATTTTTTGTGACTTCCTGTTATTTCCGCACTTTGATATTTTGGAATATTAAAATTAGTCATTTTGGCACAAAAATTACCAGCATTGACTAAAGTGTATTTCAAAGAGTATTATTTGAAGGTAAATACTTTTGCATTGTTTACGATAATACCATTCTGTGTATAAGTCAATCGTATAAGAGTAATGCGAGTACTTGAATTGGTGTGCAGTGCTCTTGCCTATGTTATGTGCACACTTGTCGAAAGGTAAGAACAAATAATTTACTGTATTAAAGGTCTTTGTATGTCAAATTTGTACAATACATAATTAGAGTTAAATAGTAAATTTAAGAGTTTTACTACATTTTAAAAATAATAATAATAAAACATTCTGTCACAATAAGAAAAAGGAGAATTGATTTTTATGGGCACATCCTCCGAATGGACAAAAATAGACTAACCAAAAAAATAGTAGACTACTTTCGCAGTAGAAGAGCCAAACCACTTTGGTTTAGAGAAACGGAGAAAGACATAACAGAACTGCAGATCACTGACACTATGCTCATGGACAGAACAGCCAAAACAATAACCAAGGACAAGAAGCAACGGTTCCAAGGAAAAATCAAATCCAAGCGAACGATCCAAATCTCTGACGAAGAAAGAAGCAAGAAAGAAAAGCAAGATCACAACGTATGAAGCAATACTGGGCTATGAGGAAGGCACAGAACATTGAGAAGTGATTGATTTGGTGTACCCCAAAGTTGGGTGAAACAAATAAAGAGAGAAAAACATTCTGTGCCACAAATATAGTATAGTATGTTATTTTTTATACATGGTCAAAAATACTGATGGTCTTTTTCTGTTATTTGTCTGTACTGTTTATCTGTACAGATGGTATAATTAAACAATGTTTGTTTAGTCCAAAATAATATTTTTACTTAAAAAAAAATTGATAGCTAACTCATTTGAACTTGTAAGATGTTACAAACACTAGCTGTAACAATTTAATATCTAGTTAAATTATACATAAGCTTATAATAAACTTTTATTTCATTTATTTTTATATTATCATATTTATTAGAATGTCTGGTCAGTCTGCTACTTCTCTGAACTTACATACTTAAAGTTTGTAGGTTTGAGGCTGGATTTATTGTTATCCTGTTCCGTAAATCTATTAATGCCTATCCGTCGTTATAACTGGCTTAAAGTTAAGAAAAAATTTATTTACAAATCTACTGGTCTCATACCGAGACTATACCATATGGGTAAATGTGCATGCATTTCTGGGTATCTCGTTCATTTATTACATAATTTCATATAATTTGAGAAGTGTGTGAACAGAGTGTTTTAACGAATAATAACCCCACTTCGTTGAGTTATGTAAGCAGTATTTAACTGCCTACGTACATACAGCAGACTAATAAATGTGTGTTTAAATAAAATTGTTAGACCCTACTTACTTTAGTGTGACCTAAATATAACATAGAAAAGTGTTTTGTTTCAGGGTCATGCTTGCATCACCCAGGAGCTCCGTTTTTCCATGATGCGTACAAAGGCTGGTCATGTTGCAAAAAAAAATGCACAGATTTTACAGAATTTCTCAACATCAAGGTGTGTTACTTCAGCAGCTCTATAGTCTGCACAATATACCTTGCATATAGATCCTAATTTTCTAAATCCAATTTTAGTTCTTTTTAGTTAAATTATTTATTATGTATTCCAAAAATGCAAGAAACAAGATGACAAATCGATATGTTCCTAGGCTGTATCAATTTATGCTGCAGGCGTATTGACATGCCGTTGTATTATGCATACTCGTCGTGCGTGTAAGGTGTAGGCATAAAAATAACAAAACATTGAATAATGAAACATATTCAATAATCATGATCAATGAAAATGATATACTAATGTTAAATACGTTTGAAAAATTAATAATGCAGCTGGCTCGTTGACGTTAAAGAAATGTATTCATGGTTCTAATAAAACTGGTTTCTCTAGGCCAGCTTTTACTTACTAAACTGAACACTTTATGGCTTAACTCTTTGGCTGCTACGCAACAACCTATCCTTTTAATCTACTAGCGAGAAATATGGCACAACAATCTATCGTTGCTGTATTTTAGTTGGTAATACTGTAATTGAAAATATATCCAGTAGACATGCTGGATATAAGGCTATATTTTTCAATTAATTTATGTTTTAGTTAGTTTTTCTGAAAAAATGAAATTATAAGAGTTATAATATAACCACGTCCTTTGGGCAGTCAGAATGGCTGCTAGTAATCATAATGTGTTTGTGTTGACATAATTCATTTAAGTGTTACAATATATGAAAATGTTTAATATTTACCAGACAGTATGATCATAGTATTAGTGAAATTGTGATATTCAATAAAATAAAGTGGTTTATTATAGGTCAAACATTTTAAAATTTATTTGTTCAATATGAAATTAAAAAGTTAGTCTTAAACAAGATTAATGTAAATCTTGTTAATCAAAATATAATTTGATTGAAACAAAAAAACTATCATACCAATAAATCTACACAGTATCTACAATAAGAGTGATTTTTTTCAAATCTTTAAAATGATAAATAGTAAATATATAGTTTCATAAGTACTTTTTGACAAAAACAGCTCAGCAGTTGTAAGTAGAGCAGGACAGCAGTCAAAGCGTTAATGGGTTTTGTTGTTCTCCTTGATTTATATTGAATATATCACTTGGAAGTGTTTTGGACACGACAGTCAGTTAGCTGTGTCTGAATTGGGTACCTCAAGGTCATTAGTTCAAGACTTGCAGATAGATTAGATTAGAAACTAGAGGAAGGGATTTAAATCCCCAGTCATTGTGATCGACTGTTATACAACTAAATAAGTACTAGTTCAGCAGATTGATGCCTTTAGTAAGTTCGAACAATCCACTGACTAGCTCATACTGCTGAAGGTCCCTAGAGTTCTAGAAACCCAAAACCATTAGCCTCCTGCTAACATAAGCCTCACAGTCGTGAATTATGTATACTGCAATTTCCTCTACTGCGTAACCTACACAGTTTCTCCAAGGTACGTACCTAACTTCTTTATGGATACCCTCAGACCACAGTGAACTGTAATGAGTCACATGTTTTCCTGAGTTGTGCTCTATCGAAGATGTCTGCTGCCTTTTTAAGTCCTCCTTTAGCAATCTTACCTAAGAGGTGATTGCTATAGGAATGCCCATGGAGGTTACCTCAACTTGCCTGGTGTTGCTTGTTAATCGACCTATTGACGGCAGACCCAGTCAGTGGTAGAGAGATCTGTAGAGCTGGCTTGGATCCGATAAACTAAGGTACAGATCCCAGTCCAGAAAGTCAGTGTGCCTCCTCATTACCCTCAATCCCCTTATGCCCCAGAACCCAGTGAAGGTAACCTGGGTAAAACTTACAGTCACTGCCTTAAGTTTTACCTTTCTGTTAGTATTTATCACTCAACCTCATTAGTGTATCTAGCATAAAGTATGGAACACTGAAAAAATAAGTGATGTGTTAGATATTGGATGAAACTGTGTTTCTATTTCATGGATCTAAAAATAAGTTTTAATTATTAATTCTGAGGGAATAACCAGTTGTTGCCTTCAATTGACAATAGTTCTGTGTAGCCATATAGGTTGTAAGGATTAGATGCAAAGTCACTTTCAGTGAATAGATATTTGCCTTTGTTACAAGTGTTTATCGTTTTATTTTCAGGGCTGCACTCGGTCATATCATAGCGATGTAAAACCTGAAGAACCTCAGAAAATAGTTGAAAAAAGTGATCCTGAGGAAGTTATAGAATATAAAGCACCTACACAACCACAACTTCAACCAATAGAAAGGCCACCTTCCAGTACGCCTCTTGTGAGTTTTATTAAAACACTTAGTTTAATTAAAAACAAAATAATTTAAGATTGGCTTGTCTGAATCGCTGTGGGTCAACTGTAGGCAAAACCAAGAACTCATAAAGTTGTCATGTGTCGGTGGTGAACCTCTTTCATAAGTAATGTATAATTTGGCAAAAATGCTCTTTGTAGCGGCTTAAACCCAGCAAAAATGTAAGGGTTGGCGAAAAAAATCTTAAAGAATAAAATCTTAAGGGCAAAATTTTTTTGTTTATCTAATGGGGGTATTATTTGAAAGTAGACGTTATATTCAGTTATCAGCTAGAAGTTGATTGTGACTATAAATAGTTGTTGTTGTTGTTTCGTATGGCTAGCCTGGACTCCAGTCCATCAGCATCCTTGCCTCCCAATACAGTCGAGTGAAGCTCTTCTGTCGTCTCGAATCAGCATTCAATCCAGGGCATGTCAGCAGGTGTTCCTTGTTCATATTTGAGTTTGTCTCATGGCACAGAGGGCACATTTCAGAGGAGTAGACTCCAATGTGCTTCAAGTGGGCGGTGAGGTAGTCATAAGGCTTGGTTTTTCCTTCAGTCCATCCCATTCCTCGTTTATATTTTCCCAGCATTGCCTTTTGCTATGTTCTTCATTTTTTCCATCTGCTGTTTCTTCATTGTACTTTTGAGCATGGCTTTTTGCCTTATTTGGATTGGGCAAATTTTTGTGTTGGGGTAGGAGTGAACCTTTCTTTGCCAGCTTATCTGCAGCCTCACTTCCTGGCACACCTACATGAGAAGGAATCCATTGGAACACTATATTTCTGCTTAATTTTTTAAGCGTTCGTAACATTTGATGTATTTCTTTAAGATTGTTACCTGCTGATGATGATAGGGCCTGCACTGCTGCCTTGGAATCTGTCAGTATTACACAGTTTTGGTGTTTATGCGAAGTGTTCAGCAGAAGGAGAAGAGCCTTAGATATGGCCTCCATCTCGGTGTCAAAATTCGACCTGTTCAGCCCAACCGGATAGTGGAGGGAGAAATGGGGTATGTACACTCCCGCTCCGGTGTTTCCGTCTCATACTTGGATCCATTGGTAGTTGTAATACTTGACTATAAATAGTTTATGCGCATAAATATTTGATATAGATCCATTTTTTTAGATACATATAAAAAGTTCATTTCATTTCCTCTTACTAATTTAATGAGATCAGAAAAATCTTGAAAACTTATGAATTTGGTTTGGCTCAAAACAGAAATGACTTTTCAGAATTTTTAAATATAATACGTATTTTTGTATGGACCTCAACACGAGCTTGTTGAGGAAAATTCAACAACTTTACGTTTCTTTATGGTGCTCGAGCTTTACAGTATCGGTAAAAGTGTGTAGAATATGATTCAAAAGTTGTTTCTAAGTTTTGGCATCATATAGGCGTTTGTTTAAAAGGAGCACTTAAATAAATCATACATTATGAATGTTACCGTCTGAACGATGTGTTTTGAGTGACCGGTACAGTCTGGTGTGCATCATTACAACACAGATTATAGGGACAAAAAACAAAATATGTTCTTTAAAAGCATGTATTTGGCTGTTTAATTTTTACTTTAAAATCTAAGAAATTTATTGTGTCCATGAATTTGTAAATTTGAGAAAATGTGTGGCTTACCTTTCTGTTATTTCTGATGAATTATTATTAATGCTTTATTTCAGACAACACTAACACCGACCATTTCCAACACACTGCGACAACAGGCTGCTGGTCTTGTACATTCTTCAGCTAAAGAAGCTGATTGCGATGGCAAGGGAGAAATTCCAATAGGAACTGCTTGTAAAAACAACAGTTGCACAATGGTAATATTTTATACTGGCGCATTCGCAATTGTTCAGATTGTTCATATCTGGTTTTTGACCTTGAAGATATTTCAGGGCGCTTTGTAAAACATTTTTTTTCCACACTCTCTGTATGTTCCATTATTGTGCAGTTCTACTTTCAATAGAATTTAATTTTAAAAATATTAACTTTTCACATATATTTGTAATATGATTTTGTTGATATATCAACAAAAAACTGTTGATAAGATTGTATTCACATTCTTTGTTTTGAATTATAATTTTGTAAGAAACATTAAATTGTTTTAATTCAGTTAATTTTTCAAAATCTCGTTTGTCTGTTTTTAGACATATATGGGTCCAGAATCGAACCAGACTGTTTGCATAAATCATCCTGGTTGTCCTATTTTTCATGAAGGACTTAAATACTGGTCATGCTGCAGTAAACGCACATCTGATTTTAATGCGTTTCTGCAACAGGTTGGATGTTGTATGGGTGATCATACGTGGCTAAAAGTTAAGGTAAGTTTTCATGTTTTTATTTCACACTTACTAACCAGGAATTCCGAAATAATATCTGTGGTTGTAACAGTTACATTTTTGATTAATATTATTGTCAATACATACCTAGCACCAGCATGTCAGTGAAAGTGATCCAATTTTTGATTAATATCATAAATATTATCCAGTTGCTGTTTATTAATTATTTTGTTTCATTGCAGACGAGTAGTGAAATAAAATGTCGTCTGGATTGGCACCAAACAGCGCAGTTTGTTGTGATCTCAGTTTACGCTAAGAAATATGATCCTGACTCTTCTGTAATCCAACTGTCTCCTGTGAGACTGAAAATTACTCTTAGTTTCCCAGAACAAGATGGAACTTTTAAATCGGATATGGAACTCATAGGGGCAAGTGTTTTTTAATATTTTCATTTTGATATTTTAAATCTTAACTAATTTTTTTATCATTATCTAATTGACATTAAAAAATACCATATAGTACATGGTACCAACAGTATCTTACAAGCAAAAGGTAAGCACTGAATATTGTTTTCTGTTTAATTTTTAAATTAAAGTTAACATTTGATATGATTTTATTAGAAATTCTAGGCTCTAAGTTTACTATAATTGTAGTCGTGGTACGGAAAGAAACACATAATTTATTGAATATGTTTATTAAGTACAGATTATTGACGTAAGTTTGCTATAGCAAAATGTTCTTTTCATAGTTTATTTTAATATTAAAGTGAGTAAAATTTATTTGGTTAACAATTTAAATATCCAGATTTAAAATGTTTACTACAAGTAATAGAGTCTATAAAAAAATAATAAGGTCATTTACAACCATTAATACTGGTTTCTGTGAGATTGTCTCGTCTCAGCTCACTTGCCGAGCAATAAAAATATTAAGGATACTTCCAGCCAGATGTACCTCTTGATTAGCTAAGTTTAATGTTGAAACATGAAGAAGAAATGACGAAGACTAATTCATGAATGACAAATATGGTGTTGCAGGTGGTCGATGTTAACCAAAGCACGGTGCAGATGTTGCCAACAAAAGTAGAAATAAAATTACACAAAGCTCAGGCGTCCAATTGGCCAAAACTACATTTCCCTCAGGCCGTACCCGAGGAAAAACCTATTACTAAAGTTACCAAGTTGCAACCGAGAGTGCTGGATGTGGATCTTAGTAGTATATAAATACATTCTTGTTCGGAACGATACAGCGCTTTTTTTTTATTAGGTTATGAAATTTTATTTGATTCTGGTCTCAATAAACGATACAATAAGTACGATACAAGCATAATTTTATTGCTTAAAAAGTGACTTAATTATAAACTGCCATTTATGCCCAACGAATGCTATATAATTTGATTTTTATGCGTCTCTTCACACTGCCTGTAAAATAAAATTTGTGTTACAGTTAACTCAGGTTCAAATAAGCTAATACATTTAGCTAACAAGCTAAATTAATAATTTCTTGTTAATTACTTGACAAAGAAGTAACGATAATTACTTCTATAAATAGAAATACTTAGTGGAAGTACTAAACATTATTTTCTTATATTAAGATGGATCTCCACTCTATTGGTTTTTAAACCTTTAAAGGGTAAAGATGTTGTGGAACATCATAGTTCACTTATTGTACAGAGTAAGCATATTATACTGAAAATTAACCTACTGGAGTAAGGAAAAACTTAACAATAAGTTAAAAATCACAGTTTATTAATTTTACATGAAAATAAAAAAATTGTATCAAATTTTTAAATAAATAGAAAAAGGTTAAGAATTTGGATTTTCTTTTCGTGTAAACTATCACTGTCTCAAAGCATGGATTATTATAAAATGTTACAATCTTGATATTTTCAAGTATAATCCCTGCACATGCAAACCTTTGATCTTTTTTTCTGGTTATTTGTTATTTTTTATGTGTATATCAAAAATGCGTAAAGTGTTCAAAGCATATTAATTCTTTGAAAATGTCAGATGAAACTATTACTACATATGACTCCTACGCACATTAATGGCCACATCTGTTTATGGCGTCGAACTTCAGTATTGTTACAATATAAAAACTGTAAACATTAAAATAGACTCTTACTAAATTATACTTTTCTTAAATTCTCATTGTGCTTATTAAGAGATATGACATTACTGAACAGCCTTATTCAGTTAGTAAAAATTTGATTATTCTTCTAATGATATTTAAGATTTGATTCAACACTTTGAGGACTCTTCACTATGTCCAGAGTAAATAGTTTTTTTTTTTTTTGCTTCTGGAAAATTGGAATAAAATTTTGTTTTAGCATAAAAAAGGCGTAATTTTATGGGTAGTGATGTTAGTGTAGTAATATTTCATTAAGGGAAAAATCTTAGATTCAAACTGTAATCATTTACATCTGGCGTAGACTTTGGTAAACACAAACTGCTTCCATCCACAGACTGATAAGAAATGGCATAAAAACAAATGCATGTTTAAAATATGTTTAAAACAAAGTTGATATACCAGATGTAAAATGTGATTGAAAAATCTTAATTTTATTAAAAAATTAATTGTTCAACTGCCTGTTTTAATTTTATAAAACTATAGATTGTTCAACTGCATGTCTAAGTAAAATTTGAATAAAGTGTTATTTTTGAGTCGATTTTGTTAAATTTTAGAGCTTTAAATAAACATACTTTTTTGTAGAATACAGTGTAACTGGTTTGCAGAGCTTTATTCTGCTTGAATATTCTGCAATTCTTTGCCTTTTTTTCGTTCTTTCTTAATTCGAATGTATGTAAATGGTCTGGCAGGAATCCAAAAGAAAAAACAGTATGATAAAAGACTTGATCACATAATCAAATACAGTGTTTGGCATATTTTCATATACGATGAAATTTTAATTAACTAGAATCCATTTTCAAAAGTTAATTATACGAAAAGAAGTAAATTTTCTAAATTGAATGAGGGAGTACAGTAATTTTTTTGTTGATTAGTATATCTAATCGACCTGTCAATTCAGATTTATGTGCATCCTATGTAGTATTATTGGCCTGATATTTGTTTATACCTGTACGTCTTCTTCTAGATTATCATTTGACGCCCATGTATATTGTTTTTAGCCAGTCAGCTGTTTAGTATGATACAATACAAATTTGTGTGCGTGCGTGTGTACGTGGTAGCACACATGTTCACAGTTTTGGTCCAATATGATTCAAACGGTACAAAAATCAGTTACGGTAATAACTTGGATTAATTTATTAAACAGCGAATTGGTGCCATTTTGTTCAAAAGTTTTAAAATGGCAGCAATTTAAAATCTTTAAAAGTTCATCTTTTTTTGAAAATTTGATTTTATTGTGATGATAGAGTGAATGACAATGGCCGGCCTAATGGTGTATTAAACAAAGCCCTAAAGGTGTATCTGGCAAGCCCCCAGTGTACCGTAGCTACTTGTGTACACCATGCATGCCCATGAGTAAGAATGTAAATACAGGTAAAATGAAAAAATTTATAGGGAAAAAATTGAAAATGAATTAGCAGAGCAAGCATCTGCAATTACTTTGATAATGAATTGGGAAGTCACCAATTAGAAGTGGGGATACCCACCTTGGATCCTCTCCCAAGTCCTAAGCTTTATAAAGAGACTAGGACTGTATCTGAGCATTTCAGGAATACAATACAGGAAAGGAGACACAATAGATCTACAAGGTCACAGTGCAGTAGTAACCCCAGTAAGCCATTCATTCGTTCAAGTAGTTTGAATAATGAATTCATTAAATAATTATAATTATTTGTTATATTTTAGGTGGTGTATGTGGCATCTGCGTGTGTGTATACACAGTTGATTTCAATTTTATATTCAGAGTTATTCTGGATTTTTGATATTCATACAGACCCTGGAAACGTAAAGAGTAATCATAACGCATGTTAAAGGATGTTTTAATATAAATAGTATTGTTTCTTTCGTAAAATTATTTATACGTTGAAGCATTTTAGTAAGTGCAAAAAATTAAGGAATTATATGCCCAGAGGAATTAAGGTGTTAAAGACTAACACAGTGTAGGCTGCTGATAATTATTTAATGAGATATTAATTGCTTCCATAAAAAAACAATTATAATTGTTGACAAAAATTTGTTTTAATTAATATTAGTACTCAACGGAAATTTTATTTAACTATTTCTGCTATTACAAAAAATTAAAAAAAACATATTTATTAGATATGAAACAAGATTTTTGTTGTAAATTAATTTATTTTGATTTATCTGCCTTTCCTAGGCGCAATCTCATAAAGAACAATGTCCAAAGTCCAGATACCCAACGTTACGGCAAAATCAAATAAATTACACAGTTGTTATTGCAGTAGTATAATAATTATTATCAGGCGTTTTAGAAATAGTGTAGTGAATCTGTCTACATATAGTCTGATCTACTTGCTTCCCGCTTGGCCACCTTTGTCGTGCCTTGATGAAGCCGAGGAGACTACACGCTCACAGTTTCACAACTTTCATACCTTTTTATGAAATGAAAACAGTTGTAGTTTCTAGTGTTTTGCTCCTATAGTTTCATAAATGCATTATCATAAATTAAAAAATACAATATTTACTTAATTCTTAGGCCTACTATTTTGAATAGGTGTATAAAAGAATACGTAAACAGCAGAGAGAACAAGAAGTAGGCTATGTTGTTTTTCAAAGTCCCGGTTTCCTCCATTGACGAAACCGCCATTTTTTAGGTCATGAGTAGAGTTGGACCTCCTTGAGCCTGTGAGAAATCTGGCAGTGGGCCCCAAAAACTTAATGCCACCACTGTTGCATATATTCTCTCATAACTAAGTAATGAATTATATTGAATGCCGCACGCTTTTATTTTTAGTCCTTATAATTTTATATTACCCCAGGTTGTTAGATCCCGTACTTAAAATCAGTTTCTCATTTTAGTACATTTTAATGTTTCATTTAAGTAAATAATTTTTATTTTCAGTCCATTTAAATAAAAGCGTGTTTTTAAAAAAAGTTTTTTTAGAAATATCGGAAATTTGCTACTATATGTCTGCAAAACAGCTGTATGCCGCGATAATTATATGCTAATGTCAGATTTAATTTGTTCCATTTTATAAATTTCTGGTTATCTTGCACTAGTACTGTCTTACAAGAACAACTTGTAATTTAACTAACCAATAGTTATTATCTATCTTGACAAAATTATAAATCTTTCTTAGCTTTTTTTAAATAAACTACAATCTAAAGTTATTCTTTGGTATAAGTACATCCTCTAAGTATTAAATAAAACATTTGGAAGTTACAATTATACTATACATACCATTCATTTGGCACATCAGAATTCAAAAATATTCCTAAAGTTAACATAATATCACAGATTTCATACTTAACACTACAATATGACAGGAACATTCAAACTTTTACAATAAATTATGTATATGTAATACAACTGACACAATAATTTGATTAACACATTTACTGAAAAACAAAAAGCTAATATACATTTATTCTACTATATGTTCCAGCAATCATTACAATAATTTTAAATTATATACAGTAATTTATTGAGGTTTATATACTGGTAACGAAAACGTAGTTTTAATCTATAGAGTTTTATTGCTCGCCCCTTGAGACGTAATATATTCACAAGTTTGGAATAAACTGTCAGAGGACTTTAAAACTCACTTGGTATAGCCATTAAGTTAAAATTACACACAACCTAGTTTTTTATAATTTTTCACTTAATTACGTTGACTGTGATGGTTTTATTTTTTAACTTTGTGCAAGGTGTATTCGAGATGAAATATTAAATTGAAATTTACAGTATTATTCTAAGAGTTATTAAATGTCTGCCTTAGATACTCTGCGTAGCCTGTGGCAATGTTTACTTTGAATTAAAGAAGACAATTTCATCATTGTGTAAAAGTTCATGCTGCTAAGAGGTCTTGTACAATATACTGTAATTTAGTAATTTGCTTGTAGCATATTTAAATATAAAAAAAAAATTATAGGGTGATTCTCTTGCATAGTGCTGACAAATTTCGTAACAAAATTGTTAATTGTTGAAAAATTAAATTATGTATCGAATAATGAAATAGAGAACTTGCTCATAGCAATAATAATTTTTGGGGAAACTCTTTCCAATAAATAATGTTTTCCTGTTAGAGCTAGACAAACGTTTTAAATATGTGTAAACACCTACAGAAAACCACATGCCGTGTGGTTCAACTCCTAAAGGATTTAAAACATATCAGTATTGTAGTTTTAAATAAAATATTTACATATTTAAATTTCTGATAAAACAAATTAACCTCCATTTTGTATCTTTTCATAATACTATTTTACTATGTAAAGTTTATGAAATAACAAATTTTAAAACTAAATGGTGATGTAATATGAAAAAAGAATTGCAACAATTTATATGAGGTAAATAATCGTTTCCTCTAACAATTAAAGTTTATGTTAACTTAGATATAATTAAATAAATGCAATAATTAAACAGACTTAATTCAGTTCACAATTGAATGACCAAAATTTTGTACGCATACAAAGTGAATTCATGAGTTTATATGTTTATCTGAAATTAATTTTCTTTTTGATTTAAAAAACAATAACATAATTTCCTGGACTTAGTCCTTCAACTTTAGGCGTAAGATTTCTCCATAAGATACATGTCACCGAGTAATCTCTGAATAGGAATGTCTCCAATAGTTTCTTTGAAAAAAAGTCTCTCGACAGTGGACTGTCTTATTGAGCGAAGCGATGGCATCATCAAGAGCAGGCGGCCAAATCGAATGGGTTGACGAGAATAGCGTCCTCGTACGTAATCGCCAAGTATACACTGTGCTTGGTCCTGTAGCATTTCAACAGGTTGGACGTCCACCAGGCCTGGAGTCTCTGGAAGAACGTTAAGCTGTTACGGTATAGTTTAGGCAAGGATAATTCATTAATAGTAACAAAATCATAGTGGTTTGTGTCAGTAATTTTGGGCAGTTAAATTTAATAAACTTGTACAAATGTCTGAAAATTATAATCTTACTACATCTTGGTTACTTTATAAATGAATTTACTTTGGAAAGTGAACTATTTGAGCAGCCATTACAGTAAGATGCAGACACAGAATTTTGTAGTAGGTACTAATTTTTTTTTTTTTTTTAATTTACATATATGTGTGTCTTAGCATTTGCAATTTTGGCATGATTTCATTCAAACTTAGAGCATGAAAATAGATTTTAGTAATACCTTGGGCAAATTTAAAATCCATTTATTTAAAAATAAGTCATTTTCTTGATGACTTATGGTAGCTTAGCCTTAGTAAGTAAACCTTAGTAGCCCTTGTCCATATACCATATGTCATTTTCTTGATGACTTATGGTTTCCTGATCATAAGTAAGCCTTAGTAACTCTTGTCCATATACCATAAGCCATTTCTTGATGACCTGTGGTTTTCTGATCACATGTAAGTCTTAGTAGCTCTTGTCTATATATATCAAAAGTCATTTTCTTAATGACTTGGTTTTCTGATCACATGTAAGTCTTAGTAGCTCTTGTCCATATACTATACATTTATACATCTATACATTTATTCTACTATATGTTCCAGCAATCATTACAATAATTTTAAATTATATACAGTAATTTATTGAGGTTTATATACTGGTAACGAAAACGTAGTTTTAATCTATAGAGTTTTATTGCTCGCCCCTTGAGACGTAATATATTCACAAGTTTGGAATAAACTGTCAGAGGACTTTAAAACTCACTTGGTATAGCCATTAAGTTAAAATTACACACAACCTAGTTTTTTATAATTTTCATGAGTGGTGTACAGTCATCATTTTCTTGATGACTTATGGTTTCCTGATCACATGTAAGTCTTAGTAGCTCTTGTCCGTATACCATAAGCCATTTTCTTGATGACTTGTGGTTTTCTGATCACATGTAAGTCTTGGTAGCTCTTGTCTATATACCATAAGTCATTTTCTCGATGACTTGTGGTTTTCTGATCACATGTAAGTCTTAGTAGCTCTTGTCTATATATCAAAAGTCATTTTCTTGATGACTTGGTTTTCTGATCACATGTAAGTCTTAGTAGCTCTTGTCTATATATCAAAAGTCATTTTCTTGATGACTTATGGTTTCTGATCACATGTAAGATTTAGCTCATGTAGGTTTGACCGCTCCGGGATCAACTTTGAATGTTTTTTTCTTAATTTTTAAGTATATCGACCTAAGTCTAGGCATCAAGGCTTATCTTCTAGTTTCATGTTTAGGTTTGAAGTTAGGCACTAAAGATTGAGAATTAATCTAGACCTCCATACATGGTGTATTGCTTTTCTACTCACAAATATCCAAATAAACAGTAATAATGACGTAAATATGTCATCATTAAGTAACAGTTTTAAAATCAGAATTCTCTCATTCAATGTGTGTGCAGTAGGCCTACCTACCTGGTGTAAACAAAATGACAGCTTTCATACAACCGCATTCACTCCCATCTGGTGACAATTGGCGGAATCTGGCTAGGATTTCTTGTATCGACTTTATTTCGTTGTTTATTAATGGATCGTCAACTGGAAGACGTTCTCTCGCTTTACCAGAGTTGAACAAAGGCGAGAGATCCCACGGGATGGCCCACTGTGCCAAATGTAGCAGGAACAATTCCTTCCAGGACTCTTGGAGAAGTAGAAGCTGCAATTAGAAAGGAAAAGCTGTATAATTATTTATAACATGAAAAAAAATAGTGAAACCATTATCCAAATGTGTAAAATGAAAATTGTAAGAAAATGTATTAAATACAAAAATATTTGTGTTTATGGAACACTGTAGGTATTTAGTAAATTTGAGTAAAACAAACTATTGAAAATTGCATTTAATGAGAGAATTTCTTTAGTAAAAAAACCTCAGGTGCACCTTTCATGATCCACACCCAGAACGTTAAGCACATGGTAAATTGATCACTATTTAAAAATTAAAAATTTTGTTTAAAAGAGTTGTCTATTCTGGTTGCAGTTTTGGGATAAAATAATTGAACAGTACAGTAATACTTCTTTCCACTGTATTAAATCAGATAATCTCTGGTCTTTCGCTCTCTCTCTCTCTCTCTCTCTCTCTTTCTGTGTGTGTGTGTGTGTGTGTGTGTGTGTGTGTGTGTGCGCGCGCGTGTGTGTTTGTGTGTGAGCCACCTCGGTGGCCTAGTTGATAGCGTACTGGGCTTTCACCCCGAGGACCCTTTTTTTTTTTTTTTTTTTTTTTGGTGTTTAACGTCCGACTATTGTGCACACTTGGGCTAATGCAGACGGTGAGATGATTTATAGCGTATGAAAATGCCAAGCCCTGGCCGGGAATCGAACCCGGATCCTCGGGGTGAAAGCCTAGTACGCTATCCACTAGACCACCGAGGCGGCTACCCCCCGAGGACCCGGGTTCGATTCCCGGCCAGGGCTTGGCATTTTCATACGCCGTAAATAATCTCATCGTCTATATTAGCCCAAGTGAGCACAATAGTCGGACGTTAAACAACAAAAAAAAAGTGTGTGAGAGAGAGTGTGTTTGTGTGTGAGAGAGAGAGTGTGTGTTTGTGTGAGAGAGAGAGTGTGTTTGTGTGTGTGTGAGAGAGAGAGTGTGTGTTTGTGTGTGAGAGAGAGAGTGTATTTGAATGGTGACGGTCAAGGTTCATTTTTTAAATTTATTTTAGCTTGAAGTTTTAGTACTAATTTACACAAATTTTAATGCTGATTATTTTCAAAAAAGTGTAAGATATATTTTTTAAAAAAATACGCTTCCATTACAGCCGCGAGCCGCAATGACTATTTTGAATCAGTAAACCAAAGAAACAGGATAAAATGTTTTCGATTTACTTACTTGATCCCTTTTTGACAGAGTTTGGAAAGGTGCCAAGCAACGGACCCACCTGACGGCCATGAACAGCAGTCGGGCTGTTGTCTCCTGCACACGTATTACACAAAACTCAAATCAATTATTTTTAAAAGAAAAAATAAACTCGACAAGCCTCGTGCATAATATTTTGCTCTTCTGTAAGAAAGGTACTATTTTGGTCTTTAGTTGCATAAATAAGTATTAAAAATGGTCTTGAAATACTTACGTACCAAATTTCAACATAATTAGGACTGTGGAAAACCTGTTTTGATTCAGGAGACCTTAGTAAGTCTACGTAAAGCTTCTTCAAAATCCGTTTGTTCACAAATACCATATTTCGTATAGCGAGGAAATAATTTTAATAATATGGCTTCAACAATAAACCATAAAAAATACTGCATAGGGCCTACTTCCAAAATTAAAAACAAGTAACTGAAATTTTTACTTTACAAAACCTACGAATGATTTAAAATGGAAAACATTACATTAATTTTCCCACTATACTGCACAGAAAATACATGCGAAAACCGCCATTTTCAGATTACTTAAAATCAGTTTTTCTCCTGCACTCATTTAGCTGTATGTTTTTCTACCAGTAGCGCTAGTGTTTCTTTACAGTGCTCGTGTCTTTTTGCTATTAATTTATGGTGATTTCTAATGGTTTTACAGTTATTTATTTGCTGACGATAATATTATTGTAATATACGAGGCAGGTTATTAAACAAACCTGCAGAAATAACAGACAAGTTGTTTACCAGAAATATCAAGAAATAGATCCTACTTACTGAATGTGGGAAAGTGTAATATATTTTGCACTATGTATTGAAGCGAAGATTTTAATGTTAGCTTTGGCGAGAGGAATGAAAAAAAAAAATAAAAAAAGCCCCGCAGGGGGGTGCAGACTAGCTGCACCTATTGAGGGGATTTAGACGTCCCTCGCGGTACCCGAGTCTAACACACACACTTACAATACTACACTTACGACTTTAACACTTACATTTAGGGAGGCGATAATAACCTCAATATTCTTTTCGCCTTAAAAAAAAAGAATGAAAAAGTCTGCCGAACGGGAAAATGTAACGGACGAATGTAACGAAAGAGCAAACGAATGTGATATATAATAAAATGTATAGATATTATTACAAACAATTATTATAGATAAACTGTTATATATATATATATATATATATATATATATATATATATATATATATATATATATATATATATACATATATATATATATATATATATATATATATATATATATATATATATATATATAATATATAATTACTATATAGGAAAACGTAATATACTTTCTCTCATGTGAAATTTAGTTCACAGATTATAGCTATGGATCTTCAGAATAAAAACTAAGGTTAGGTCTCAAAAAGATTTTGTAAGATTTAATAACCGTATCTACATTCTATGTAAATTCTATTAAAATAAAGTTAATTTTTGATAATTTTTAACAGTTTAATAGCCCAAGGTAATTTTAAATTATACTACGTATAACCGACATCTGTCAGTTTGTGTAGCCACCGGTAGTGTCCTCAGGCAGGTAGAAAACTTGAAAATGAATATGTCCGGCAAAATGAAAAAAAAATCAAAATATATGTAAGTTACTTACAAAGTAAAACTAGCAGGCTAATATAAAAATATTGTTTAAGTCAATTCCTACTTAACATCAAGTGTCATACACTACAAGTTTAAAAAACAATTATTTGAACTTGAGTGGATGAATAGAAAATATTTAATCAACGACTGAAAATTTGAACAAAATATATACGCGTAAATATAGCATATAGGGAGTGTGAACTAATAGTATGAATTGAATAATTATCTAATTTGGTAAAGCCCCTTCAATATTTAGTTAGGCAACACTTCCTGGTTTATGTTAGACGTGTAAGCTAATGCGTAAACTGCAGGGGTAGTTTTATAATAACTTAAAATTACAAATACTGTATTTACTTCTAAGAACTTACATGACAAACATTTTGCTTATTGTCAATTAACAACTTTTATATTACCTCGTGCTTGACCATAAATAACTAATGGACGCCATTTTAACAACAATTCGACATTTTGATCGGTATTTAAAGAAGCCAATGAACGGAGAAGCTGAAAAGTCAACTCCACCCAATGCAAAAACATGCGCTTTGTTCCCACCCCTAAGTCAACTATTGGTGGTTGAAGTTTTCCCGTTGGGGTTGACTCAAGGCTGCGCCGTTGCAATAGACCGGTTCGTGTTTAGGTTTGATAAAACAGATTTATTTAAACGCCATTTTGTTTTATTTTACGTTAAGTATTAATAGTTCAAGAACAAAAAATCGTTTGTCGATGATACTAACAAATAGACCCATAATTTTAAACAAAAAACAAATTTTATCTCATAGGCTACCGTTTAAAAATGGCGGCTATGTACAGTTTTACAACTGAAATACTTCGAAAACGGCTGAGTTTACAAACACTCACTAAGAATAATTCGTTTTATTCTGAAGAATTTTCAGTATATTCTATTTTTTTTTTAAAGCAGTACCTGGTTTTTAAAAAAACCGACGAAAAAAATATCTGTTATTGAAGCAAAAATAAAAATCATCATGTATCATGTTTTCTCTTCTTTTTTAATTTGAATTACGATAATTACGTGTTTGTTTGAAAACACGACAAATTAACATAGCTAGTTTTTAACAATAGGCTTATAACCTTAAACTTATTTATAGTCTATCCAACTGTTCAATGAAATTGAACCGATCGTTACGAATTAATATAAAACAACTGATCTTTTACTATTACATAGTTATCAGAATTGAATTAATGATTAATTTCATATATTTACATTAGCCAAACTTAGAAATTAAACATAATATAATAGGATTTTATAGTACATCCCCGCAGGGGGGTGCAGACTAGCTGCACCTATTGAGAGGATTTAGACGTCCCTCGCGGTACCCGAGTCTAACACACACTTACACTTACAACACTACACTTACGGCTTCAACACTTTACACTCACACTTACATTTAGGGAAGCGATAATAGCCTCAATGTGCTTTTCGTCTTAAAATAACGACAAAAAAATGGTCAAACTTCTTCGTAGTTTCCATAGTGTAGTGGTTATCACATGAGTCTCATATGCGCAAGGTCCCGGTTCAATCCCGGGTGGGAACAGGAAATTTTAATTATAATTAATTAAATATGAGACTTGCTCACGCAGAAAAATACTATTTTTTAATAATATAATAATTGACATATTAATAATAACATGTCAATATAAACTTGTGCACTCGCAACACACATCATAAACCAGCCCTAAAACTTGATACATGTTAAAACCTCGTCTTTATACCAACAAATGTGATTGCACGTTGTAGCCTCTACTGCACTGCCCTTTGGAAAATAATTTAATGTGAGACAGTTTGTGCAATATTTTCGCACCGTCTGGTTTTTATCAAAGTAACCAGAAGCGTTTTTTGTAGGTATGAAGTTCTAATCATACCAAATTTATAATTGAATCAGTTAGCTTTTCTTAAATGCACTGCTTTCTGTATAACTTCAATTAGGCCTAGTTGTTTCTTCAAGGCACTGCTACCAATATAACTTTCGTTTTTTAGTTATCACTGATGCGTGTAATGGCAGTACTGCATTTATTATTCAGTATTCAGTAGCCATTGAGTGTTGTGAGGTTTAAATTCAACGGTTATAATTATAGTTTGTGTAAATTTAATATTTAATTTAGTTTCTATTGACCGTTAACGTTTTAACAGATAACGTTAATGATGTTGTATCAAGTGTGTTTAGTTGTTTACTATTTAAGTGTTAAATACGCTGGAAGAAAAGATTAAGCAATTTGAGGTTAGAATTTTAGTGTATGTAACACGCATTAGTTTTTAATTAATTTAATATATTTTATAAAACAACAATGTTTGAATCGTTATTTTTACTTATTGCAGTGTTAAATAATTAGGCCTAAATTTTTATTTGAAAAAAAAATGAAAGTAATTTTCAATAAAGTTAAAAATACAATTAGTTTTGCTTAGAAAATAACTATTATATGGTCAAATTAATTAGGATTAGCTTTTACGTAAAAAATAATTGAATCACTATTATTATTCGGTTATTTGGTTGTTCGGCCTAATTGTTTTCTAAATTTTAATAACAAATCAAGTGGGATAATGTTCCTATTAAGCCTAAGGTGAACGAAAAAGATTAACATATTTTTTGTACAAGACTGCTGTATTTTGATGTAATTAATTCCAATATTGTTCATACATTATTTAGGTTATTGAACATTGTGTTCCCATCTTTTCACGATCTAATTAGGTTAGGTTTTGAAAACATTGAGTAATGGGTAGAAATTTGGCGTTGTTTAATTCACATTGATATTGTTATGACATGAAAATAACCTCAATTATTTGTTTAATCACAGGCCTACAACTTTTTTTCTGCGTTCAATGATCGTTATTTGTTTGGTATTTAAAAATAATTTCTTAAAGCTGAAATAGGCCTAAGTTTATTTAAAATAGTAGGCTACATGTAGTCCTACTATATATTTTTGAAGTAAAAAAATACACTATCGTTAATATTTGGGAATTCCCTTCCGTCTCGTTAATGGAATATCGTTTTATTCTTTTCACTTCATATTCTGTAAACAACACTGCAGACTAGGACTATACATTAGTGAGATCCTCACAAGAAAGTATAATACGGAACATATTAACCGGCGTGTACGAACTGGTTAAAGCACCGGTAAGTCTGAAGCGTCTCCGAACTTGAACATTTCAATGTCGTAGGTTCGAGACTGCAGTTACTGCCATAAGCTTTACCTTTTCGTTAATGCCGATCTCTCGTCCTCATTAATCTAAATTACATCCAGCTTTACTGTTAAGCTAAAAGAAAAGTTTGTAACGTATGTTTTGCAATGGTTACCTGTAGCACTTCCCAGCTCGGCGACAACGGGAGAGGCATTGGAGGGCTGGCGGCAGAAGATAGGCTGAACGCTGCATCCTGGCCTATTTTGCCTGGCCAACCGAGCTCCTGTAAAAATTAAGAAAATAAAACAGAGGAAGTTAATTGTAGTTATTTAAAACATGTTTTTTACTAACTCACAAATGTAGGATATGTTAGGCGGGCTGGCTGTCTGTTGGATAAGTAATCGAACCTGCGCGCAGGTTATTTCGTACATTCGGCTTTTTTCCTGTGTTACGTCTGTACCCCGCGTTATTAGCCTAACTGGCAATGGGGTAAAGACGTTATACTACAAAAACAAAAACATCTTTATACACGACGTATAAGGGAAAGCTATAAAGAACGCGACAAAAACAATCTTGTACTTTCAACAGATCCGTTTTCTGATCTTTTGACGCCAAAGAGTGGTTAAACTTGATCGTCTGTTTGTCTGCGCATACCGAATGCGACAAACACATTTTAATGACTATATAGGAGTTGGATATTTAGGTAGATTTGTTTTCTCATATCGTGATTGTTCTTGCCGTGTAGAAAATGTTGAAAATAAGTTTGTAAAAGAAGCCGCAAAATGAAATGTTTTATCCGGAAAATTCACTTCAACCCTAAGAATTCACAAGGGTAGCCTACAGCAAGGCATCACTTGAAGTCTTACCTAGCTGAATTTTTGTGGCGCCAAGAAATTGGCAGGATGCTTTCTTTTCGTAGAAATTTGATTGCGGAATTAAAGAATATTGACCTCCAGAAGTGAAATGTTAGTGTAAGTCAGACCAAAGTTAATATTGCTATTAGTTTTGTAATGTAACTCCACTGTGAAAGAACAAATAGGCTACCCCCCCCCCGTTCAAAGGAAAGTACCGAATTCTCTAAATCATTTTAACAATTACAGCCGTTCAGCATTTGAAGAAAATTCATACGCATTATTCTGTAGCATTAAAATGTGTATAAATTAGCATTTTAGTTGTTTAGACACTGATTCCCCACAGTGTCAATAGACAAGCTGCACCTATTGAGAGGATTTAGACGTCCGTCGGGGTACCCGAGTCTAACACACACTTACACTTACAACACTACACTTACAATTTTTAACATACACTCACACTTACATTTAGGGAGGCGAGAATAGCCTTAATGTGCTTTTCGCCTTAAAAAAAAAAAAAAATATATATATATATAAAAATTTGTTATGCGTGCGTATGAACACGTGCGCACTCGTGTACTTTAGCACAATAAATTCAATTTTTTAACCCGATTTGATTTTAATTTAGTAAAAAAATCAGTTTTTTTCATCTATCGACAAATCTGTCAGCAAAATACGGTCGACGATTTCAAAACGGCTGTTATTCTGAAAAGTTTAAAACAAATCGAAGTTCTGGTTTTGCACTTTTTGTAAATATTACTTCACCGTCGTAATCAATCTTGAAATCTGCATTTTAAATTTTCAAATTCCATCGGACACATTAAAACGTATTTGCCGGCGGTCAGGGGTTATTTCAGTAGGCCTATATTTCATTTTAGAAACGCTAATTTATGTAAGTTTACATTATAAAGCAGATATATTTTAAATTTAGATTTTTTTAAAGCTTAAGATAAAAGAATTATTGTTAAGTGATATGGTGACTTTTTAAAAAATTGCTTCTATCACGTCAGCGAGACAGTTGAGTATTGCAATTATTTATTTAATACAATACAGTTCCTTTAAAAATGTTTGTAAAAATCATAGAATCTGATTTTAAAATTGTAAAATTTCTCTATCTCTGCTGGACCGTTTAAACGCTAGGGTAACACTGTAACGGTCCGAGTGTAACACAGTAATGTATCCGAGTCTAACACACACACTTACAACACTACACTTACGACTTTAACACTCACAGTTACATTTAGGGAGGCGATAATAGCCTCAATGTGCTTTTCGCCTTAAAATAACAACAATAAAATAAATAAATAAACACTGATTCGTGCGGATTGCAAAGCCGATTAAGTCGGGGCTGGTGAAGTAAGGTAATAACGTGACGTGATGCAGTGACATCAAAGTGAGACTAATGTAACGACAAATTGACAAACGGGGGGCAGCAAATATAAGTCATCAATCCCGGATACCTGTGTAAACAGGGTCGTTAAAAAGTGTTCACTTCGAAGACGTGTAGTCCTTACGTACCATTTATCTTTTTTATATTTAAATAGAGTAGATACACATTATTTGCATTTTAAAGAGATAGTTTATGTAAAGTTTTGGTTGCGTACTTCTTGCAAATTCGCGTCCACTGTCAGCAAGGCAGTTGCGTGCGCCTATTATTTATTCCACAGTCACTGTTACGGACAGTGTCTCTATGTTGTGCTACAAGTAAAGCAAAACATTAAAAAAACTACCCCTATACAGTCTTACCGAGCTATACGTTACGTCAATGAATGTAAATAGATTAGACAAAAAATTCAATTAAGTTTGAAGGGGGCGAGAATGAGCATGTGTGACGGACACAGCATCCCTTGCGCAGCTGGACCCGTTCCCACATCTTCTAATCAAGTAAGGCTGTACCCTACATATGGGGTATTTCTCAGACTTTAAGCTCGGCTGGGGTATGAATAGGTAACTGTTACTAAGCTACGGCTAGCCTATAGAAGTAGTCTTTGACTCATCGATAGGACTTAGGGCTGTAACTCGGAGAGGGAGAGAAGGTATTAAGTCTAAGGAGTATCGATTAACGTGCCAATATAGTGAAATTATAGTCGTAACCAATTCGCGTAGGATATGTTCGCTTTGTTGACGAGATGGAAGCGAATTTCAAAAGAAAGTAAAGTAGTCACGTAAAACAAAAGATTATATTCGTCTTAAGGAAGTAAACTTTTACCGCCGTAGCCTAATTTCACGTGACGTATAAACCTATCTTGGGATCAGATTTTTTGAAGTTTTGAATTGTCAAAAAACGTACCGAATTGGTTTATTTCCATAGTCAGCTTTAACAAAAGTTTGATCGAATTCTGCGCCAATATAGTCCGTTAGCACACAATCAATGGATGTTATAACGCTATCTTTTGGCCACATTATGCGCCAGTATAGTTCATTAGTACAAACAATGAGTGTTATAACGATATTTTTTGGCTACATTATGAGCCAGTATAGTCCATTAGGACAAAAACAATGAGTGTTATAAGGCTATTTGTCAGCCAAATTCTGCGCCAATATAATTCATTATTACAAACAATAGATGCTATGACGCTATTTTTGGCCAAATTTTGCGCCAATATAATCCATTAGAAAACAAACAATTAATGCTATAAAGCTATTTTTTGGCCAAATTCTCCGCCAATATAGTCCGTTAGCACACAAACAATGAGTGCTATAACGCTATCTTTTGGCCACATTCTGCGCCAATATAGTCCATTAGCACAAAAACGATGAGTGTTATAAGGCTATTTGTTGGCCAAATTCTGCGCCAATATAATTCGTTAGTACAAACAATAGATGCTATGACGCTATTTTTGGCCAAATTCTGCGCCAATATAGTCCATTAGCACACAAACAATGGGTAGCCTATAACGCTATTTTTCGAAAATGGCCTACCAGTTTGGGAGTTTTTTTCAACTTTTGGCTCATGTACGATGATTTATAGCGCTGTAACAAATCAGCAGCGTTCTTTTTTAAATAAAAATTACTTTTAGGGACTAAATAAAAAAAGAACGGAAATAAACCCTGACCGCAGTCAGTTACTACTTTTCGAGTCGTAGATTTTGTTAATTTTAAATTATGAACTATTTTAAGTAGTATTGTTTAAAGCTTTCAACTAACATCTGTGAAAAATGTTCTAATATTTTTTCGATTTTCTGTTGGAAAATAAGTTTTTGGCCGGCCATCATGGTACAACCCAACTCGGTGTCTGTAAGTAAGCGCCGGTACTGACCTGTAGGTCACGATTAGAGGGTCGTTAAACATTTTAAATATTAATATCTTATGTGTGTTCGTGATTTCAGTCCGATTTCATTCAAACTAGTAATAAAACTCTACCTCATTGTTACCTTGTACAGGTTTGTTAGCGGCCACTCCAAATCTTGAAAATCTGATTTCACGTAACGACGGTCGAGGTTCGTTTTCAGTATTGTTAACGTAACTTGAAATTTTAATATTCCTATTTTAACACCATTGTAAAAAAAGATTTTCGTAAAACTGTAAAAAATACTGCGATTTTAAAAAAGTATTTCCATCACTTGAGCGAGACAGCTGCGTGCTGCTTCTGCGCAAAACCCACTGACAAAGCCCTAAGTAAACATCACAACCGTATAGCCTAAAGTTGATTAGGCCGGACAAATCGCTTATTTCCAACAAATTTACCGAACTACAATGACTGACTGTTTACACCGCACCCCCCGGACTGGACTACTCACAAACACAAATACAGCTAATTAAATATGCACATATGCTAGGATTAAATGACTGTTAGCTCGACCCTCATACAGGCGCGCGTTCCCTTTCATAAACTCTTTACACTGTTGACTGAAGGATCAACTCTAATTTAAAATTTCAACGCAGACCACTTCAGCACTTCTCAACAATGAAATATGTTTTTCTACGGTGACGTGGGAGTGTTTTCGCGGTTGTATTTCCACTGGAAGTGACGTCACGGGGGAGACCCGCATGAATCGCGCACCGATCCAGACACGTTCTCAGACGTCCTTAAACATTTTATTAATTTTTGTAACTTTTGTATTGTACTTCTTTTTTTTTGAAAATATTTTTGTATCTAAATCAGCGTTAAGTGCTATTTTGAACTTATGATTCATTAAAACGCCAATTTTTGCTGTTTGATTTTAAACATTTTGAAATTGCCGCCATTTTGAAAAGAGCCGAAACTGTTTTACGAACTTTCGTGATATGAAAGTGTTCAAGGTAGTCTATAAGCAAAATCGATTTTTATCCTAAGTTTAAATAAAATTGGACTAAAATTGCTAACAGGACCTGCAATTATTTCAAGGTACTTGGTTCAAGCCTCACTATGAGGCCAATAGAAACAGCTCATTTTCTCATGGAAATTCTTGAATAAAGTAAAAAATTGAGAAATAACATGTAAAATTTCTGTTATTGAGCCAATAATAAAAATCATATATCATGTTTTTATTTTAATTAGTATAATTTGTTCGGAAATACGATAACTTAACATAGCTAGTTTTTTGACAACTTTGAAACTTATTACAGCCTATCAGATGTTCAATGACATCAGCCGATCATTACGAATCAATATGAAACAACTGATCTTTTACTATTGCAAATTTATCAAAATTAAATTAACGATTTACTTCTTATATTTACATCGGTCAAACTTCTTCGAAATTTCCGTAGTGTAGTTGTTATCACGTGCGCCTCACATGAGCAAGGTCCTTGGTTCGATCCCGAGCGGAAACATAGGAAAATTTAATTGCAATTAATTTAATATGAGACTTGCGATGCGCAAAATATACTAATTATAAATTTTTGCGCTCGCGTCACGCAAAATCTAACATCACAACCAGCCCTTAAACATGATAGGCCTACTATGTTGAGTATAATGATCTGCCTTCCCTAGCTTCGTCAATTCTACTTTTGTTGACGCGTTTCGGAGAACCTCAGTCTTCAAAAACTATATCTATACTCAATTTTTGTATATATAGTTTTTGAAGATATAGTTTTTGAAGATGGAGGTTCTCCGAAACGCGTCAACAAAAGTAGAATTGACGAAGCTAGATAAGGCAGATCATTATACTCAACATAGTGACAATAATCCTAGCAGAAAAGAAGAAGGATATAAAAAGAATGATAGGCCTACATGTTAAAAAAACACAAGCTACGCTCACAAATAGGCTTATAACAATGGCGGCATGCAGGCGTTTCTCGATAGAAATAACAGTTAACTAAGATACAAGATACAACTATTTAGTCGGTTTACCTGACACTTTTCTGCAGACATAAGTATTTGCAAGAGCCCGGGCGGAGGCGGCTGGTGAGTTATAAACATCGGGTGAGGCGGCTGCGGTTCCGTGGTGGCCTTCAGGCTGGGCGGCGTGAACATGGGCGTCGGCGGCAGCTTCAGTTGTTGTCCGTTGTTCGACTGCTCACCGACGTGCGAGAAGCCTTCTTTGTGGTGGATCTTCGGCTTACGTGGGCCGCGCTCGTGTTGGACTGCTGTGGACAAATAACAGGCCGGACATTGAGAAACGAATACGTACAGAAAGCTCATCAGTGCTGGGGAATCTCCGTCTCGACTGTTCGGCATTTAGTTTGTGTGTTTGTTACAGTTTTGGCCGAACGCATTGACCGATTGTTTTGACATTTGGTAGCAAGTTACCATTTATAAAACCCGAACGATGTACGGGTTAGGTTTTTCTCCACTCGTTTCCGTTTCAAGATGGCGGTGTCTGATTTAACGATAACGAGTGTAATGCTGCCTATTTCTTGTAACATTGGCTGAACTGCAAGGTCTATTATAATTTTGACATATTCACGAAGAAATAGCATACAATTTCAAAGTTTTTACAGGTTAAATTGGCGGGAAGGTTACCAGCACGCCTGAGCGCCGTCGTGGAGCGGTGGCCAGGCAATTAAGAATATACTGCGAGGTCTAGCGTTCATTCAACTACTAGCAGTTCACGTCTAGAAAAGATCGCGCAGTGTACTTTATATACTGATTAATCGTAGCAGTGTTTCCAATTAGTTCGTGCTATCCTTCCCTACCTGCAAGCACTCTACAGTTAGAGACTGACAGTACTTCTCCGTGTGTTCTTCATGACAGTACTTCTCTCCGCAGGGGAGTGCAGACTAGCTGCACCTATTGAGAGGATTTAGACGTCTTTTGCGGTACCCGAGTTTATCACGCGCTTATTTTCACACTTTACACTCACACTACATTTAGGCAGGCCACAATGCGTTTTTCGCTTCAGAAAAAAAAATTCTTTACGTGTTGCTACAATAGGTAGCAGCGTGCAGCGATCTGACATCATTTAATTTGACCGGAGCGTCTGTGCTGTCGGTTATTGGATTAGTGTCTCGTAAACACAACGTTAAAGGTAAAACCATTTTCTTGCTCTGTATTTTAAAGCTGTTGTAACCTTAACGCATCCGAGGTGCTTTAGTCTTTTTCCAAGCTAACATTTTCGAAGTCCGTAATGTTTTATCTGTACAGTAACTCTTAAAATTTTGAACGTTGGAAAAAAAATCAATAATCGCAGCACTTTCCGTCTTCCTGCCGTGATGGAGGCAAATTTTCAACAATATTTATCTTATATTTTTAAAAAAATCTGATTTCACCATGAATATTAACATTGAAATCTATACCTATGTTGAGTATAATGATCTGCCTTCCCTAGCTTCGTCAATTCTAATTTTGTTGACGCGTTTCGGAGAACCTCCATCTTCAAAAACTATGTCTATACTGCTCACCAATATTATGGCCCATCCTATTTATACTATCTCCACCTCGTACCCCTCCTCTATTCAACACGTGTACATTAAACCTGACGTGCTCGCTCCTGCTGACGTGCTGATTGGCTCCTTTAAAACTTTCTCTTCAACGGTCGTAACTCCTGTTAATTTTTGAAAATTTTTAGATTTTTAAACATAATACCTGCTTGCGACGATATCTGTTCATTTATTACGTTTTCTCCCTTTAATTAAACGCGTTAACACATTTATTATGTGTTCTCCGAGACGCGTCAACAAAAGTAGAATTGACGAAGCTAGTGAAGGCAGATCATTACACTGAACACAGTGACAATAATCCTAGCAGAAAAGAAGAAGAATATAAAAAGAATTTGAAATCTGTATATATGAACATTTTAAATTCAAAAATACGACAAGTTTAATTTCGTATTTATAATGTTTGCAAAGAGATCGCATTGGTAAAATAATATTTTCAAAAAAGTGTAAGGTAAAACATGGAACACAAATTTTTTTTGGAAAGATCATTAGCGTATATTAATTTCTGTAAATCATCTTCCAAAATAGATGGAATCAAATCGGATCTTAATTGTAAAAGTGATATATCACAGACTTCATGTTGTTTTTGAACATTACTACACTTTTTTGTTGCGTCGATAAGTAACGATTTCCCAATTGCATAAACAAGACATCTCTTGTCCGGATGGAATTTGCCAATCGAGTCGATTATGCAAGGTCATGTTGGAATCGATTACGGTTTTTAATAGCAACATTTCATCCCTAATGTGCCTGCGGGGGATATTAGCGTTCCCCTTGTCGAACCGGATGTTACGTTCCCATGCTCCGCCACTTCCGCTCGGTAGCATTGTAACACCTCAACGACCCAATGATCACGTCATCGGCAAGGCTGTGAATAGGCACATGACAAGTCGGCTGGGTCTTGTTATCATTTATCTCCGGTCAGTTTGCAACGATGGAGAAAAATGGCTCAAACAATCTTAAATTATATTTATTAGCCATTGGATAATGCGCTATTGGAACGGCCATCATGGTAAGACCCAATTCCAGTACCTTAAAGTTATGCACGTATATCAGTCTGTTGTGTCTATGAACTTGCGCAAATTAAGGTCATAGGTTCGAGACTGCAGTACATATTGTATCCTCGTGAGTCGTTAGGAAGAAATATATATATATATATATATATATATATATATATATATCCCGCAGGGAGGTGCAGACTAGCTGCACCTATTGAGAGGATTTAGACGTCCCTCGCGGTACCCGAGTCTAACACACACTTACAATTACAACACTACACTTACGACTTTAACACTTTACACTCACACTTACATTTAGGGAGGCGATAATAGCCTTAATGTGCTTTTCGCCTTAAAATAAATATATATATATATATATATATATATATATATATATAAATTTGTTGTGCGTGCGTATGAACACGTGCGCACTCGTGTAATTTAGCGCAATAAATTCAATTTTTTAACCAGATTTGATTCTAATTTAGTAAAAAAATCAGTTTTTTTAAACTATTGACAAGTCTGTCAGCAAAATACGGTCGACGATTTCAAAACGGCTGTTATTCTGAAAAGTTTAAAACAAATCGTAAGTTCTGGTTTTGCACTTTTTGTAAATATTACTTCACCGTCGTAATCAATCTTGAAATCTGCATTTTAAATTTTCAAATTCCATCGGACACATTAAAACGTATTTGCCGGCGGTCAGGGGTTATTTCAGTAGGCCTATATTTCATTTTAGAAACGCTAATTTATGTAAGTTTACATTATAAAGCAGATATATTTTAAATTTAGATTTTTTTAAAGCTTAAGATAAAAGAATTATTGTTAAGTGATATGGTGACTTTTTAAAAAATTGCTTCTATCACGTGAGCGAGACAGTTGAGTATTGCAATTATTTATTTAATACAATTTAGTTCCTTTAAAAATGTTTGTAAAAATCATATAATGTGATTTAAAAATTGTCAAATTTCTCTATCTCTGCTGGACCGTTTAAACGCTAGGGTAACACCGTAACGGGTGAAACAAATTGCGAAAACAATACGTTTCGGTTGGGGGGGTTATAAATCATCCCCTGTGTCATTATCTAATGCACAGTCATTGCTTTGGAAGGTGCACTTAACACTTCGAGCTAGTTAGTTGCTCGGTTTTGGCAAGGAGTGTACGTGTTTGTGGAGGTGGTGATTTAAGGGTTGCTGGGGAGAAGGGGTGGCTTAGCATTTCGTCTTGACGCCCGCTACAGGCTTGCTTCGGGCAACTTGCCACTTTCCCGTGCTGTAGCCACACATACAGCACACGTAAAGGTGGGCTAAACGAACACTTCTGTAATATCGATACTTCCAGGGAGGGGTTGGGGGTTGTAAACTCCCCCACTGATAAAAAAACTTGAAGATTGTCAACACATTTTCTAACAGTCCAACTATGGTTTAGTTCAGTTTTTACGTCATTATTTGTCCCGCAACAAACCCCAAACCCACTAATAAAGCAACTACTCAATGGCTGCACTATTATATTATTAAATATTATTAACGTTTGGATTGTGCGTGCTTAGTGAAGTGTACTGGGCTTCTTCTATGCAAGTATAACATCACAGCACAGGACCTGCGCTGAATAGTTTTAGGGGAAGGTCACTAATAACTGACCTAATAAATAATAATTGTTGAATAATTCACAATGCTGAATATCCATAGAGGAATCAGCATTTCCTTAAACAAAGTTATCTTCCTTAAAGCAAAATTATCTCGCATATTGCAGTTTAGGCTTAAATGACATTGTGTTTGTGTGTGGTGGACATTGCCCTTAAATTAGTTAATGTATAGAACTTCTTAACAAATAATTTTGTTATTATATATTTTATAGGTCTACTAATAAGAATCATAACAAATTGTGTACCATAGAGTTTCCTGGCCAAACAAACGATATTATTTTATTCAAAAACTTAACACAATAAATTGAAGTTTCAAACAGAGTTGTAAGTAGACCTGCCAGTTTAGGATTACTTTCACCCAAAGTGTCGCGTTTATTGAATTTAACAATAACGTTGATATTCAGTAAAACGTGTTTTTGCAAGCCAAGTTGACAAACTGTAACTTAAGGTTAACTGACCTAAACGTATTTTAAAAACACCGTCATATCTTACTAATTACTCAAATTATAGACGTTTGTCTACAAAAAATATAACAATAAAATTGATCTCAGAAAGATTTAGGCTAAAACTCGTCGTTTTGCGTCAAGTTTGGAAAAATTTCCAGTGAAGGACCCTCGGTTCGGTTATACCAGTGTATAACCCCCCCCCCATTTTATCAACCTAGATACGCCTATGCTTCCAAATATTGATTATGAATATTCGATTATGAATTGTCTGTAGAAATGTTAGAAGTTGGTGTCATTTGGTATCCCAGAACTGTAATGGATAATTTGTAATCTGCATAGGCATAACTGTATTAAATTAAAAGTTATCTTTTCTAGCTTCGTTTTAGTTTATCAAGAAACTATTAACATTAACAAGAATAACTTATTAGAAAAGAAGGTGGAATTATTTAGTTTAAAATACGGTTAATAACGTAAAGCAGCTACGTACAGAGAAATAATCAAAGCACGCAGCTGATCCGCTGACGTGATGGAAGAGAATTTCCAAAAGTAAATTTTTCATCTTACTCCCTTTTTGAAATTCCGAATTCACCGTCGTAAACAGCATTGCCATATGCATTAGTAGATATATTAGCATGTTAAACTTTCAAATTACTTTGAAAAGGGTCCATGAAGGCCGTCAAATTAAATTTTTAACTTTACTTGATTTTAAAATTCTAAATGCTAATCTACGCAGTTTTAACAGCCGTGATTTATTCAAAAATATTTAATAAAAAAAGTTATCTGTTCTTAAAGATTTCAAAATAACCGCCATTTTGAAGATGTTAAACGAATTTAGCCGTACTCGGTGATTATGTTTTTATAACGCCAGGGAGGCAAATGATTATTCAAAAATTAAAAGTTTGAACGCCAACACGTAGCGAGCTGTCAGCCTTATTGCTGGTTTTTGGTTCCGCCTCGCGCATTAAGGGAACTGAAGAACGTTAATGAAGTAAAAAGGTAAGAACACCCTGTGTTTCCAAAGCAACACTAATCCCCTGACGTTGATTAATGTAAGGAACACCCCCCTACCCACCCACCATCGGGGGTAGACTGTTTTTACAAATACCTTAATCTGTTTCTAATTGCGTTAACTTCAATCCGAAGCAGTTGTGGGATGTTTCTTATCAACAAGTTGGAGTGATTTGCGATAAAATCTTACAGATTCTATATATGTAGAGTGCATAGCTACGAAACTTCCACGCTGGTGTGATTTGGGACAAAATCTTATAGATTCTATATATGTAGGGTGCACAGCTACGTAACTTCCACGCTGGTGTGATTTGGGATAAAATCTTATAGATTCTATATATGTAGGGTGCACAGTTACGTAACTTCCACGCTGGTGTGATTTGGGATAAAATCTTATGGATTCTATATATGTAGGGTGCATAGCTACGTAACTTCCACGCTGGTGTGATTTGGGATAAAATCTTATAGATTCTATATATGTAGAGTGCATAGCTACGTAACTTCCACGCTGGTGTGATTTGGGATAAAATCTTATAGATTCTATATATGTAGGGTGCATAGCTACGTAACTTCCACGCTGGTGTGATTTGGGATAAAATCTTATGAATTCTATATATGGAGGGTGCATAGCTACGTAACTTCCACGCTGGTGTGATTTGGGATAAAATCTTATAGATTCTATATATGTAGGGTGCACAGCTACGTAACTTCCACGCTGGTGTGATTTGGAATAAAATCTTATGGATTCTATATATGTAGGGTGCATAGCTACGTAACTTCCACGCTGGTGTGATTTGAAACAAAATGCTACAGATTCTATGTATGTAGGGTGCATAGCTACGTAACTTCCAAGCTGGAGTTATGAAAGCGAATTATTAAAGTAACACTATAATAGTTTTTTCTTTAAATTTCTTTTGAAAATCTTATTTTACCATAATAACTATCACTTTTAGAAAATAACTATCACTTTGAAACGGTGTGTATATTTGCGGAAGGTATTTATACAAATTTTAACGACCGAACAAAACATATCACGAGGTGCTCATTTAAAGGTTCCTGGTTTAGATCTTATCACTGAAATATTTCATTTTCCAATGGAAAATCACTAAGAAATCGAAGAAAACTCGTGCGATATTTTTGCATTGTTAATTTTGTTTATAAACTATTGTTGCAACCTCGATACGCCCAGCCGATTTCGCTGGCGTGATGAAAGCAAAATTTCCAAAAATTGTGTTACCATAGGGCCTACGCGAAAACAAATTTGAGAAACATTTTCAATAATTTAGTCTTAGATTATTTTTACTGTTTCCACCACAGTACCGCTTCAATTAATTACTTAAAATTTTAAAATACTGAAACTAAAAAGTAAAATTTTGTAGATTTTAACACTTTTAACAATATTTAAATGTTGTGATTTTGTGAGATTTTTAATGGTCTTTTTTTGACCAAAACCAAATTGTATTTTAAATTAAGTCAAAATTGCGAGACTTAGAGTGTTGAACGTATTCCACAAGTTATAATCAGTACTAATTTCATGGTTTTTATATTCAGTTAGGCCTATATTACTGTGACCAATCCAATTGCTAATTTTCCAAATTCGCTAAGTATGCGCGTTTAAGTTTTAAAATTAAACCGAAAGCAGATAACCTAATTAAGTAACCTATTTAAGCGGAAAACGTTATAATCACAAAGATGCTAAGCCCGGCCTCCAATCCAACAATCTTAAAACCCTTTCCAACATCCGCCCTTAACTCCTTCTAAACTCCAACCCTTAACCAAGCAAAGAGAGATCGCTTTAAGCCTTGCTAATTAAAAAAGAAGATTTTAAAAGAGACTAAGTTAATCAAACAAGAAAAGGATTTCGTAACAATCAAACTTTTCAATTTTCTGAATCTTTTCTCACACTCCCTACGCCTCCCTTACAGCCGGCGCCCCCGTCTCGCAACCCTTTTTAATTGTTATGCAAAGAAAAGTTGGAGCGGGCCCTTACTGAACCAAATATTGGACTTTCCTGATTGCGAAAAAGAGTCAATCTCTTATACTTCGCTACGCTGAACGGGCCTTATAAAAGTGCTTGTTAACTGTCATTTTATATTCTACATTTTTTGTCCCTTCTTTCCTCTTCTTAATATCTCTCTTACTTTTCCCTATTTCTCTCCTTTCCCACCCTCTTTCTGTGTCTCATTCTCTCTCTTTTCTTTCTCTATTAAGTTTGAATTAAAATGAATGAAAACTTCGAACTTGAGATCCAAAATTCGAACTAAACACCGCGCGCGCGCGCACACACACACACACACACACACACACACGCACACACACACACACACATACACACACAACACACACACACAAATTATATATATATAGCCTATATATAGTTAAGAATTTAGAATCTCTCCTAACCGGAGTTCTTCAAAAGAATCAACTATCGGTGGTTCAAAAATGTTTTAATACATAGAAGTATTTTTACATTCTTCTTTATAGCCTATTGTTTCGATTATTTATACTCTTGAAAAAGTTCCCCGAAATAATGTTCCGAAATCCTTTGCAGAAACTCGTGCCCTAATTTATTCAACCCAAAAAGAAAAAGGGAAGAATTATACACAAAACGTTCCACTTACCCCATAGACTGCCAATCCGTTTCTTCCCAGCACCTCCTGGCCTGGAATGTCTTCCTGGAGCACCAGTCACTTCCCGATGTACAGTTGGTTTCTAAATGGCCGTCGGGTACCTCCAAAATCGACTGACCCTTCGGTACCCCCAGAATCGACTGACCCTTCGATACCCACAGAATCGACTGACCCTTCGGTACCCCCAGAATCGACTGACCCTTCGGTACCCACAGAATCGACTGACCCTTCGGTACCCCAGAATTGACTGACACTTCGGTACCCACAGACTCGACTGACACTTCGGTACCCACAGACTCGACTGACCCTTCGGTACCCCCAGAATCGTCTGATCCTTCGATACCCACAGAATCGACTGACCCTTCGGTACCCACAGAATTGACTGACCCTTCGGTACCCCCCAGAATCGACTGACCCTTCGGTACCTCCAGAATCGACTGACCCTTCGGTACCCCCAGAATCGTCTGACCCTCCGGTTTTCCCAGAACAGACTGACCGCTTTTATTTTAACTGATATTCTACATACCTTGGTTGTTCATAACAACAGTATGTCAGCAGTTTCATAACTTTTCTGCGTCTTTGCCAATAGTGTTTACTCTTTGGCTGTACCCTCTTTGCAATCTTTAAAGCCGCCTCGGTGGTCTAGTTGATAGCGTACTAGGCTTTCACCCCGAGGACCCGGGTTCGATCCCCGGCCAGAGCTTGGCATTTTCATACACTATAAATCATCCCATCGTCTGCATTAGCCCAAGTGTGCACAATAGTCGGACGTTAAACACACACAAAAAATGCAATCTTTAAAAACTATTAATTAAAATTATATTTTAAATCCTAACTATATATATATATATACATATATATATATATATATATATATATATATATATATATGAGAGAGAGAGAGAGAGAGAGAAAGAAAGAGAGGGAGAGAGAGAAAGAGAGAGAGAGAGAGTGCCAATATATATTTATTTATTTAAAGACTCGTCACAAAGTGATCTAGAGGTCATGAAACAGCACAAAGTTTAAGGTCTCACGATCGCAGCTCCAGCAACTCATTTTCTAACGGAAATTCCCAAATAAATAAACTTAACGTTTTAAACTGTCAAATTGTCAAAACCTAAGCACGGATCACA
The DNA here is from genome assembly GCA_022606455.1 of Callitettix versicolor. NCBI lineage: Eukaryota > Metazoa > Arthropoda > Insecta > Hemiptera > Cercopidae > Callitettix > Callitettix versicolor. The sequence goes on along the minus strand of CM040183.1, from coordinate 95,816,829 downwards.
CCCTTCTCTCACCAAAGATTATTCCAAAATATTAGTAAAAATCAATGTTGGTAATAATAAAATTATTTTACTGTATAACTTTTGTTAAGGAAGACGTCTTGTATTTGTGGCTTATTAAGGTGCGAAACTCGAGCGGAAATTTCGTGTCTTGAAATAAATAAAAAAAAGGGGGAAAGAATAATGGAGAAGAGGAGACGGAATTTGCGGGCGCGGAAGGCTTAAAGTCTTTAGAACGTGCTACGCGTAATGGGGATACATTTAGGCGCTGCGACGCCACTTTTTGTCTTCCCTGTAAGCCCCTAAGTAAATGGACCGATAAACGTGTTGCAGTTTTATGCATTCTAAGCGTTATATTGATTTCTGAAGCGCTTATTGCTACAAAATGTATTTACAGGGTGTTGCTTAATTGTGCCGCAGGGTGAAAATGCACAAGAGAGTCGAAACGTCGGTTTGTAATACGCTAGCGCTAAAATTGTGCTGTCAGCCATTTTGTTTGTTTACAGGAAATGACAATTTTAGGAACGTATAGAATTAAGATTTGGTGCAAAAATTTATATTGGCGGCCATCACTGTAATGTCCGGACAAGGGAAACCTTGAAATGAGCGCGGATCCTGTTTTATAGACTTCGTTATAAATCTTATAGTGACAAAAAGTAAATACAGACATCCTTTTCCACAAATCCACTGTAGTTTAAGTTTAATCTACATTAAGTTTAAGTTTTTTTAAATAAAACATCGTTCATAAAATTTGTTACGAAATTCTAGACGGGTTCTAATTGTAAACAAAAATCTATTCGTTTATGAATTAGTAATTATTTATATTTCATCATTTTAACATAGTCACCGGACCACATATTTAAATAATTAGGATTGTGGTATATTTTCTACCGTCCAATGATCCGTCCACCTCGTAAAGGCTACCTTTACCATAAGGCTTTTTCGAAACCTTAAGCAGGCCATGCACGTATCGGCAAGCCGGCCAGGTATGCCTGAAGAGTGCGACGGAGACCGGCTGAATACAAGCCGGTAAGCACTCCGCGTCCATTTTTGGTTTGTTAAATAATGTTCCCTCGTGTCGAAGATGCGCGAAGATTCCGCTTTATTCGTCGTTTCAGAGGCAAATAAAAAACGGAGAAGCAAGAGATTTTACTTTACACAAACACTTTTCACTTTGGTACACATAATAAAATCCTTCAAAAGTTGATTTTCTTTTTTCGTGACATTTTTGCGTACAGAAAGAACTCAATTCTGAAAGTTACAATATGGTAGTGATACGATAAACACTGCTCACCCCTGGCGTGGCTTGCCTCAACACTCCTCGGGCCTGCCGATTGGACGAAAGTGTTCTCTTTCGATCACCTGCCTCCTGTTCACTTGACTGGCAGGCCAGCCGGACCCCACTCACGTTCCGGTCGCCGGTCTCCGTCGGACTGTTCAGGCATAACTGACAGGCTTGCCGGTACGTGTATGGCAGGTTTTAACTGTTTCATCTTCAGACCGTAATACAAAATGTCGGCCTTGTCGAGGTTGTGACAAAGTTAAAGAAAACATTGGAAATACATTGTAACAGTAACACAATTACACGATTTTATGAAAACGTACAATGATAAAATTTGATTTGGCCAAACACTGCGTGTAACTCGTATGTGTTTACATTCTGCACTGGCAGTCACGTTAGTGTTACACATAGTGTTTGGCCAATCCAAATTTTATTATTGTTCATTTTAATAGAAATCGTGTCATTGTGTTTACGTATGTTTTCCAATGTTTTTTTCTTGACTTTGTGACGATCTCGACAGAAGAATTTGCTATTTTGTATTACGGCCTGAAGAAGAAACAGCAAGGTTTCGAAACCGCGGTAGTCTTTACGAAATGAATATAAAACACCACTAGACGGAAAAATAGGCCATAATCCTAATTACTTGTATTTTATTTTATCTATGTCTTATTCCATAACTATATATGTATCCATCAGTAAATATATTTATTTTAAAAATTTAAAAAACGTATACATTATGAGTCCTGTCGTTAAAAGAACCGGTTTATTAATGTTTTCAATGCTTGATCCAGCGATGTGAAGTCTTTGTTTCAACTCGATTAACCAGCATTTGGTTTGCATGTTTTTTACGCAGTTTTTTCCAAACGCATGAACCGATTGTTTGAAATTTGGTACGAAAATACCTTTTTGTAAAATCCTAAAAGGTGTTTGTGTAACATTTTCCCATTTAATTTCGTTTCAAGATGGCTGCCTCTGATTTAGCCATGCCGAGTGTAGCTGCTTGGTAGACCTATTACAATTTCGACCGCTTCACGGATAAAGAGCACAAAATTGTTATTAAAGTTTGTCCAGTAAAATTTTCTTAAGAATTACGGTTACCGGTTAAATTTACGGGAAGTGTTACGGACGAGTCAGAGCGCTGTCGTGGAGCAGTGGACAAGCAGGTAATTAACAATATGCTATTCCTTCAACTACTAGTAGGTATTTACGCCCATATATGACATCAGATATTTTCTCTTAGGTCTTCGCCCCATTGGCTTTCAAAGTTCCAATGTCAAACTTGCGGAGAAAATTTAATTTGATCAGACGGTTACATAAACATACGTTCATTATCCGATATAGTTCATTAGGTGCACCACAGAATGCAGCACATGCAGCTGTTTTATTCCCGGGCGTTTTCTACGGGGGAGACTATCGTACTGCCCCAATAGATAATAAATGTCTTCTCTATGTTCGACAAATTTAATGCCGCTACTGCAAATAACCTTCAATTTGCATTAGTACAGTGCAGGACACAACAAAGGTTATATTTTCCAAATAATCCCACGTGTTGAACCCTGGCCGCCATGTGTACATGGCCTAAGCCGATTAGGCGAGTCTCGCTGTATTGTGGGACAGTTTGTACGGCATTACAACGCGTATGAAAATACCAGCGATGTGTTTAGTATCCACCAGTAGCGCAGGGTGGACAATTTGTTATCACACAATTTCAATGAACTTAGTTTCTACGTATTACATCACTTCCGGTAGGTGATCCTTGATTTTTCTTTTTTTTTTAATGTATAATGTTTTACGGCTGGTTGTAATGGATTTTGCGGGACGCGTGATGCGAGGTACATGTTTATATTGATATATAACAGTATATTTTACGCGTAGCAAGTCTTATATTAAATTAATTATAATTAAGAATTCCTGCGTTTCCACACGGGATCGAACCGGGACCTTGTGTGCGTGATAACAACTACACTACAGAAACAACGAAGACGTTTGACGTATATGAAATGAATCATTTATTTAATTTTGGTACTTACATTAAAATATTAGTTTTTTATATTAATTTGTAAAGATCACCTGATTTCATTGAACAGCTGATAGGTTTAATAAGATCAAGTAATGTTGTTAAAAACTAGCCATGTTAATTTGTCGTTTATATTAATACGTAAAAATGTCCGCAGATTGGATTGAACAGCTGATAGGCTATAACAAATTTTATGTTACGTTGTTAACAACTATGTTAATTCTTCGTTTATATTAATTCGTAAGAATCAGCTGATAGGCTGTAATACGATCTAGGTTATGTTGTTAAAAACTAACTCTAGCCGCATCAGTTGATAGCGTACTGGGCTTTCACCCCGAGGACCCGGGTTCGATTCCCGGCCAGGGCTTGGAATTTTCATACGCTATAAATTATCCCATCGTCTGCATTAGCCCAAGTGTGCACAATAGTCGGACGTTAAAAAAAAATAAATAAATAAATAACTATGCTAATTTGTCGTTTATATTAATTCGTAAAGATCACTTAAAAGGATGTAATCAGTTTTATGTTACGTTGTTGACAACTTGCTGTGTTATTTGTTGTTTATATTAATTCGTCAAGATCACCTGATTTCATTGAACAGCTGATAGGCTGTAATAAGTTTCAGGTTGCGTTGTTAAAAATTAGCTATGTTAATTTGTCGTTTATATTAATTCGTAAAAATCAGCTGATTTCATTAAACAGCTGAGAGGCTATAATAAGTTTCAGGTTATGTTGTTAAAAACTAACTGTTAGTTTGTCGTGTTTTCAGACAAATTATAGTAATTAAAATAAAAAAAGGAAGAGAATAAATACATGATACAAGATTTTTATTTTTGGTTCACTAGCAGAAACGTCTTCGCCTGTCTGCCGCTCTGTGGATTTTCTGGGGCTTCAAATCGCTCCCGGAGCAAAACTGATCGGAAATATTTGTTACTATTTATTGAAAATACATTTACTTTCGTTTCAATATCAAATTTCCGTTTGAAAGATGCGCAATGGAAAACTCGCACGAGTTTGTTGCTGAGTAAAATCTGTTGAAAAGTTTCAAAATGGCGGTCATTGCAAATCTTAAAAACAATCATAACTTTACTTTTTGAACATTTTTGTTTGAAAATACGATTTTACTAAGACCTAATCAGTGTAAATGCCTGTTTGAAATAACATTAAACATTTTCGGAGTAGAATGCAAAGAAAAACAAATAATCT
>CM040183.1:95804827-95809827 GCA_022606455.1 Callitettix versicolor | reverse complement strand
CGCTCTTCGAAGACAGCTGAACGAAATTTAAGTTTTAACAACACGACTTACTTGCATTTTTGTTTGAACAGTTGATTTGTATTGTTGAAATAATACTTTTAAATACTGCTCTGGGGAAAACTTTCACGTGCAGTTTGAGTGCAAGTGTCTGGTCTTGTGTTTTAGGGCTGCATCAAGTAATGCGAGTGCACAAATTTATACTGGTACCTATAGTAAACGATTGTTTTGTGGTTAAAAATATCTTTTTTTTGTGGTACCTATAGTAAATGAACCTTTCGAGGTTAAAACAGGATTAAGGCAAGGAGACGGTCTTTCTCCCTTACTCTTCAATTGCGTGTTGGAGAAAATCATCACAGAATGGAGCAAGAGTACTGGACAGATAAAAATAGAAACAAGATCAGACTTAACTGCCTGGCCTTTGCAGACGATCTAGCAATCCTCTCAAATAGTTGGGAAGAAACGGAACAGCAAATCAAATCGCTGCAAAACGTAGCAGGAAAGGTCGGCTTACAGATATCCTTCGAAAAGACGGAAATAATGCCGACTAAAAAGTCGGAACAAAAGTCTATAAAAATAAAAGGCGAACGAAGAAAGATAGTGGATAATTTTAAGTATTTGGGAGAAAATTAAACATAGCAGAAAAACTGGCAATAAAAATAGAACGAACAAATTAAAGAAGGCCCTAAAGTTAACTTGGGGAACGTATAAGAAAAAGTCACTTTCCATAAAGTCGAAAATCAGACATTATACTACGGTCATAAGACCGGAAGTGACTTAGGCCGCGGAAACTTTATTTAATCTAAGAAGCCGAAACAGAACAGAGGAGCTTCAAAAAGTGGAAAGGAAAATATTGAGAACCATTATCAACAAAAAACACATGGTAGAAGGAACATACAGACTGCTGCCAAGTTCAGCCATCTATCAGAATAATGAAGATCTGTTAGATAATATTAGAAAGTGGAGACTGGCTTTCTATGGACGCCTAATAAGGCTACCAGAAGAAAGACTGACGAAGAAACTCCTAATTACCAACTCAAGATGAAAGTAAAGAATGAGTGGCTTACGGAAGTGGAACAGGACCTAAAAGAATTAGGGATAACGGAGGAACGTCTGAAAGAGGAAAAGGAAAAACCAATCCTTAGGGATAAAAACACTAGATTAAAATTTAAAGAAGGAACAAAAATAGTTGCCTTTTACTCGGAGGAAGTTAGACTACAGAGATCTATAAGACTGAAAAAGTATTGGGAGAATCTCAAAAACCTAAAAGAACCAAAGTTGAAAGCAAAAGAACCAAAATTGACTAAATGTGCTCCATTGAGGTCATAAAAAAAGGTTTTTTATATTAATTCATAACGATCAGCTGATTTCATTGAACAGCTGATAGGCTACAATATGTTTTTGGTTACGTTGTAAAGAACTAGCTGTGTTAATTTATCGTGTTTTGAAAACGTAATTAAAATAAAAATAAAGAGAAAACATGATACGTGATTTTTATTTTTAGTTCAATAGTATTTTTATTTTAAACGTTTTAACTGATTTGACTGTGTAACAAACACAGACTAGTTGACATAGTCGATAAGCGTATTCATTTATTCTTTATGGTTGTTGTAAAATTTTAAATATGATAATGTTGTGTGTTTTCTTCAAACAGAAAGTAACAGTTTACAGTGACTAAGAATGACGCATACAGATTTGCAAGAAAAATCATAGATAAGAATTTATGACTTGCCGTGATTGGCGATCGCCTGTCATCAATTCTTGCGTTTCTTAAGCCAGTCCGTTTTGCAAAATGTTTCAATAAACAAATAGCGCAAACACACTAAAGTAACTCTTTCGCTTTCAAATATTCGCGCAATAAAATCTGGTCCCGGCGGCGGTCAGGGATTATTTATTTATTCAGAGAACCAACAATTTAATTTATTTTAATTTTGCTACCACCCCTTTGAGTCTTCGACGACTCTATGTATGACTTGACTTTAAACGAAATACCGTAAACCGATTTCGTGACATTTGACTGAATCCTTTTTTCCCTATTGCTTTCCTATTTAATATTTGGGGTGCTTAGAAGCTCACTCATTGTACTTGGGTACCACGGCGTTACGCATTCCGAATACATGTACTATGCTTGAGGAGGAGGTGATGAAGGATGTTAGAGCTGATATGATTGAAAAAAATTTATTTGTATTCGACCAAGTTGTATTTGAAAGTTTAAAATAATGATTCCAATACGTAGGAAAATCAGACTTGCATGCGAAATTGCATATAAAGCACACACTAGAGCGCGCACACAAGCACACGTGCGCACACACACACGCGCGCGCGCGAGCACACACGCAGATTCGCACGCGCGCATGAACACTCTCTCACACACACACACACATATGGCCGCACGTGCACGCGCACACAGACGGACAGATATCCAAGTAAAATGTCATTTTTTTATTTAATTAGTTTGTAAACGTTCCTTAAATCTAGGCTAAATCTAAACAATGACAGAAAATGCAGCAAAATTTAAAACTGATTTTTTGCAACCGTCTTATTTCTTCAAACTTTATGAGAAAATAGAAAAGTTAATGCACCGGTCAACTCTGCCACAGTACACTCCAATCCCCCGTCCTCAAGACTAACCGGCGGAGGCAGCTGAAGTGAGCAGCTGATGGGCTTAGCGACCCCACCGCGCCTCTAGCTCATACTGCTCTCATTCACCTGCACAAGACATACACATTCACTACTCTGCACAGCTTGGCTAATTCTAAAATGTAAAGTGACCCTGCTGATGGAGGTGAATGGGCGCTGTCGTGGAGCGCTGTCGTGTGCGCTGTCGTGGAACGCTGTAGTAGGCGCTGTCGTGGAGCGCTGTCGTGGAACGCTGTAGTAGGCGCTGTGAGCGTGTCGCGCTGTCTTGGAGTGCTGTCGTGGGCGCTGTCGTGGAGCGCTGTCGTGGAACGCTGTAGTAGGCGCTGTGAGCGCTGTCGTGGAGTGCTGTCGTGGGCGCTGTCGTGGAACGCTGTAGTAGGCGCTGTCGTGAGCGCTGTCGTGGAACGCTGTAGTAGGCGCTGTCGTGGAGCGCTGTCTTGGAGCGCTGTCGTGGGCGCTGTCGTGGAGCGCTGTCGTGGGGCGCTGTCGTGTAGTGCTTTCGTGGATCGCTGTCGTGGAACGCTGTAGTAGGCGCTGTGAGCGCTGTCGTGGGGCGCTGTTGTGGAGTGCTGTCGTGGGCGCTGTCGTGGAACGCTGTAGTAGGCGCTGTCGTGGAGCGCTGTCGTCGTGGAGCGCTGTCGTGGAACGCTGTGTGGAGCGCTGTCGTGGCGCTGTGTGGAGGCGCTGTCGTGGAACGCTGTAGTAGAGCGCTGTCGCGCTGTCGTGGAACGCTGTCGTGGGCGCTGTCGTGCGCTGGAGGCGCTGTCGTGGAGCGCTGTCGTGGGCGCTGTCGTGAACGCGCTGTCGTGGGCGCTGTCGTGGAGGCGCTGTCGTAGAATGCTGTCGTGGGCGCTGTCGTGGGCGCTGTCGTGGGCGCTGTCGTGGGCGCTGTCGTGGAACGCTGTAGTAGGCGCTGTCGTGGAGCGCTGTCGTAGGCGCTGTCGTGAGCGCTGTCGTGGAACGCTGTCGTAGGCGCTGTCGAGCGCTGTCGTGGAGCGCTGTGTAGGCGCTGTCGTGGTAGGCGCTGTCGTGGAGCGCTGTCGTGAACGCGCTGTAGTGAGGCGCTGTCGTGGAACGCTGTGTCGCTGTGAGCGCTGTCGTGGAGTGCTGTCGTGGGCGCTGTCGTGGAACGCTGTAGTAGGCGCTGTCGTGGAGCGCTGTCGTGGAACGCTGTAGGGCGCTGTCGTGGAGCGCTGTAGTAGGCGCTGTCGTGGAGCGCTGTCGTGGAGTGCTGTCGTGGGCGCTGTCGTGGAACGCTGTCGTAGGCGCTGTCGTGAACGCTGTCGTGGAACGCTGTCGTCGTAGTAGGCGCTGTCGTGGGCGCTGTCGTGGAGCGCTGTCGTGGAGTGCTGTCGTGGGCGCTGTCGTGGAACGCTGTAGTAGGCGCTGTCGTGGAGCGCTGTCGTGGAACGCTGTAGTAGGCGCTGTCGTGGAACGCTGTAGTAGGCGCTGTCGTGGAGCGCTGTCGTGGAACGCTGTAGTAGGCGCTGTCGTGGAACGCTGTAGTAGGTGCTGTCGTGGAGCGCTGTCGTGGAACGCTGTAGTAGGCGCTGTCGTGGAGCGCTGTCGTGGAACGCTGTAGTAGGCGCTGTCGTGGAGCGCTGTAGTAGGCGCTGTGAGCGCTGTCGTGGAGTGCTGTCGTGGGCGCTGTCGTGGAACGCTGTAGTAGGCGCTGTCGTGGAGCGCTGTCGTGGAACGCTGTAGTAGGCGCTGTCGTGGAACGCTGTAGTAGGCGCTGTGAGAGCTGTCGTGGAGTGCTGTCGTGGGCGCTGTCGTGGAACGCTGTCGTGGGCGCTGTCGTGGAGCGCTGTCGTGGGCGCTGTCGTGGGATGCTGTCGTGGGCGCTGTCGTTGAGCGCTGTCGTGGGCGCTGTCGTGGGGCGCTGTCGTGGGCGCTGTCGTGGGGCGCTGTCGTGGAGTGCTGTCGTGGAGCGCTGTCGTGGAACGCTGTAGTAGGCGCTGTGAGCGCTGTCGTGGGGCGCTGTCGTGGGGCGCTGTTGTGGAGTGCTGTCGTGGGCGCTGTCGTGGAACGCTGTAGTAGGCGCTGTCGTGGAGCGCTGTCGTGGAACGCTGTAGTAGGCGCTGTCGTGGAGCGCTGTCGTGGGGCGCTGTCGTGGAGCGCTGTCGTGGAGCGCTGTCGTGGAACGGCTGTCGTGGAGCGCTGTCGTGGAATGCTGTCGTGGGCGCTGTCGTGGAATGCTGTCGTGGAGTGCTGTCGTGGGATGCTGTCGTGGGCGCTGTCGTGGAATGCTGTCGTAGAGTGCTGTCGTGGGCGCTGTCGTAGGCGCTGTCGTGGGCGCTGTCGTAGGCGCTGTCGTGGGCACTGTTGTGGGCGCTGTCGTTGAGCGCTCTATACATCAATAT
>CM040183.1:95784827-95799827 GCA_022606455.1 Callitettix versicolor | reverse complement strand
CTTTGGTATATAATATCACTGTGTCAAAAATATTCATTAAAGAGGCCAATAACATAAATATTTTAAATCTGTTTTATTTCTTAAGACCGGTTAATCAAGTTTTGAGTAACGATGATGACAAGAAATTCTGGTAACGCTATTCTGGGGTTTTATTATAATAAAAAAAATATGAATGATAAAAAACGATTTTATAAAACTAAGTTGAGTTATTAATTTGGCTGCTTACAGTTTCCGAACAGAATTTGCTGCTTTTAATAAAAATAACTTAATTCAACGAAATAAAGTTTGTGCAACGTTTGCGCTATTTGTTTGAATTTGCCAGTCGAGAAGAAAAGTTGAACAAGCCCCGACAGTGGGAAGCCAAGTGGCAAGTAAAGTGTTGCGATCTTGGTTAGGCTCGAGGCACTTGGGGAAATATTTGCGGCTAGGGGGAGACTTTAATGCTGCGAACCATTGATTCCGAACCCTTTCCTCCCCGCTCCTCCAATCTGTGTCTTGGGTTTCGTTTGGGAACCGAATTTGGTTTTATGTCTAGATTTACAGACGGGACATAATTACTTAATGAAAACAAATGTTAATGTTAAACTGTCTAAGGCGTCCGAAATATCTCTGAACACTTTCTGTGTTCACACTGAGTTGTTTGATTCCAGTATTATATTAATCATGTCATACTGAAGAGGTAGGGGTATGATTTGTTGCTCCAACGGACTGATTTCTCTGTTACTTTTAAAATTACACCATTCCCTAGGGAAGTAAAAGGGCTACAGAAATATATTTTGACTTTGTTACGAACTTTACCGTTAGTGATTTATTGTTATTTCTGTTTACAATATTTAAACTTTCGCCATTTTTAAACGGGTCAATGTACGGACTGCATTATTTTTTTAATTAGAATTATATCAGTTAACGCAGTAAGAAATGTTTGTGATTTATTGGTCGAACCGTTCTATAGATATAAAATATTTTGTTAATAAAACAAATGGCTGGGAGTGGGGAAAATTATGTTTTTAGACACATTTTCATAAGACTTTTTTAATTAGTTTTGATCTGGTGATGCATCTCCTTCATTTCTGGAACTTTTTAAAAAAACATCCTGAATAAAGTAAATAAATTATATTTAGATTCTATAAGTTACGGACATATGTATATGCTATACAAAAAAGTATCTAGATACATTATATTTCTGTACGTTATTCGAAATTAAAAAACTTGCACCCTTTTTTATAGACACGTATTCTTTATGTCCAGCTTCCTGTAAGCATCTTCAAATCCTTAAGGAGTTAAATTTATTTAAAGAAATAAGCGCAACACAAAGGAGATTAAGGTTAGCGTAGGCAGGCTGCAAGAAGGAACAGTCGCTAAACAGAAAATATCCTGGAATCCGCTTAGCTAAGTCTTTGGTCCTGGCCGGGTGACTAAGGACTTAAACACCGCATTATTTCAGGTTTTTGTGCCCTTAATACTTCAGTGACAGGTTGAATTCTTAACGGAGATAGTTCAATTTAACGTGTTCTGCAATGTTAAAGATTGTTTAGTAATTTGAAAATTTTACTTTTAAAGAATTACAAAAAAAAACTAAATAACATGTTATTAAAAAAATAAAGTTGCAAAAACGCTAGACAATTCTTTTCCATTTAATTATTTTCTTAAAAAATCATATATTTTTAGAGTTTGCACAAATTTTAATACTTTTAATTCATTTCCTTAACGTCCATACTTTATGCTAATTAGACTATTGTGGACGCGGGATCAAGGTTAACGGTAAACATAAAGCAATAGCAGTAACTGCGGCTCGAAATAAAAACCTTGAGGTGCGCAGATAACGCAGCAGACTGACCGGTGCTTTAACCACATCGACCACCGATTTGTAAATTAATGCAGTGTACCAGTGTTAAAGTATAAGGAATTTATGATACGATAGGCCCTAGTCAAGGTCTAATGTTTAATTTTTTTTACTTTGGTATGATAGACCTACCAATCTTTATAAATAATGGCAAAATGGCATTATTTCTATTTTCGACAATAATTCCCGTATGCAGACATTTAAATTTAATTGAAAAATTATACGTTTTTGTTTGGGTACTCCGTAACTAAACTTTCAACAAAATTTTATTAAAATCGTTAAATATGATTTTAAGGGAAACTGAATTTTAAAAATTGTTAATTTTTAAAGGTTTTTCTTGAAGTGGAAACTTTTGTAACAAAAATTAGGTTCTTGGATAAGTGATAAAGCTGACATGTAAGGTTTTGACCGTCACGGTTACGCAGTCTGTTTTTTTAATTAAATATTTATTTGTTTAAAATTATATACATACATAACTTATAAATAATAAACTTTTTAATTATAATTAACGCCATTATACTACATAACTTTTTATATAATTCCCATACAATGTATACAGGCTACATTTAATGTGTTCATATGGAGTAATTTAAGTGTTATTACCTATATCAGTAAGTTCAACAATAAATATTTAAATGATAATTAATGACATTATACTACATACCTCCCCCCCCACCACCACAAAATTGCATAATGCGTTTACAATTAAATATATCCTGCATAATGTATTTACATTTAATATTTTAATACAGTGAGAACGTATATGTTATTACGTACATAAATGAGTTCAATAACAAATATTAACGCCATTATACTACATACCTACCCCATTAAGCGAAAAATTATTAGAACCATTAACAGATAAAATATCTTGCCCATAGTCTACTTTATTCAAGATTGTTTTTAATATTATGTATATAAATTGGTTCATTAATTATTTAAATTAAACGAAAGCCATTAAACTACATACCCAGCCCATTAAGCGAAAAATTACGAGAACCGTTAACAGATAAAATATCTTGCCCATAGAACACTTTATTCAAGATTGTTTTTAATATTATGTACATAAATTGGTTCATTAATTATTTAAATTAAACGAAAGCCATTAAACTACATACCCAGCCCATTAAGCGAACAATTACAAGAACCTTTAGCAGATAAAATATCTTGACCATAGACTACTTTATTCAAGATTGTTTTTAATATTATGTACATAAATTGGTTCATTAATTATTTAAATTAAACGAAAGCCATTAAACTACATACCCAGCCCAGCTTTCAAAATTGTCAGAGCATTAACAACTGGGACCTATGTGTTCACATTTATTCAAGTTTTCACTTCTGTCAGGCATTTCAAGATTGCCATTAATTTTTTACCGAAAAAACAAGAACGATTAAAAAATTGGAATTAACCTACACATAGGCTATATTACGTGTAAATGCGATATACACCGGTATGCAAATTCGAAAAATCACTGTTCAGAACTCATAAGAGCTCTTATAGGCATATTTCTTTGTTGCCAAAGTATATGCCAAAGTTTGAGAAGCTGCTGATTAAAAGAGTAAAGCTGACTATAGATTAAAGGGAACTGATTCCAAAACACCAATTTGGGTTCAGGAACAAACATTGAACAATAGACCAGTACACAGGTTAACAAATATAATTGAGGCTAAATTCGAAAAGAATTTTCTTCCATGTTCAAGTGTATTTCTTGATGTGTTACAAGCATTCGATAGGGTGTGGCATAAGGGGTTGTTATACAAACTTCGAAAAGAACTTACAATTCAATTATGTAAAATTTTGACATCATATCTGACAGACGTTTTAGGATAAAACATGGTGATAAATACTCAGAACTTAAGGAAATCTCTGCAGGGTAGCGTCCTTGGACTTGCTCCTGATAAAGAACTTATCTCAAGGAAAAGATACAATAGCTATTACTCGTTACCTAGGTTACGGTTTTCAAACATAGTAGTTTCTTAGAATCCAGCAAACCTAAATATTTAGATTTAAAAGATAGAAACACGTTATTTAAACTGACTGACTTCCTCTTCCGGTGCCGTCCGGCACAGCGCAGCTCCGTTTTTGGTGGCTGCCCCGCCTATACTATTGAAATCTCCGTAGATCTAAATTTTAAAGTTTAGTAAAGGTTTCGAAAATTTTAATCGCCTGTCATTTTTAACATAATTTAAGTAAAGACTTATTATCTTCTATTAACGATTAAATTTATGGTTTTTTTAGCAACTTCCAAAATCACATATCTTCTGCTTTATGCAGATTTTTTTGGTTCTCTAGGTTTAAATGTATTCTCTAGGTCATACGTTTGCATAGCCCTTTTTAAGTAAAAGGTCACCTTATTATTATAATTGATTTAACAATATGGCTAATGAAATAAGTTAAGTTTAGACAACTCTCTAGTGATTATCCGTTCCTACCTGTTCCCATTCTACGGTTCAGTATAAAGGTCAAATCATTCTGGAGGTCCAGGGCGGCACGAGTCCGGTTCTATTCCGTGCGTTCCTGAAACAAATAATACACTTATTTAAACCTCAGTTGAGTCAACAAAGTTAGCCTAATATAGTAACGCTTGAGATTGCAAACTCTTTCCACAGCTGACCTTCTTGGTCAGGTTTTTTCTCATTCTATTGTTTTTTCACTGAAAATAAATTTCGATTATTTCAGGAGCAGTTTGAGCAAAATCTGGCGAACTAATTTTGAAAAACAAGTTAGATTTTCTTTTATCGCATTTACTGGTTTTTGACAACCATAAAGATAATTTCAATATATTAAGACATATACTTTCAAGGGCAGTTGGTAGCCTATATGTAGAAGTAAGTGCGTTATTAAAACGGAGTATGTTTTCACAAACTCATTTCCGCAGTTTTTTTTTATTTTTTCCAAAATTTTTGCAAGTTACGCCATTCGTTAGGAAACATGCATTGACAATGTGGTCACTAATATTTACCGTTATTGATTTGTGTTGCTTTAAAATGTTTCACACTATTGTGTGACGTGTCGCTGTATGAAGTTGGTATTTGTTTCCAATCGGGGCTTTATTAGTTAAAGAAGCAAGCCGCCTCGGTGGCCTAGTCGATAGCGTACTGGGCTTTCACCCCGAGGACCCGGCCAGGGCTTGGCATTTTCATACGCTATAAATCATCCCATCGTCTGCATTAGCCCAAGTGTGCACAATAGTCGGACGTTAAACACAAAAAAAAGTTAAAGAAGCACAATAGCATTCTTTAATTGGTTGAAACTTTCTACAGATAGAGAATACTAGTAGGCCCGTGTGATTGTCCGCAGTTAATGGGAAAAAGAAACGAATAATGCGATGTAGGAACAAAACTTTCCCGATTAGGTAAGCGAAAACTAATTGAAAGTATGTATAATACTTTAACCTTATTTTCCTTCAAAACACCCTCCTCCTGCATGTAGGCACACTTCTCCTTTCGTACAGTTGTCGTTTAAGGTCAGCCGTTTTGTCACATTTTCCATCACCGCTTACGAATCAGCAAATGTTGTTCCTTCAGCGTAATTTCCAGTCGCGGAAACTGGTACAAATCCGGTGGTGCAAGGTCGGAAGAATAGGTAGGGTGTTCCAGAGTGCCTGGCAAGGTATTGTTTCACCATCAGCGATCGATGTGACATCTTTCAGGTAGTTTTCATCTAACATTTCCTTGTAAAGTTCTTTGTTAACTGTTTTCCTTTCAGGAATAAATTCGTGGTGAACCAAGCCCAGGCGATAAAAACCTCCTCGAATATCGCTTTACCCCGGCTTCTGTCCAAGCTAAATGTTCCTTTTTTTGTTTTGTTTTTGATTTGCATTCAGCGGAATAATGTTTCATCTGAAGGCCGTAAATGGAGCACCATGTTTTTATCATGATTTTTTAGCTGTGTCCAAGACTGTGTTACATTCAAGGGACATCGTTTTGCTGATTCGCAAAAGGTGACAAACCGAACCTTACATAGCCGAAGGGAATATGCGACAAACCGGCTGAACAAGATTCCCAAAAATTGCTTTCGGGAGTGTTTCCAACAATGTGGGCACGCAAGGGGAGAGTTATTTGAAACAAATAAGGTTAAATTTTTACAAGTTTTTTCAATAAATTGAACCAATTTGACCCTACTTTGTATACAAATTAAACAGTGTTACAGCACCTCGGGTAATACACTAATCTTTAATTCAATAATTGTACTTTAAGATTACTGTACCATGTAGGCCTACTGTTTCTTGTCAATAATAATTGTTAAAAAATACGTTACAGTTATATTTAATAATTGTATAACCTGTTAATAAAGCAATGTAACACATTACTTTTAGATTATGTAGTACAATAGGCCTTACTTTATTCTACTTTCGTATTTAATACTGTAATCTTTAAAACTAATGGCTAAATTCTAACAGTGAACTTTATTGAAGTATTTACAAATTAACCCTAATATAACAAGGTTTTACATTACAATCCCGCAGGGGGGGTGAAGACTAGCTGCACTTATTGAGAGGATTTAGACGTCCCTCGCGGTACCCGAGTCTAACACACACTTACACTTACAACACTACACTTACGACTTTTAACACTTTACACTCACACTCACATTTAGGATGGCGATAATAGCCTCAATGTGCTTTTCACCTTAAAAAAACAAACAATAATTACATTACATACCTATATTAGGTTACAGTATTTGCTATTTACAAAAAGTAGAGTCCCTCATTTAATAAGATTTACACAGAACTGCCTAGATTGTTTTACCGGTTCTACTTTCAAAACTGATCAGTAATTATCGGTCAGTAATTATTTAAGTCTTAGATACAGTAATAATTTAAATATTACTTGCAACGATGTTTTTTAACTGTCAGTAATTTTGGTACAGACACTCTTACGATGCACTTTATACAACTCCTGGGATTTTATTTACAGAGACTTTATCGGTTTGAAGTCGGTTTTATTTTATTGTAAGGCCTTAAAATGGTTACTTATGAGACATGAGAGTTCCCTGGTGTTCTGACGAACCTGTAAGTATCCCATATATACAGTTTCAATAACGCAGGTCCTTATTTTTGGTAAAAAACCGATCGGAATGCAGAGAGTACAAATAAATAAATGGAAGATGTTTGTTAATAATCGAAGCTATTGGGTAAATTAAGTGCTTTTGTATAAACGGGTTTTGTTATATTTTGTTGATGGAAAACATCTCCTTCATTTTTGACGTTTTCTGGTAACACACTGTGTTATTGCTTAAACATACGATTTCATTAGGTTAACAAGTTAATAGCGTGTAGCCTACATGAGTGACGCAAGTTGGGCTGCGCAAGAGGTCTGTGTTTTTTGTCACTTCAGCTGCGATGCTTTACAATCGGCTTATTTATAGAAGTGAATACAAACTCATCAAAAAGTAATAATTGGATTAACACCGCCTGAAATGAGGGGAGGGGGTTGTGGTTCAGAAGGGGTGACTAAAGGGTAAAACTATTCATATATGAAGGATTATCCGTAGATTGACAACTAAAGTCGAGTGGTATTATGTGCAGTGAAGTGTTCTCTATTGGTGCAAAGTATATACCTTCTGAAGCCAATATTAAATTGAAGCTTGTCAAAATGTATTCACAAATAAATGGGTTTTAAGTATTAGCTTATAATTAGTGGATTCTCATTTGAATATTTTTCGGACCTTAAGATGAGCGCCGATTTTTTAGTTTTTTCATTGTGTGTGTGTGTGTTTGTGTGCGTGTGTGTGTGTGTCTGTCTGTGTGTGTCTGTGTGTCTGTCTGTCTGTGTGTGTTTGTGTGTCTGTGTCTGTGTGTGTGTGTGTGTGTGTGTGTGTGTGTGTGTGTGTGTGTGTGTGTGTGCGTGTGTGTGTGTCTGTGTGTGTATGTGTTTGTGAGTGTATGTGTTTGTGTGTGTGTTTGTGTTTGCGTGTGTGTCTGTCTGTCTGTGTGTGTCTGTGTGTCTATCTGTGTGCGTCTTTGTTTGTGTGTGTGTGTCTGTGTGTGTCTGTGTGTGTCTGTGTGTGTGTGTTTGTGTGTCTGTGTGTGTGTGTGTGTGTGTGTGTGTGTGTGTGTGTGTGTGTGTCTGTGTATGTCTGTGTGTTTGTGTGTCTGTGTATGTGTGTGTGTTTGTGTGCGTGTGTGTGTCTGTGTGTGTATGTGTGTGTATGTGTTTGTGTGTTTTTATGTGTGTGTGTGCGTGTGTGTGTTTGTGTGCGTGTGTGTGTCTGTGTGTGTATGTGTTTGTGTGTGTGTGTTTGTGTGCGTGCGTGTGTATGTGTCTGTCTGTGTGTGTCTGTCTGTCTGTGTGTGTCTGTGTTTGTGTGTGTGTGTGTCTGTGTGTGTGTTTGTGTGTCTGTGTCTGTGTGTGTTTGTGTGTGTATGTGTGTGTCTGTGTGTGTCTGTGTCTGTGTATGTCTGTGTGTTTGTGTGTCTGTGTATGTGTGTGTGTGTGTGTGTGTGTGTGTGTGTGTGTGTGTGTGTGTGTGTGTGTGTGTGTGTGTGTGTGTATGTGTGTGTATGTGTATGTGTGTGTGTGTGTGTGTGTGTGTGTGTGTGTGTGTGTGTGTTTGTGTGCGTGTGTGTGTCTGTGTGTGTATGTGTTTGTGAGTATATGTGTTTGTGTGTGTGTTTGTGTGCGTGTGTGTGTGTCTGTCTGTGTGTCTGTCTGTCTGTGTGCGTCTGTGTGTGTGTGTGTGTGTGTGTGTGTGTGTCTGTGTGTGTCTGTGTCTGTGTGTTTGTTTGTCTGTGTGTGTGTGTGTGTGTGAGTTTGTATTTTGTGTGTGTGTGTGTGTGTGTGTGTGTGTGTGTGTGTGTGTGTGTGTGTGTGTGTGTGAGAGAGAGAGAGAGAGTTTTTATTTGTGTGTGTGTGTGTCTAGTTCGAATTTTTCACCTCATGTTCGAAATTTTAGTTCGTTTTAATTCAAACTTTAAAAGAGAAAGAGAAGAGATAGAATGCGAAATATGGGAAAAGAGAAAGAGAGAGAGAGAGAGAGAGAGAGAGAGAGAAAATGAAAAAGAGAGAGAAAAAGAGAGAGGAATAGGGAAGAGAAAGAAAGAAAATGTAGGTGTAGTTTACCGATATGTCAACTGCATATCAATATATTTGCACTAAACAGCCCACGACTGTATTTAAATTGTTAATCGAAGATCAAAATTTTCTAAATAGGTTCTACATCGTGCAATGTTCAAATTACCACGGAAGTTTGTCAGGGATATACGGCACTGATAACATAATAAAAGAGTTGCACTATTGTATAAACTTAACATGTAAATTCATAATTTGTCAACTAAATACTCGGAAAATATTCTTCAATATTTATTGTAATCGTGTTTTTTTCAATTTGTTCAAGTAATTATTTTTATTTTAAAATCACTTTACGTTCCTGTGTTAACTTTAACAGCCTGGAAAGTCACAACGTTAGTAAAAATTGAATGCTAAAGTAAACATCTTGTGGGTTACTAGCCAATATTGTTATTGGCAAATAAGTTATTTGTGTGGCAATCTTAATAAGGCAAGACCCGGAAACTTTGATCTCTAGTACGTTTTGAGGGATTTACGCTATATACTTAAGTAACACTCAAAAAGAGATCTAGATTATTTCAATAGGGTGAGGCTCGCTGCTGTTTCAAGGCCTTTTTCCATGTTTATTTTGAATGGACGTTCGATAGAAAGCAATTAAGTAATTGTAAACTTTTGTGTAACGCTTTTGTAGGCCTATACCTAATAATTATGTTTGAATTTTCAGTGTATAAAATTAATTAGACAATAACGAGAAAACACGTTGCTGGGCCAAATAGCTGGTCTTGAAAATAGCAATTTTTGTGCATAAAAAGTAATTAAAGTTTAATTATATTTTTGAAAGACTTTTTGTAACCATAGTTTGAGAAAAATATCGTAATAAAATTTTTAAAAATGTTTGTAGCCTGTTACATTTTCGGGGCAGTAATGTTCCGGTTTTTTTTTATTTATATGAATAATTTAATTTTGTAAAAAGAGCTGTGTAGTTTTTATAGTTTAGAAAATTCACTTAGCATCGAAACCGTGACCTTCTTAATCACGCAGAAAAACTATCGGAATTGTCTAAGTAATTTAAAAATGCAATATAATCTGATATCCAAAATCCACTGACTTCATTTTAAATATTGTAAATATGATTTTCGCTATTGCAATCAGCATTGATAAATTTTCAATTAAAATTTTCATCTTCAGAAATATAAAAATGAGCTTAGATGTGGTCAAAACAGGCTGGTGGGGAAAAAAGGATGTTTAAAATAAGAATTCGTGCATTTTCAGCAACAAATGTATCAAAAAAGGCATAAAATAAATTAAATTAATTAATAAAATCCTTAACAATCTAATACAGACTAAACAAAAAAAGTTATGGAACTAAAATCGACACAATCGCGGCACGCTGACGTGATAGAAGCGAATTTCCAACAGTATTTTTATTCTTTTTATATTCTTCTTCTTTTCTGCTAGGATTATTATCACTATGTTCAGTATAATGATCTGCCTTCCCTAGCTTTGTCAATTCTAATTTCGTTGACGCGTTTCGGAGAACCTCCATCTTCAAAAACTCTATCTATACTCAAATAGAGTAATTGAAATCTATTCTCTATTTGAGTATAGATAGAGTTTTTGAAGATGGAGGTTCTCCGAAACGCGTCAATGGAAGTAGAATTGACGAAGCAAGGGAAGGCAGATCATTATACTGAACATAGTATTTTTATGTTACACTTTTTGAAATTCCCACTTCACCGACACAATCGGCATTAAAATGTGCATATATTAGTATTGTAAGTTATCGAATTACATTGAAATACGAAAATGAACCCTGACCGCCGTCAACAAATTACTTAATTCCAGGTGATTTTTGGAAATTCAGAATGCTAATTTAGGCAATTTTTAACGCCGATTACGTAGTAAAATCAGATTTCTTTTAAAACATTTAAAACAAAAAAGTTATTACAAATTTTTGATGATTTGAAGTGACCGCTATTTTGAAATCGTTGGACGAATTTTACTGGTAAGGGAATTTCTTTTTAAGGTACTATAATAGTCGTCTTTTTGCGGCAAGTTTAAGTCAGATTTGACTAATCCGATATATATATATATATATATATATATATATATATATATATAGTAAATATAACAATTTTACAAGAAGTAATCTAGCGATCAGGATCGGTACTCATTTCAAGGTTCCTTGTAGGTAGCCTTACCATGAGGGCTATTTCAATTCCTCATTTCCAAAGAAAATTTACTAATATAAAAAGAAGCGGTGGCAACAAGGAGCTGTCTCCCTGACGTGAAAGAAGCTGTTTTACAAAGGCTGACAATATTACGCTTATATTGGACTTCTTTTTTTTATATCGCCATAAAAGCCAACGTTAAAATCTGCAAAAATGTTCATTTGCATCTCTTAAGTTACTCTGAAATTCAGAAATTGAACCCACACCGCCGTCAGGTTAATTGTTGTGTTTTCAAAGGAATCTGCAAATTTAAAATAATAGTTGTTGCATATTTATACGCTGACTACGATAGTAAAATCATGTGTAAGACAAAGTTATATACCAGTTCTCTAAGATTTGAAATGCCCGCCATTTTGAAACTATTGAACAGATTAACTGAGTAACCTACAACTAAAATCAATTTCTGCTGGTATATTTTAATAAAATCACACACACACACACTCACGCGCGCACGCACAGATAACCTTCAAACAATTTATTGACAAATGTTTTATAGTTATTATTACAAAATATTTTATGTTTTTGTTTTTCTTGTTTTGTAGTCTTAGCTTTAATCGTTTCGAAAGATTTTGTAACCATTTGTAAGGTTTCTCGTATATTTACTTGGACGTTTTTAAATTTGTTCGGTCATGACAGATTAATTAGTGAAATATAGCCTAAATATTTCTTGTTATCTTGGTGTGCTGTGTAAATAGGGTAAACGAAATCTTAATTGCATATTTCAAAATAACGATAAGAGACTCACTAAGTACTTTTGTAATTACGAAGTTTATTGTTTTCTAATGTATAAAACTGGATACGCGGTTTTTCACTCAATGTTTATTTTCGGGACTCCTGGTTGTTCATGTAAAGTTCTGACAAATGGACGTAACTTTCGTCTTAAGTTTTGTACACTTCCACAATACATTATTTATTATTTGTATTAAAAGTATTAATAATAATAACAATACTTTAATCACCATTAAAAAGTAACATGCAGAATTCTCTAAATATTTTAAGGCATCGGTCACACATATCTTCTGCCGGTCGGTGTAGTTTTTGTACACTTACACGTCTACTTGCAGTCTAAGTACATTAATAGCCATTATTTTTAACATTAGTTTGTATGTTACATTAATACACATCCATGTTACACCAAAAGTCATTAAAAATAAATATTATCACTGTTATTAATAATTAAATTTGTTATATTAGCTGTACCTGCTGAACATACAAAGGCCAGGTAAACCCAATCCCTTCCGTTTAAATATCCATTACATTCTTCTCTAGAAAATTCGATTGTTTTGAAATATCATTTTCTAAAAAACAAAAACATTGGACAACTTGCTACAAAATGAAAGATAAAAAGGTCAGTCAAAATTTGCCCCCTCACCCAATGTCTGTAATTTAAGTACAATAATTCCGCCCTACATTTCAGTATAGTTTTGATTGCAGTGTAGATAATACCAGTTGCCCACATCCAGAGTAGTGTAAATGTTATGCAACTATTGCTGCCTGAATATTATATTGTTTGCTTATTAGTCGTATAACTTCCACCAAAGTAGTCTAAACATCTGACCTCTGGCCTTATTCTCTGCTGATACCTTGGCAAGAAATAGACCTACTAAATATTTATCAGTTAAAAGTTGTCATTCATTATGCTAGAAAAGGTTTTGTTATAGTTATTTATTCCCTTTTAGTATTAAAATTATCATATTATAAGCTATTTTTTGGATTTTCATTATTACCGTTTTTCATTATTAATTCACTCATTGCATGGTTTCCCTAATAGGAACGTTTTTTAGAAATGTTTATTCAGTATATAGTAAATAAAATTATCAACAAATTAAGCTGTTAATCAAAATTAAAAAAAAATTATTGTTCAATTATTTCAGTACAATAACATTTTTAGGAAATAATTTTAATAATTTTTTTTATATTTTTAATATTTTAATTAATTTAGAATCAATATATATTACACAATTTTATTTTTTTATTAAACTTATAACCATTTTAATTTAATAATTTTAACACGTTTGCAAGTTGATTTATGTTGAACAAAAACAAAAATATTTTTGAAAAAAAGTTGTTTACCTTTGTGAATGTGTTAAAAATCCTAAAGTAACGGTTGTGCCTTCCTCGCGCCGAGTAACAATATAATCTGGAGCATTTGAAAGTCCGCCAGTCTATCTTTATACAAGGGATGCTGGGAACAGTCAGGTGTACCACCCTTGCGGTACGAGAGGCGGGGTTTAAAGCTAACCTATCAAATAGTAGACACACCTTTTGGAGGGTTGGTTATTTTCGCGTATTGTCGGGTTAGCTTTTAAGCTATGTGTCGGGTGGAGGGGAGGGGGTGAGATCCTGCCAGGGGATTGGCCGAGAAATATGGTTCAGCGTGAAATATAGTTTTGTTTTTGTCCGAGAAACTGTGACGCAGCGGAATGAGCTAATATTATATTTAACTTGTAAAGATTTTTTTTCGTTTCGATACAAAGGCGACATTTTAAAAAAATGTTTCGTCCATATACCAATACATAAAACTATTTCCGCTGTTATTAATTTGTTGGCCGCTTATTGCAAATACTTCCGGTTTGCGGCCACAATCTTTGTCCACTTTGTTGTTCGTCTTGCAAAATGTGCTTCACTACGTAATCTTGAAACCGTAACAGTTTTTAGAGTTACTCCCTAGGAACACAACGTTCTTGTTATTAGTTTTGTTCATTATTATGCCACTAGTTAAATTATTCCCGCTGTTATTAATTTGTTGGCCGCTTATTGCAAGCACTTCCGGTTTGCGGCCACAATCTTTGTCCACTTTGTTGTTCGTCTTGCAAAATTTGCTTCACTAAGTAATCTTGAAACCGTAACAGTTTTTACAGTTACTCCCTAGGAACACAACGTTCATGTTATTAGTTTTGTTCATTATTATGCCACCAGTTAAATTATTCCCGCTGTTATTAATTTGTTGGCCGCTTATTGCAAACACTTCCGGTTTACGGCCACGATCTTTGTCCACTTTGTTGTTCGTCTTGCAAAATTTGCTTCACTATGTGATCTTGAAACCGTAACAGTTTTTACAGTTACTCCCTAGGAACACAACGTTCTTGTTATTAGTTTTGTTCATTATTATGCCACTAGTTAAATTATTTCCGCGGTTATTAATTTGTTGGCCGCTTATTGCGAACACTTCCGGTTTGCGGCCACGATCTTTGTCCACTTTGTTGCTCGTCTTGCAAAATTTGCTTCACTACGTGACCTTGAAACCGTAACAGTTTTTAGAGTTACTCCCTAGGAACACAACGTTCTTGTTATTAGTTTTGTTCATTATTATGCCACTAGTTAAATTATTTCCGTGGTTATTAATTTGTTGGCCGCTTATTGCAAACACTTCCGGTTTGTTCACTTTGTTGTTCTTCTTGCAAAATGTGCTTCACTACGTGACTTTGAAACTGTAATAATTATTAAGTTTTTGGAGTTATTCCCTACGAATACAATGTTATTATTGTTGATTGGTACGTTTATATACACAGGGTGTTTTAAAGTTATACGGCAACCGCTTGGGAACTGATTCTATGCTTAACATATTTTTAATAGTCCAGACAAACATATGTCCGAAAAAACTTCTTTTTCCAACTAGCCGCCATTTTGTTTTCTTTAAAACTAGTAGACCTATATAACCTTAGCGCGGATCGACCAATAAAATTCAAACTCAACTTCTTTACCTGTCAAAATCCTAATTGAATAACCAACACCATATACTGACTTTTTAAGGCCTAGAAGGAAGACCACATGATAGCGTACTACTGTAATACATGAACCATACACGCATTTCGTGCCTTCACGGAACAATTTGCGCGACTTTACTATTTCCTTTGTTCTGTAGTTTTAGAAGTTACACCATTCAATAGGAATGTTAGTGCTACAAAATAA
>CM040183.1:95764827-95779827 GCA_022606455.1 Callitettix versicolor | reverse complement strand
TTCCACTCTTGCTACGTGTCCAGCCCATGTGCGCTTCTCTCGCCAAATTTTTTATTTTCACTTGCCTCACTAGCTTCTTCGTGCTTAGGTCTATTTTCTCCTTCTGCTTCATACCTAGCCTGCTCCTTAACATTCTGACTTGTGTCACTTCCATCTGGTATCTAACATGTTTGTGAAGACCATAGTATCTGTACAAAGTAGCTGGATATACACAGCTTGCTAACACCTTAGCATTCACTTGTCTAAAGAAACTACTATGAAATATTTGGAACTAACGGAGCAACATTTTCTCCGTTCAGAGATTATCTTTTACTCAGTTCTTTACTGTTTGTTTCTTCTAAAACGATATATATATATATATATATATATATATATATATATATATATATATATATATATATATATATATATATATATATATATATATGTGTGTGTGTGTGTGTGTGTGTGTGTGTGTGTGTGTGTGTGTGTGTGTGTGTGTGTGTGTGTGTGTGTGTGTGTGTGTGTGTGTGTGTGTGTGTGTGTGTGTGTGTGTGTGTGTGTGTGTGTGTGTGTGTGTGTGTGAGTGTGTAAAGTGTGTGTGTGTTTGTGTGTGCGTTGTGTATGTGTTTTGCGGTACCAAGAAATGGTTGAAAAAATCTTTTATAGACTACCTGGGGTAGGGTACCGCACTACCCCAGAGTATGGGACTCAAATTAAATTGAAACTCAAGTTCAAACTCAAGTTAAGATGTATTGTTACCCACTAAAAAAAACCATCAAAAGCATTCTGCTTCTGTAAACCCCCCCCCACGGAACCGCCGCCAGGCATTACTTCGTGGAAAGATGGACTGGCTGACCGCCTACTCTTCTACAGCGTTGGCTCTCTTTTCTCAATCCTCAGCCCTCAACCTCTCCATGACCACTGTAACAAATTCCGCAATACGCTCCAGTTGGCCTCTGAAGCCATCATTTTCGCAACCAGACTTTCCGGTGTAATGCTGCCTCGCAGATATGTTTGGAGCCTCATCCTTTCCTCGTAGAATCTCCGACACCGGAAAAACACATGCTCCTCATCTTTCTCCACTGCTGGAAGACAGAAGGGACAAGCCGAGTCTGTTTCCAGCCTGAAACGTAACAAGGAAGCTCGGAAGCAAACGTGCCCAGTGAGAATCTGTGTGAGATAAAAATCCACCTCCTCCCCCCCATAATCCCTTGTGTGTGTGTGTGTGTGTGTGTGTGTGTGTGTGTGTGTGTGTGTGTGTGTGTGTGTGTGTGTGTGTGTGTGTGTGTGTGTGTGTGTGTGTGTGTGTGTGTGTGTGTGTGTGTGTGTGTGTGTGTGTGTGTGTGTGTGTGTGTGTGTGTGTGTGTGTGTGTGTGTGTGTGTGTGTGTGTGTGATTGTGTGCGTGTCTGCCTGTGTGCGTGTGTGTGTGTGTGTGTGTGTGTGCGTGCGTGTGTGCATGAGTGCGTGTGTGTGTTTCTGCGCGCGCGCGCGTGTGTGTATGTGTAAAATTGCGTAGTATTTTTACTGCATTCAATTTTATTACTGTCTAGGAATAAAGTAAGAAAAAAACATTTACAAATTGTTTTTGTCCTGTAAGCGTAAATTCAAACTCCTATCAACTTTCGGTGTAAAAGTTTGTAGTTACGAGACCCGGCCAAGGTGGCTGTGGAAACGATGCGTGTAATGATTTGCTTGCTATTGGTCGCCGGTTGCTATGGTAACCATAACCTCAATAAACAAAAGTCTGACATAATGCGATATTTATGATTCAAGAACGCCTTGGGTGGGTGGCTGGGGGGGTGAGAGGCAGGACACGTCCAAGTCATATTTTCTAACTAAATGATTTCCGAGTGCGACCCTGCACGTCGCTTTCCCACTTATATTGTAATTTGTTTTCTTTAGAGTAAGTAAGCTGGGAAGGATATCATCAAGTTCGCATACTTTGTACAGCCTATATTGTGTTTGGACTTTTTAACAAATTTTTATTTCAAAAAGAGCTGCCATCTTAGTAAGTCCTAGACCCGGGACCTCAATCGTCGATCTTTATCTATAAATATTTTGTTGAGGGGTTGTTAAAAAAAAATTCGCGTGGATATCGCGCGAGCGTTTGTGTGTATGCGTGTGTGTGTGTGTGTGTGTGTGTGTGTGTGTGTGTGTGTGTGTGTGTGTGTGTGTGTGTGTGTGTGTGTGTGTGTGTGTGTGTGTGTGTGTGTGTGTGTGTGTGTGTGTGTGTGCGCGCGCGCGCGCGCGTTTTGCCTGTTTTAGTACGCTAGTGTTCGAAATTTGTGTAAGATTTCATTGAAACGTGAAAGAAAATCATCTTTAACAACAGCCTGAACAAGTTTGTTACCAAACACATTCGGTCGGACTGTTTCAAAATGGCGGTCATTTCAAATCTTCAAATATCTTAAATCTTACACTCTTTTGGAAATCTGATTTCCGAATCGTAATTGCTCTTAAAATATGCACAAATTAATGCAAACCAAATGAATATTGGCGACATTTAGCTGTTGGCATGATGGAATCGAATTACCAAAAAGTAACAGGGCCACTACATCAAATACATTATTATTAATTTTTAAATCAAATTCTACTATTGTAATAATCGTTACAATGCTTATAAAATTTTAATTTTTGAAATTACTTTATAATAACGAAAGTAAGTCAATACCGCCGTAAGGTTATATATCGTATTTCGAAAGAGATTTTAAAAGTTATTTAAAAACATTTTAATTCTGATTACGATGGTTGGTGGAAACAGGTTTTCATGATAAAGTGAATAATTTTAATGACTGCCATTTTGAAACGGTTAAACAAATTTGGCTAGGTAATGGATCCTGCGCGAGCTATTACCAAAAACGATTTTTTTACCAACTTTGAATTAAACGTACAAGAATTGTGACCGTGTGAGTGAATCTGTTCATTGTAAGGTCTTGAGTCTGGGTCTTACCATGACGACAGCCACAACGGTTCATTTTCCAGGCCAAAGAATTGTCAACAAGCCTGTACTTACACTGTCCAAAGCGGGTATAACAACTGTTTTAGTATCAACGATTGCAATTGGGTTGATTCCTCATAACAATGGCCATGTTTCACCTGTTCTTTAAACTTGAAGGCGTGTTTTTCGATTCGAGATCGATTCCCAAATTCTCAAACTTTTCTTCATTACTTCGCCGTAAACTTGATTCATCACTCGCTCGCCCCGAATTTCCAAAGAACCATTAGGCGTCCGCGGCTTAGATAGAGTTGACAAATTTCAGCGCCGATGTCACCATGTTAACAGCGAAGATCCATCACAGCGCCGGTATCATTAAGGTTGAAATGTTAGTGTCACTGTACGGAAATGGCAAGCGACAATGATCCTAATGGAGACAGCTTACAAGGTGTGTTCATTAACCTGAGCTAATGCTTAACATTAATCAAGTGGAGTTGTCATCTTGTACAGTCGCGGCCGCAGCAGAGTGCTCACGCAGTACAGTCGTTTCAAGTTAAAAATGACCTCGCGTGTCAGAAACGGAAAAAACCATCAAGGATACGTATAACATTGAGCCTAAAAAAATGTTAAAAATTTTCAGAGATATTAAAGTGTAGTTTTCATTTTAGAACACTTCAAAATATTTTTAAATAAACGTTCTAAATGATTTTGATTGACAATTTAAGAAAAAAACTTCCTCACGATATGAAGAAAGTATTGTTTTAGTGGAAAAATCGAGAGATGTTAATTTGTGGATTTTCGGTAGCTTTAGAATTAGAATTTTGAGGTTATAATTAAATTTTAGAAAGTTCATTCAATGTGCACTAGGCCTATTGATTTTATTCTTAATAACTCATTTTATTTATTTAGCAATAAAAACAACAGTTTGATTTCATAAAACACTTAAGTAATCAGCCGATTTTATTATTAAAATTGTTTATTAAAAAACCGATTAGCTGCTTTCACGTGTTGTGATTACAAAATAATGTAAGGCAGAACTGAATTTAATATCTATCGAGCAGATGCTGCAGTAATATCACGTAACTTGAAATAATGTAAAATATTACTCTAAAAAATACCTAGCTTATTTTTTTAACTTGATATTTATCCTTGAATAATAGTCATATTTAAAACATATTTCAAAAACAAATTAGACTTTATAATTTATCGTAAACCAATATTTTACTTCACGCTAAATATACACTGCTTTCTCTATCGCTGGTGTGTAACAGTTGTCATCAATATTAATAAATACAACAGGCATTGTCCAGCAGTAAAAGTTTATAAATTATCTAGCCACGGTGTTAACCTATTTAATCCTGTGAAAGGTTTGTAAATCCTTCACAGCCTGTGTAATACCAGCGCTGACCACTTGATCACGGACATGTTGACAATATAGCAAGCCGTGCATTGTACCTAGGCGTTGCGTATAGCCCGCTGTCATTTGGCCTTTAACAATTTCATAATAAATATTCAACAATCAGCTGACTTGGAGTTTATTCGAACCTTTGTTACGAGTTATTTGAGTTCGTTGTAAATATTTTATTAATGAATTTCTATTGGAAAAAGCATTGTGGTAAAACCCGTACCCAAGTCTTTTAAATGAACTGACTTATAGATTACATTTTTAGGGGTTGTAGCAAATTACTAGACTACTTGTGTTTATAATTTTAATCCAATTTTTTTTCAAACTTGGAAATATTAAAAATTTTTTTTTTTTTTGAAGCGAAGCTTTCAATATTAGCTTTGGCGAGAGGAGTGAGTAGAAAAAAGTCTGACGAACGGAAGAATGTAACGGATGAATGTAACGAACTATCGAAAGGACAATGCGAACGAAATTAAATGCGAGATATGTGTTATTACATACAATTATTACATATAAACGGTTTTATATAGCCTATATACAATATATACAAACATTAGTCTCTCTCTCTTCTCTCCCTTTCCTTCTCTCTCTCTCTCTCTCTCTCTCTCTCTCTCTCTCTCTCTCTATATATATATATATATATATATATATATATATATATATATATATATATATATATATATATCGTACAAATCAGAATAGACCTACATGACTCAGAAATAGACTCAACAGACAGGCATGCATACAAGAGAAAGATACTCGGAAGGTCCCAGAGAATGAAATACCGAAGAAAGCAGGGGTAAAATGGACGGAGGAGCGGAAGAGGATCCATGGGGACAGGATGAGGGAGGTGTGGAGGATTAGAAGGAACAAGACATGAGTCGGAGTGCTTTGCGTGATCCAACAGGGTCTATAAGCAAATAATAATATATACAGCCTATATATATATATATATATATATATATATATATATATATATATATATATATATATAATTTCACCTTCGTGGTCAACGTTAAGAACCGCATAAAATCAATGTTTTGAATTTTTCAAGACCCTTTGAAATTAAGACATTTTTTGACTATGGTTGTTATTAATTTTTGTGTTTTTTAAAATGTAATTTGAAAGCTTAAGAAGCTAATATATGCATACTTCAATGCTTATTATCACGGTAAAATAAAAATTTCAAAACGTGTAAGATAAAAACGTGTGTCTTCCATCACGGCAGCAAGACATCTACGTACCGCGATTATGTTTGAACGGATTTGTATCACTATTTTGATGAGAGGGAAACTTGAAGTATGTTTCCTTGTGGAATACCATGTACAAAATTTGTAAAAAACGTTTTTAGAAGTTCGACTAGCGCTCATTTCAAACTTCGGGTCACGATAGCCGTTCCATTCGCTCATTTTCTAGTGAACATTCTCTAATAAAACCTTACATGAGATGCCGAATGAGCTATTTAAATATCATGATAAGCCGGTCATCTCTGGCGTGATTGCGTCACGCTCTGCAGGTTCCAGGATTATCGCTGTCCTGTGCCGGCTTGATAATGTAGACAGTTTTTGTGCGCGCAGAAATCCCAGTGCCTGGCGTATGTCAACATGTCGTGATCAAGTGGTCACTACCGCGGATTACAGATGGCATTGCCTAGCTTGTTGTCCCACGGAATATCAACACTTGTTTCCGTATCGGACGAGGGGAATGAAATGGGAAACAAAGCCTGTTGATATAACGTGTTGGTTTTGCGCCAAGTAAAACTTGTGTTATTTACACAAGTACCTGCTTCCAGTAGTACGCTTTGAGTACGGCGCACGTTAATGTTTTAATCTTTACTTGGTGAATAAACAACATATAAGTGCCATACGTTTTCTCTTGTGCGGTGCAAAACGTATCGAAAAACTATTTAAAAAATAGTAAAAACTGAATGTAGGAGGGTTAAAGTACTTTAATAGCGATGATTTATACGGATACGACGTTTTCGCAGATAACTTCCGACCTGCATTATTTTACGGCATAGGAACCTTTCCGTTCCGTTTAATCAAATTTGAATGTAATCGTTAAAACCGAAATTGAGAAATCATTTTTTAACAGTTTTTAAACAAAATAAGGGCATAAAAACTTTTTCTTTAAAAAAACGTTTCGAGTAAGACTAACGAGATATTATTGCCACATTTTTTAAAGATATTTATTATTTTTTTGTGTTTAACGTCCGACTAA
Organism: Callitettix versicolor; assembly: GCA_022606455.1. Lineage (NCBI taxonomy): Eukaryota > Metazoa > Arthropoda > Insecta > Hemiptera > Cercopidae > Callitettix > Callitettix versicolor. Next base: position 95,773,284 of record CM040183.1, on the reverse strand, counting down.
TGTGCACACTTGGGCTAATGCAGACGATGGAATGAAAATTCCCCATAAAGTCTATGAAGACTTTATAGCGTATGAAAATGCCAAGCTCTAGCCGGGAATCGAACCCGGGTTCTCGGGGTGAAAGCCCAGTACGCTAACTGGGCCACCGAGGCGGTGTGAAAGATATTTAAATTAGATCTGTAATTCTGCGAGTTGTGCACGTTAAAAGTAAACACACGCGTGCGCGCACATACACACACGCACACATACACGCGCGCGCACATACACACACACACACACACACACACACACTAACTTTTTTTGTAATTATTTATCATTTCTGTTTTCAATATAAGCTTACTCACTTTTAGTCATTGCGCCTGTTAAACAGAAAGTATGCAATTCACGCCTTACACATCAACGCTGCAATCTGTATCCTGAACGCCGGACTCAAAGAATTCAAAAATAATATTATTGCTGCACCTGGCAATCACGCATACGTGCTGGAAAACTAGCAGCCCACTTACTTTGGGAAACGTGTATGTTGTACATAATTTGTACTATCATACATGTCAAATAGTTCGTAAAAATACGCCCTGTATTTGCACAAGTCATTCCATTTCTGTTAGACAGTGGCAGGACCTTTAAGTGCAAATATTCTTAAATTTGTACAATAAAATCATGTCTAGTTAGGAGAAGTCTTTATGTTTATCAACATGAGCACTGATATAAATAAAATCTATAAAATAACTCGTAAGTGGCGGCAACGGGGATTTCATAAAAAAACTCACGGTACGCGGGACTAAACCATGTTGGTTAATGCACTGGCTGTGCAACAGAACAGTAAATCAAACTGTACAAAACCACACTTATTAAGTGCACCTGAGTTTGCCAATGTATCTCAGTAAACAGCTAATTAAATCTAATAAATAACAAAAACTTATATACGTCAAAGTATATGCAACAAAAATCTTGGAGCTCATACGTGTGAGGATACGTGTGTAGGAGATGATGTATCGTGATTTGTCAACTAGGCTTTTATCTTTTTTTTGTTTAAGGCGAAAGCACATTTAGCCTATTATCGTCTTCCCAATGTAAACACACGGTTACATAAACAAATATATAGATATTTGTGTTTATACATTTTTTACAATATAAAGTATGAAAACGCGTAATTTATACTTTTGTTTACCTTACAGTTTCTTGAATTAAAAATTGAATAATGTAAATTTAATTTACTTCCGCTCTTGCTCGTTGAGGGAATACTACTAGATTTTTTTAGAAAAAGTGTATGATAAAAAAATACTTGATACTTGATTACAATCTTATATTGTATATTGACAGGAAGCTTCTTAACGGACATTTCGATGGATTAAGAGTAAACCTAAAAAAACTACAGCCGCGACGAAACGTTCGCGACCAATGCGTGCATCCTCTTCCTCTCCCTCCATCTCTCCCCTCTCCCTCTCTCCCTCCCTCTCTCCCTCCTCTCCTCCCTTCCTCTCTCCCTATCTTTCTTTCTCCCTCTCTTTCTCTCTCCGTATTTTTCTCTCTCCCTACCTCTATTTCTCTTTCTTTCTCCCTCTCTTTACCCTTCGTTCTCCTCTGTCTCTCCTTCTTCTCTCTCCCTCGCTCTCTCTCTTTCTCGTTCTCCTCTCACTCTCTAAATCCCTTTCTTTCTCTCTCCCTCTCTTTCTCTCTCTCTCTCTTTCTCTCTCTCTCTCTCTCGTCTCTCTCTCTCTCTCTCTCTCTCTCTCTCTCTCTCTCTCTCTCTCTCTCTCTCTCTCTCTCTCTCTCTGATGTACATAAAGTGTAAGTGAAGTATATAAAATTTGCAAGATTGCGCTGACAAGCCTCATTGTCAGAATGGATGAGAAAAACATCAAGAAAATAAATTCCCTGACACAGGAGAGGAAAAGAATAAGTAGGTGGCCGAGACTAAGAATGGCCGATGGAGTGTTTCAAGATGCCTGAGCATTTAATATGAGAGTATGATGGATTGCTGCATGGAGAACTCTTCTAAAGGAGGCCAGGATTCAGAAATGAGTTGTAGCACCAAGGATAACGATGATGATGCATATATATAGAACTGAATTGACTTTAAAGAGTTACTATTGTACTGTAACCTTGTAGACCCGTTGTGCCTTATTTCCATATTCCTGAGATGCTCAGTTATAGCGTCCTCTTAAGTGCTAGTCCCGTCATAAATTCTAGGATTTGGAGAGGATTCATTGTGGGTAATTCCTCTACTCCTAATTGATGACTTCCCAATTTGCTAATGAGGTGTTTGCAAAAGCTTGCTCTGTAAAGTCCCTTTCAATTTTCCGCCTTACTCTTTACCCTTATCACGGTGATTGTGTTCAATTTGGCCAGCTTTTTGTTGTGCGCTGAGTTCCCGATAATGCTATTTACATTCCTACACATGTTCCCATGAGTAGCACTAGACTGTGTAGAGTAGTGAATGTAACGAACCCCCCCCCCTCAGAAAGTAAGCTAAAAGTCCCGATCGGTACTTACTTCAAGGACGCAGGTCTGGGTCTGGGTCTTACGATAATGGCTGCTCATATTCCAATACAAATGCGCTAATAAAAGATATATTTTCATATTGAATTGATTGATAAATGATTAATTTAAAAGGAAAAATTTTTTTTGGAAAAGTGTTCACTACTTATTTAAAAACACAAACAAATTATACTGCTATCAAAATCTACTTTCGCGGAATCCATTTGATTACGGTATGAGTCACGAAATTAACGAAGGAAAAATTGGAACAATGGGGGATGATCTATTTAGAATGAACTGCCCCAGGCTATGAAATGGACCAATAAATCATCCCTAATATTAAAAGTAGGCCTATACATCAGCTCTTCGCTATACATCAACACTACCATATTAACAGAAGGGTAGGTTTTACAGTTTACGTGGTTTTTTTGGAGGGGGTAGTTGATGAGAGGCTGCTGGAGGCATAACCCCTAGGTGTGTTAGTAATTAAGTTACCCTTGAAGCATTTGATTTCTGTACTAGAGAAGCACACACACGCGCGCACACACGCACACTACACCGTCAACAGATGCACAGTTCCCACATCAAATCCAACCCCCAACACCACATCAAGTATCTCTTTCTCTCTTGCACTTATTACCGAACGCATCTCTCTATCTCTCTCGCGAAGGCGTGACTTGGCGTGTATCAAGATCATAAGGTTACTAGTGTTTCTGAAAACATTTTCTTGTTTGATATACTTTTACGAAAACATTAGTTTATTGATGTTTGACATGAACTTATTGGAAACAGATAGCGGTGTTGGTTAAACCTTTCCCAGGTATATCAACAAAAAGGGGTTTATCTTCACCCTTTCGGGGAGAAAGTTTATCATTTAAGGTTTCTTGGGGAAAATATAAGTACTTAATCTATCGCCTGTCACTTTCTCATTTACGATACTGCATTATACTGTGAACTGTAATAATGTTACTATTTTTGCTCTCGATAGCCTGTAAGAGTTATGTACCTAACTAACCCGAAGTCAGATGTCTTGCTGACGTGATAGAAGCAAGTTTCCTAAAATGTTTTGTTTGTATCATGTCCGTTTTTTAAATTAGAATTTCTTTATTATTATTATTATTATTATTATTATTATTATTATTATTATTATTATTATTATTATTATTATTATTATTATTATTATTATCAGCCTTAAAATTTTCACTTTAAAAATATCATAACAGAAAACAAGCCCTGACCACCATGAAATACAATATTTTTAATTTCAACAGATTTAAAAACACACAATTTTAATTGATTTAGTTTTTAACGCCTGATTACGATGGAGAAATCTGATTTAAAAAAATATGTAGAAAACATTTTTTTACATTGGAATGTCCGCCATTTTGAAACTGTTTTGATTTTGTTGGGTAACGAACACGTCCAAGCTATCAGCTATATGTTGATTTTTGTTCCAAAAACCAACATTCATCAACAACTACCTCAAAAGGTGAGATAGAAGATTTCACCAGATGGAATTCCCTAAAAAGTATAGTTATTGTGAAAAAAATACTTACCTGTTTTCCGAGAGTCTAAACGAATTGACGGATTTGGATGAAATTTAAGTGTCGGTAGTTAACTCATAAAGATTTTTTTATAAAAAAATCAAAAAATATTTCAATTGATTTTTGCAAATCAATTCTACTGAGTTTAATCAAATTTTATCCAATAGTCCTTAAGTATAGGCATACCATAGCAACTTAAGATTGCATTCAATCTTCAAACAATTCAAGCTATCTAAAATAATATAATTTTTGACGAAATTTCTAAAAATCGGTTTATAGAAATTTACTCTAATTTCTCAGTGTAAGCCAAACACATTGTCGGATTAATTTGTTTTTTTTAATATACCACGGTACTCTGATTTTTAACGGATTTGAAATGAAAAATGAGTTATTAGAGCAGCCATGTTGGAAAAACAAAACACCGGATCCTAAAATGATTCAACCGGATTTAAACCTCTACGCGTAGATCATTTTAAATGGTCGTTAAAACATACATGCATGCATGCATGCATGCATACATACATACATGCATACATACATACATGCATACATGCAAACATGCATACATGCATACATGCATAAATGCATACATGCATAAATGCATACATGCATACATGCATACATGCATACATGCATACATGCATAAATGCATACATGCATACATGCATACATGCATACATGCATACATGCATACATACATACATACATACATGCATACATGCATACATGCATACATGCAAACATGCATACATGCATACATGCATACATGCATACATGCATACATGCATACATACATACATACATACATACATACATGCATACATACATACATGCATACATGCATACATGCATACATGCATAAATGCATACATGCATACATGCATACATGCATACATGCATACATGCATACATACATACATACATACATGCATACATGCATATATGCATACATGCATACATATATATATATATATATATATATTTTGTGTTTAACGTCCGACTATTGTGCACATTTGGGCTAATGCAGACGATGGGATGATTTATAGTGTATGAAAATGCCAAGCCCAGGCCGGGAACCGAACCCGGGTCCTCGGGGTGAAAGCCTAGTACGCTATCCACTAGCCACCGAGGCGGCACACACACACACACACACACACACACACACACACACACACACACACATATATATATATATATATATATATATATATATATATATATATATATATATATATATATATATATATATATATATATATATATATATATATATATATATATATATATATATATATATATATATATATATATATATATATATATATATGTGTGTGTGTGTGTGTGTGTGTGTGTTTGTGTGTTTGTGTGTGTGTGTGTGTGTGCGTGCGTGCGTGCGTGCGTGCGTGCGTGCGAGTTTAGCACACACTCGTAATTTTAGTTCGATTCGATCCAAACGTGGTACAAAAATCGATTTTGTTAAAAGCTCAGACAAGTCCTTTAACCAGTAAACTGTTAATTCGTTAAACATTTTCAAAATGGCAGCCATTTCAAATCTTTAAAAATTCGTAATTTCTTGTCCGAAATGCTTTTGTAAATCCGATTTCACCGTCACAACCAGCTTTAAACACTGCGTAAATTTGCGTTTTGTATTTGCAAAGTGCATTGAAATTAAGAAACCTTCTGACGGCGGACAGGGTTCAGTTTTGTATTTCCAGTGTAAGTTAACTTGAAAGTTTAAAATGCCAATACACGTAAGCTTTTGTCGCTGATTACAATGGTGAAATCAGAATTTCAAACAAGTTTAAGGTAAAGACTAATACTGGTGGAAATTCGCTCCAATCACGTCAGCGAGACAGTTGCGCGAGGCAATAACTTGTAATAAGTTGAACGTAACTTCGTTAACGTACACATTTCTTTGTAAATAAGTTAAAGATGGCCGCTACTGTCCTGACTTCGTTAATACAGTCTGTGTTGTACTTTAAACAAAACTGCCTAATCAAAACTTTATTGCGCAAATGATGCTTCAGTAAGTCATTTAACGCATGCGTGCTCAGGATATGCGAAGTCTTGAACACGTACTTAATAAGACTTAGACAACAGCTTGCTAAAGCAACTTTAAAGCTTATGCAATTACTTAGTCAACCAGAGCATCTCAACTTTAATAGTATTTAATTATAGCGATAAAATCTTCAGGTAACTTCCCTTCTCAAACTTCCTTATGTAGGGGGTAGACCTGCACTGGCGCTAACCTAGACTTAGGCTAATTCTTACACGAAGCGACACGCAGTTGTTCGCTAACGCAATGGAAACACATTTACAGAAATAATGTTTTTATGCTTTTTTGAAAACGTGACTTTTTTCATCATAAAATTTGTTTAATTTACGGTTGTAAACTTTCAAATTACATTCAAGATACTAAAACAGTGTAAGGTGAAAAAAGTTGTGTTTTTAATTTGTAATATCCGCCATTTTGAAACGATTGTAGGCCTACAGATTTTGCTGGGTAACAAACATGTCTATGCAGTTACGAGAATTATTTGTCTCCGCCAAGTTTGAATCAAATCGGACAAAAATTGCGAACATTAGAGTGTTGAAACACACACACACACACGCACGCACGTGCGCGCGCACACACACACACGCACATGCACACATGCACACACACACACACACACACACACACACACACACACACACACACACACACACACACACACATATATATATATATATATATGCACGCACGCGCACACACGCTCACGCGTATATATAATTTGTAACCACGCCGCAAAAATTGTTCTCGAGGTCAGGATCGGCGTTCATTCCAATACCCTTAGGCCTGGGTTGTAACATGATGGCGCTCCAATGATAATTCACCTATTATTTTCCGAATCAATACGAATCACACTGACCGTGAATACGATAGTGAATTCTGTTTCAACTTCTAATAAAGAGTGCAAAACAATCCTCAGTTCTTTGTGTATTAATTAGGAAATGCGGGTTGGGCTTTTTTTGTCCCTTATCACTTTAACGCCCGGTAAAGGGAGGGGTGCAGGGGCGGGGTCATTTTGTAAAATGCTGGTTTTTATTTGCAATGGGTTCGACTTCACTTCTGTGAATCCTAAGGAGCTGATTGGTTAGCGCCTGCACTTCATGTCGCAGCTTCATGTCGTATTTAGACTATGTTAAACGTTCCAAAAGTGTTCCATAACACTTATCAAATCCGGTTCGCAAATTATCGGCGAAAAAATAAAATATGTGAATTCATCAAAACCGTTCCAGCCGGTTTTTCTCAAATTTTGGTCATGTAAGTAAATTTTTGGGATCGAACAAACAAAACTGTTGTTACGTTTCGTGTAACAGTTGGCATATTTTCACACTCGCCTGGTTCGAGAGAGATGCCTTACTAATTAGTCTGGGTTTTAATTATTAAACCTACCGCGCAAAGTTAGCTACGAAGCGATCAAAGTAAAATATGCATGCGCGCCCTCGCACCCTCGCACGGGAAGTTGCGCAACATGGCCGCGGAAGTAATTCCGCATTACTTTGTAATTCGCTGCGCGACAGGTGCAGTAATTTGTTACAAAGTTTCTTCACTGCGGTTGTGTGTTTTTTGTCATAGTTTCGCGGCTTGCTGTCAGAGCGCGCTAAAACATTAATTGATTAGTCTGCCGCTAGGAGCGCTACAGCCGTGAGATTTCGTTCACCTGTCTTCCTCTATTTTATCTCTTTTGTTTAAAAAGAAGAAAGACAAAAAAAGTCTGCCTTTTTTTGCACCTTGATGATTTATAATTAAACTTTACAGGTTTTTTTCTAAGTAACGTTTAGTTTATTAACTTCCTGATTGAAAATATTGGATCGTAAAGGAATTGCTTTCTTCCTAAGCTCGGAATATAGCAATGGGCATAACCTAAAAATTGTGATTGGATACAATTTTAATTGATATGAACGATTGAGTCGATAAAAGGTGTGTTTAACTGTCTCACATACGAATTACTGTATGTAGAAAGTAAAGTAATGGTCAGAAAATTAATTTTGAATTTTTTTTTAATTATTTATTTTAAGGCGAAAAGCACATTGAGGCTATTACCGCCTCCCTAAATGTAAGTGTGAGTGTAAAGTGTTAAAGTCGTAAATGTAGTGTTGTGTTAGACTCGGGTACCGCGAGGGATGTCTAAATCCTCTCAATAGGTGCAGTTAGTCTGCATCCCACTGCGGGGAAATCAATTTTAAAATGAAAAGAGACTTCCGTTTTCAGAAGCCCTGATTTAAAAAAGTGATTTTTACTTGGATACTTGTCTGTCGATGGGCAACATAGGCCTATATTCAGAAAAAAACAAGAAATTTTGACGAAATTTAGAATGTAGTTGAGGTTTAGGCCTACCCGTTCCTTAGGGATCATTTTGAAATTTTTCGATTTTTGTTTTTTTTT
>CM040183.1:95749827-95762327 GCA_022606455.1 Callitettix versicolor | reverse complement strand
TTATACAATCGCGGATATTTTCATTGCTTCTAGTTTACGCGTTGTAATGCCGTACAAACTGTGCCACAATACAGCGAGACTCGCCTAATCGGCTTACAGCATGTACACATGGCGGCCAGGGTTCAACAAGCGGTATTATTTGGAAAATATAATCTTTGCAGTGCCCTGCAACGCACCGATTGCTGGTTATTTATTTCCAGTGGCGGCATTAAGTTTTGTTGTTAGTTTAGGCAAAACGTCTTAACTTAAGCCTCGTCCACACCGGGCGAACAGTATATGTCAAACAAGTTTTTCGAACAATAACATGTTTGAATACAAATATTTGATGTTCGTTTGATGTGGACGCGTCTCCGAACAAAACAATGTGATCCGGTTTCGTTTGGGGAGAGGGAAGCTCCGCCATGTTTGTTCGCTCTGACAGCGAACAAAGCACAAACAATTGCAGTAGTTTTGAGGAATCCGTCGATGAGAGAAGTCCGTATTGCCAGTTATTTTTAAGTGTTGTATGTTTATAGTGTATTGTGAGACTATTTTAAGTGACAGTTGTATTTTTGAGGTACAGTAAAGATGAGCAAAACATTTGGACCCAAGAACGACTTGTGCAGTTGACTCAGGCATACGAACTACGTCCGTTACTATGGAATACTACAAGTGACAAACTTTATGAAGACAAATATAAACGAAGAGATGCATATTTAGAAATGTCTAAAGAGTTAAACATTAATAATGTTGAAGAAGTGAAGAAAAAATTGAATCTCTACTTTCCCAATACCGCAAAGAGAAATAGATTATTATAACAAAATCATGAATGGGTACTAGTGAAGTGAAAAAACCTTGGTGGAGTTTGAAATATTTAGGTTTTTTGGCTGACAAAAATACACCCAGAAAACATAAAACCACCTACGTCGACGTGTTTCGTTCGTCACAACGAAAGCAGCTGCAATACACGTAGTCGTAACCGCACTTCTCTATACATTACTTAATAATACTTAACCTTCCACAAAAATATATCTCGTGGAAGTGCTGAAGGCGACTGTTCAAATGCCGAACAAAATTTTTGTCCAATTTTGTTTGCCCCAACATTTTTTTGGGACAAACTGGAAATGTTCGTAGTTACTTATCTGCGCGAACGTGTTTGGCCAACATGTTTGACGGATGTTTGCTTGGTGTGAACGCAGCTTTAGATTGTAAAAAGGTAGTCGTTGAATAAGGAAGTTGTTTTCTCTCTAATCTCAAAGAAATTATTTTGAATTTAAATTAAAGAACTACTTCTATAAGTTCTAGTTTACTGACCCTCCCGCAACGGTTATCTTTTCTAATTCTGGGGGAGGGGTCTGTGTTTTACGTAAACCCAGGCAGTGGATCTTTAACGAAGTACAGAATATTCCTCAATAAATCGACTTTAAATATGTTTCGCGTCACTGAAGATAGACCAATAAAAAAATAACAAACAACAACTTCATCCGGTTACTTTCGAATTGATATGTTTATTTTTAGAATATTGACCGTTCTGCTTTCGATAAATTAAAATGTTTTGTTCTAGTTGCAATATTTTGCCTCGGAAATTCTAAATTAAGTGTTTTAGCCCAAAGTTACATTCCCACAATAACCGCTAAAACTAATTTTGGATTTATTACTACGAGACGTGTTCATTGTTCAGAAATCAAAACAAACTTCCATTCCCTGCACACACGGCCTCCGCTGTATCGTCAGTGAAGTAAAGGTCCAATTTAGAAGGCTGTGCAGCTAACCGTACCGGACTTCGTGATGAAAAAGAAACAGGGCATTCTATTAGAGTGCAAATTGACAATCGCACATGTTGGCAACAGTGTTTTTATAGCGTCCGCAGCTATTCTTTGAGTCCACTCTATTGATTACTTTCTTTACGGTAAACATAGAGAGAAGCAAGGACGTACTGCATATATGTAATGGTAGCTCATCTACTTATATAGCACATTCTAAATTAATAGAGTCCATTAAATGTATTATAGTAAATATAGAGAAAGAACTAAAATTATATTAGTAGCACAAAGAACATTAGAACTCGTAATTAATTGTCTGGTCACCGCTCCCCGACAGCGCTCGCGTCCTCTTCCGCCAATTTTACCGGTAACCAAAAGAAATATATTAGCGGAACAACTTTATTGGAAATTGTAAACTCACTCAACATAAATCTGTCAACATTCTGGCAGAATGAACCGTTTATCCGGTATTACAGTATATAAAAGCAACTACACTGGTCATCGTTAAACCAGAGGCCGCCATCTTGAAATGGAAGTGAACGGGAAACAAATAGCTCTCTCTCTCTCTCTCTCACACACACACACACACACATGCGAGGCTCTACTGGCGCAAGCGAAGTGCTGAGCCGCGGTATAGTCATACAATGGCAATTACAGAGGAGCGAAATCGGACCCTGGAGACATGGATGCGACAGTGGGACGAATCAACAAATGGACGATAGACATACCATCTCATAGGTAACATCCAGGATTGGTGCAGCAGGGATCATGCGGAGGTGGATTTCTATCTCACACAGATTCTCACTGGGCACGGTTGCTTCCGAGCTTACTTGTTCCGTTTCAGGCTGGAAACAGACTCGGCTTGTCCCCTTTCAGGCTGGAAACAGACTCGGCTTGTCCCCTCTGTCTTCCAGCAGTGGAGGAAGATGCGGAGCATGTGTTTTTCCGGTGTCGGAGATTCGACGAGGAAAGGATGAAGCTGCAAACATATCAGCGAGGCAGTATTGCACCAAAAAGTCTGGTTGCGACAATGATGGCTTCAGAGGCCAACTGGAGGGCCATTGCGGGATTCGCTGCAGTGGTCATGAAGAAGTTGAGGGCTGAGGATTGAGAAAGGAGAGCTAAAGCTGTAGAAGAGTAGGCGGTCAGCCAGTCCACCTTCCCACGAAGTAATGCCTGGCGGTTCCGTGGGGGGGGGGTTACAGAAGAAGAATGCTTTTGGTGGTTTTTTTAGTTGGTAACAATATATCTTAACTTGAGTTTGAGCTTCAGTTTGAACTTAATTTGAGTCCCACACTCTGAGGTAGTGCGGTACCCTAGCCCAGGTAGTCTATAAAAGATTTTTTCTACCTTTTTTGGCATCGCAAAAAAAAACACACACACACACACATACATACATACATACACATATATATATATATATATATATATATATATATATATATATATATATATATATATATATACACACACACACATATATATATATATATATATATATATATATATATTATTATTATTATTATTATTATTATTATTATTATTATTATTATTTGCGCATAGACCCTGTTGGATCACGCAAAGCACTCCAACGAGCATCTTGTTCCTTCTAATCCTCCACACCTCCCTCATCCTGTCCCCAAAGATCCTCTTCCGCTCCTCCGTTCATTTTACCCCTGCTCTCTTTGGGATTTCATTCTCTGGGACCTTCCAACCGAGCATCTTTCTCCTGTATGCGTGCCTGTCTTCAACATCTGTTGAGTCTATTCCTGCGTCATGTAGGTCTATTCTGACTTGTGCGCAGTCAGAATAGACCTACATAGAATATATGTATATTTAACGTTACTATGATGGTGGCACCAATAATTCGTTTTTCAATGGGAGTTCACTAAAAATGACCAAAATAGCCATCCCTAAGCAAGGTGTAATAAAAATGTAAATGCTACCAATTCAAAGTGTGTAAAAATGCTACCAATTAAAAAAAATTGTTTTCGTACACTCACAACACCCCAAATTTGTAACCAAAGTTTTATCCCGCTCTATAAATACATACCTCTGTTATTACAAAAATTGTGTGGCCATCACGTACTTTTGGGACACACTGCAGGTGCACAAAATATTGTATGTTTAGTAATTTTATGGGATGAATACCGTTATGATGGTTGCCATAGTAACAGTAATAAAAGTGCTACTGTAAAGGTTTGTTAACACAATTCCAGGAGCAGTATAAAGTGTTCCCGTGAAAGTGCAGATATAAGTGGTGACAAATAATTAATAGTGAGTGTACCAACACAGCTGATTGTTGAAAGTATTTTTAAAATTATTTTTGTATCCAAAACTTAAATAATTATTAACCGAATCAGTTCCGAAAGTAGACTTGGTACAGTTTTACAGTATTATGCTCGACCAATACATTTCAATACTTGGAGATTTCACATGCGTCCCGATAAAAAATTTTGTCTGTGACTGTACACATATCGGATCATCTTGTCACCCCTCCCACCCCTTCTCGTTACACTTCAGGTCACTTCCTTCTCAAAACTGTCATCAACATGTTGGATCCAACATTAACGTACTTTCTTACCATTGACTTTTATATTTCCTTTCAACCTTTCCCGATACGTGTACCTAAAGCTGTTTTAAACATACCTGAAGCTATTCATGTTGTTAAGAAAACTTTACTCAAATTGAAAAGTTTTTATTAAACCTATTTTTAAAATCTGAACTCGCCCTCTCAATCGGCGTTAAAAACCGCAAAATTAACTTCGAAAATTTTCAAATTACTTTAAAATAGAACTCATCATATTTACGTTCGTATTTAAAATGGATCTGAAGAAAAATTAAAATGCTTTATGCAGAGTTTCATGCTGATTAGGATTGTGAAATCAGACTTACGCAAAAGTGTAAGCAAATGGAATATTCGCCATTTTGAAACGGTTGAACGGATCTTGCTGGGTAATTAACTTGTCTTAAGGTATTACTGAAATCGATTTTTGTGCCGAATTTGAAAGTGTTAAAACACACGCACGCACGCGTACACGCATGCATACTTATGCACACGCACGCACACCCATTCGCCTGTCGCCATCACCAAATTAAGAAGGTTGGTTTTTCCAAAATTTATCTTCGAACCGTAAATTTTTTACTTAAAATTCTTAATACTGACTTGAATCATATATATTATCAAAATTTCAGTAAAATCTGATGCACCAGTTATGCGAAAATACTTACGTATCCCAAGTATTTTCGATGGTCGTTTGTTCCGATACAGGGAGACGCAAATCACCCAACTCGATTACGTGTCGAATCGATTCAGTAATCTGAAATTGTAAACAAGATCAAAACACATCGGTTCAGTTCACTTTGCGCTTATTGTTGTGTTTACACTGTTCTGGACTTGTTCAACCGTAGCGCCTACAAACTGTAGGATAGGCAACTAAACCTACACAACTGTACTGCTGCATCATTATTAGGCGTACAAACACACGAAAATACAATATAGCAAAACTTTATTTGCACACTAAGAGCAACTGCACCTGCTGCCTTCGTCTGTCAAACTCGGCCTCCTGCCGCTTCGATCATAAACTATTTCCCATCTGCAGTCATTTTAATTACATTCTATCCTTAAACCCATGATAAAACACAAATAGTTACAATTGTCATTTTAGTTTTTATTTATATTACCTGTAATCAGAAACATTAATTTGTATTGACTAACAATTGAAATACAAATAATAATAATAATAATAATTTACTTTATTATTTTTATATGGATCGACTCTTTTTTTCAACTTTCAATAGACTTTCCCGCAGGGGGGTGCAGACTAGCTGCACCTATTGAGAGGATTTAGACGTCCCTCGCGGTACCCGAGTCTAACACTCGGTTATACTTACAACACTACGCTTACGGCTTCAACACTTTACACTCACACTTACATTTAGGGAGGCGGTAACAGCCTCAATGTGCTTTTCGCCTTAAAATAACAACAACAACAAAATTAAAGAAACTGAAGACATAAGCGTACAGTCATTTCCGTGTTAGAGCGCCTTAACAAACCGATGGCTGGTGGGCATTAAAATTTAGCGCGAGAAATAAGCATTTGCACAAGTATTCTAGATCAAAGGTTCAAAGTGTACATTTCAAAATTGTACTTTTAAATTATATTTTTAGTAACTAAATACACTGTTTTTTTTTTTCCAAAACCGATGAGAATAACTCAGTTTCTCCGTACGCCTGACTGATGCCTGGAATAGTGCTGTTGGCCAGCTGCCAGCCCCTTGTCTGTGTTTACATCTACTGTCAACGTTTATGCAATGAACTGTAGACGTTTAAGAACTAAGAACAAGCACTGAATGCTGACAATTTGAGAGCTCAATTTGTAATTAAGGTGTCTTTAAAAAAAAAATGATGTTCCATCATAACCAGCTTTAAGATGTTCATAAATTAGCGTTTTAAAATGTCAAATTCAATCGAAAATACAAAACAAAATAACTAAAAGTTAGCTTCTATTGTCACTTTTTTACTGTATTTTGCCCCGCCGGGGGTGCAGACTAGCTGCACCTATTGAGAGGTTTTAGACGTCCCTCGCGGTACCCGAGCCTAACACACACTTACACGTACAACACTACACTTACGACTTTGACACTTTACACTCACATTTACATTTAGGGAGGCGATAATAGCCTTAAGGTGCTTTTCGCCTTAAAACAACAGAAAACAAAACAAAACTGTATTTTGATAATTTAAAATGGTAATAAAACGTATTTTCTGCTGACCGGTCTCCGTTCCAACTTGACCGTTCTGCGTTTGGTTCTGTGTTTGTTGCGCAGTTTCGGCCAAACGCATCGACCGATTATTTTAAAATTTGGCACCAAGGTACTTTGTACGTCTCAAGATGGCGGTTCTGAATTAACTTTGATGAGTGCATGGAGTTTTTGCTAAGTACTTTGACTGATTTTTTTTTTTAATTTAGTGCAGAAGTACTGCATATGAAGCCCAAAAGGAGAATGCGTGTGGTATTTCCTCATCAAATTGCGTTTTGATTTTTTTTTTTTTTTTTTTTTTTTTTTTTTTTTTTGTTTAACGTCCGACTATTGTGCACACTTGGGCTAATGCAGACGATGGGATGATTGAGAGGCTGAGGACAATAAAATTCTTTATTTTATGCTAAAAATAAAGCCCCTTCTTTATATATTGATATAGAAGGGTTAGCGATAGAAGGTACTACCTATTTCCGCTTGTGTCCACCAGATGTCGTGTCACGTTACACTCATGGCTCGTACTCTACGACTAATCTAGAAATTACAGATAATGACAGGAAAATTAATAATATGCAGTGTTGCCGTTTTGCGCTATAGCGTATGAAAATGCCAAGCCCTGGCCGGGAATCGAACCCGGGTCCTCGGGGTGAAAACCCACCGAGGCGGCTAATTGCGTTTCGAAATGGCAGTCTTTGATTTAGCGATGACCAGTGTAGTTGTTGGCGATTTCCTGTAATAATGTCAGAATGGCAAGACCTATCACAATTTCGACAGGCTCGTTGAGAAAGAGCATAGAATAAAGATGGCCCAGTATCATTTTCACTAAATATTACAGTTACAAGTTAAATTTGGGGGAAAGTTTAGGAGCACGTCAGAGCGCTGTCGCGGAGCGGTGGCCTGGCCCTACTGCGAGGTCTGCTGTTTTTTGTTGTACTGGTGGTGGTGAAAGCAGATTAAAGAAATATTTTTGGTATTTGCTTCCATCATGCTAGCGAGAAACATGTGTACTGAAATTGTTTGTGTTTTTTAATGTCAAAACACAAAAAATACGTATTAAAAAGTTTACTTATGCAATATTTTTATTTCGGTAAATCGTTCTCCATCCCGTGAGCGAGTCGGTTGAGCCCCGCGATTATAATCATTATTTTGGTTTGTTTGTGTCGGCAAGCGTGTCTTGCGCCCAAGAATTAAATCAAACACCGGAGCTCTCGCTTCCCACGCACGCGAGCTCGCTATTGAAGACGTCTTAGCCGTTCAGCCGGGAAATTTAGCGATAAAAGTTCTTTAGAAAACGCAAAGTATTTTACTTAGTCGAGGGGAAACCTCGTCTCAACATCAAAGGGCAAATACAATCCTCGGGGAAATCGGCTTAGTGTTCGCTGCTTCAAAGCCAATACATTTAACGGGTTGTTAAGTTCGCGGTGAGGTGCGGGATCTTATCGCTTTATTGATAAACAGGTTTCGCTGGTTGTTTTCTGCGTAAATATTTTTGTGATATAGAGAGGGGGGAATCGTTAGAAAATCGTTCAGAAAGCTACTGATAAAAACGGATAAATTTTATTCAAAATTGGTTCATCGGAATGTTGTAAATCATAACTGAAGAATTTTAACTCAAGTCGGAGAAAACATTTTGAAGTGAGATAAAACTGCGGCTCAAGAGTAAATCAGAGAACTAACCCAACCCGAAGTGGATTTCTGGGTTTAGCTTATAGAGCTTCGTAATTTTTATTTGGCACGTATTGACTGTATGGGCAGTTATTTTACGAAACGAAAGGCTTTAGATCAGGGGTCTCCAAACTACGGCCCGAGGGCCACATCCGGCCCGCGGACAGATTTTGTCCGGCCCGCGGAGAGCTAGCATACTTGAAAACTCCTTTTAGAGAACATATTTTTTATAGCAAATTAAATTTAGTTTACTGATGTATTCTAATTTTATGTTGAATAATTATTAATATGACATCTACATTGATATAGAAGGGTTAGCGATAGAAGGTACTACCTATTTCCGCTTGTGTCCACCAGATGTCGTGTCACGTTACTCCTCATGACTCGTACTCTACGACTAATCTAGAAATTACAGATAATGACGGGAAAATTAATAATATGCAGTGTTGCCGTTTTGCGGACTTTAGTCCGATTTGCAGCCTTTTTTAAACGTTGCGTACTTTTTCGGACTTTTTTTTTCATCAGTGGACTATTTCACTTTTTACCACCGGCAACAATGATAATATGGTTTTGGCCCTCGGAACTTACTGGAGTAATCAGTATGGCCCTAAGGCTGGAAAGTTTGGAGACCCCTGATTTAGATATGTTTTTTCTAATTGAAAAGTGATCTCGAGGTATATGGAGCAAAGGAGAGGCCAAATTTTATAGAAATCGGTCAGTCAGTTTAGCATCCAGTGATTTCCGCATGGTAGAACTTCTTTTGTATTTTAATACAGTAAGAAGCGAGACACAAAACACAAGCTTATTTTTCAAAATCTGTTTTATTGATTTTACTCAAATCTTGGTAGTTTTTGAAAATGTATAACTCGAGTCAGTGTAACGTATTTTAAATAAAAGGAAATTACTTTTTGAGGGTTAAAAATGTGTGAATACAAACGTTTCAGTATTTAACAAGAAAAACAATTTTTGTAATAGCTTGTAATCTGCCTAACAGTTTCAAAATGGCTGTCGTTTCAATACGCAACGTTTTTATAGTACACTTTTTTTTGAAATTTTAACCATTGCAATAAAGCTTACGCAACTTTAATATCTTAACGTATCTTTTATTGTTAACATTTCAAATTTTAAAATCCATTCGAATTAAGAAAATTACATCATCGACATTTTGTTACTTTGAAAGTGATTTTAAAGTTTATGCTGATTTTAATGCTGATTGTGGTGTGAAATCAAATTTTAAAAGATTAAAAATAAATGTTTGAAA
Source organism: Callitettix versicolor (assembly GCA_022606455.1). Taxonomy (NCBI): domain Eukaryota; kingdom Metazoa; phylum Arthropoda; class Insecta; order Hemiptera; family Cercopidae; genus Callitettix; species Callitettix versicolor. The sequence continues at coordinate 95,752,898 of CM040183.1, read as the reverse complement.
ATTCGATGCGAAATGTTACAAATTCGCGATAGTTTAATTAACTGTAACAAAATTCGTGCAACACAGTACTCGATGACGTCATCAACCGTTTCGGCGAACCTCAGCTCGTAATGGTTACCTTGTATTCTATTTACAGTGGTACCAACTGTTAAAAACAGTCGCCTACAGCGTTCGTCAGGTGTAAAATCCCACCAGAAAAGCTATTTAAATGTTAAACCGTTGGCAAGCTGCAATCCATTATGTAATGTGACCGCCTAGAGCTAGTGCATCCTAGATACCTTCACTTGTAACGTGTGAATACAACTGGGCTGTTACAGCTTTGTCCAGTGCCACTACACCAACATCGTTTAACTGATTTAGAAGGCATTGCGAATGCACAAAATTAATTCTACGTAGGATATTTAATAAGCAATACAAAAAGTTGAATTTTTCTAAGAGGAAAACTGAATCTTCTGCGCAAATATTAAAAACATATGAGCACGTAAACAGCTGATTTCGCACTACAAATGTTCGTCCGAAAAAAACTATTTAAACTGAGGTTGTATTTCTGTTGACAATGTTTACAATGAACAACACACAGTAATAACAAATATATATAGCACTCCATGTTAGCACTCCACGCAAAAGCTACCATGGAGGATATTTTGAAGGAAGAACGCAAAATCTTGAGGAAGATCCTTGGCCCAAGATTAACAGAAGATGGATACAGGTTGCACTCCCGGAAGACCACAGAGAAGATATCGAACCTGGCAGCAGATATCAGAAGAACGAGGCTTCGGTTCTGTGGACACATCAGTAGACTCCCAACAACGAGACTTGCCAACAGAATCCTTAAGTATATACAAGGAGTCAAATCAACAACGTCGTGGATTGCACAAGTCAGAATAGACCTACATGACGCAGAAATAGACTCAACAGACGATGAAGACAGGCACGCATACAGGAGAAAGATGCTCGGTTGGAAGGTCCCAGAGAATGAAATCCCAAAGAGAGCAGGGGTAAAATGGACGGAGGAGCGGAAGAGGATCCATGGAGACAGGATGAGGGAGGTGTGGAGGATTAGAAGGAACAAGACATGAGTCGGAGTGCTTTGCGTAATCCAACAGGGTCTATAAGCAAATAATAATAATAATTATTATATATATATATATATATATATATATATATATATATATAATTATTTATTCATTGTTAAAAGCCTGACCGCCGTAAAATTCATTTCTTTTTTAAGTGAAAACGTCTTTAGGCATATAGTGCATTTTTTTGTGAACAATAAGTTTCATCCAAAAGACCTTGAAAGCCAAACGCCCATTCCTGTGTTTTTGGAAGCAGGTAAGTATATAGGTGAGCGAGAGAACACATGATATCCCATAAATGAATGAATGAAGTTCAGAGGCTACTAGCGCACTGTGACCTCGTAGATATATTGTGTCCCCTTTATATGTTCCTGAGTTCCTTCTCCAGTTCTAGTCTCTAAATAAAGTCTAGGATTTGGAAAGGTTCAGGATGGTTAACTGATAACACATTTATTCGTTAATCAAGTGCTCGCAGATGCTTGCGCTGCTACTTCCCTTAAAATTTGTCTTTCTCTTGACTCTTATTGCTGGGGTTGTGTTTCGTTTAGCCAGCTTTTTGTTGTGCTCATTCTATTTTACGTTCCTACTGTTGTAGCTAAGGAGCCCTGCGTGCATGGGTAAAACTGGGTGGTCGCCAGGTCTCTCTTGGCTCAGTTTGATACACCATTAGGCCAGTATCATTCACTCCATCAGCACGGGTCGCTTTACACTTTAGAATTAGCCAAGCTATGTAGTGTGTGTGTGTGTGTGTGTGTGTGTCTTGAGTAAATGAGTGAGAGCTACAGCCACCGGAATGACGGATTATATTATTTTATTAAGTTTCATCGGTCGCGCTCGGAAAAACCATTCTTTCGTGTATTACCGGTAGGATTCGGGCATTTTCGGAGATGAGTCAATATAGCCGAGCGAGTTGACACAGATAATAACTACAAAAATAATTTCGAAATATATATATATATATATATATATATATATATATATATTGCTTACACTGGTATCTCTCTCTCTCTCTCTCTCTCATGAAAGCATATACACATGTGTTGTGTGTGTGTGTGTGTGTGTGTGTGTGTGTGTGTGTGTGTGTGTGTGTGTGTGTGTGTGTGTGTGTGTGAGTGAGTGAGTGAGAGAGAGAGAGAGAGAGAGACAATAATAATTGTCTGGTAAATATATATATATATATATATATATATATATATATATATATATATATATATATATATATATATAATTTCAGTATCGTAAGCCGCCTCGGTGGCCTAGTGGATAGCGTACTAGGCTTTCACCCCGAGGACCCGGATTCGATTCCCGGCGAGGGCTTGGCATTTTCATACGCTATAAATCATCGCATCCCATCGTCTGCATTAGCCCAAGTGTGCACATGAGTGTGTGTGTATGTGTGCATTTGTGTATTTGTGTGTGTGTGTGTGTGTGTGTGTGTGTGTGTGTGTGTGTGTGTGAGAGAGAGAGAGAGAGAGAAAGAAAGAGAGCATACACACATAAGTGTGTGTGTGTACGTGTGCATTTGTGTATTTGTGTTTGTGTGTGTGTGTGTGTGTGTGTGAGAGAGAGAGAGAGAGAGAGAGATAAAGCATAATAAAGACATAATATATAATTTATATATATATAAATTATATATATATATATATATATATATATATATATATATATATATATTCGTAATCGTAAGCCGCCTCGGTGGCCTAGTGGATAGCGTACTAGGCTTTCACCCCGAGGACCGGATTCGATTCCCGGCGAGGGCTTGGCATTTTCATACGCTATAAATCATCGCATTCCATCGTCTGCATTAGCCCAAGTGTGCACAATAGTCGGACGTTAAAAAAAAAAAAAAAAAAAAATCAGTATCGTATTCACAGAACAAAACCCGCTGCAGGTCAGGTTGATTTTCAGTTGAAAATTTTAAATGCTAATTTATGCAGATTTTAACGCTAATTAAGATGTTGAAATTAAGACTGCCTAAAAAATAATAATTATGTT
>CM040183.1:95724827-95744827 GCA_022606455.1 Callitettix versicolor | reverse complement strand
AAACGTGGAAAAAGTGAAAGAAATGATTATGAACAATCACCGAATCACAATTAGAGAGTTCAATGATGATGTTGGCATATCGATTGGATCATGTCATAACATTGTTTCCAATGTTTTGTATATGAAACGCGTGGCAGCAAATTCGTTCCAAAATTGTTGAATATTGAACAAAAACAGCGGCGAATGGAATTTGCTCAGGAGTCACTAAATGAAATAAATGATGATGCAGAATTACTGAAACATATTATAACAGGTGACGAAACATGGATTTATGGATATAATGTCAAAACTAAGGCTCAATCATTCCAGTGGAGGCATTCTGGCTCGCAAGATCGAAAAAGGCTTGACAAGTGCGATCGAACGTGAAGGTTATGCTAACTGTGTTCTTTGATATTAATGGCACAGTGCGTCATGAATTCCTGCCACCAGGTGAAACGGTCAATAAGGAGTACTACCTACAAGTTCAACGCCGTTTGCGTGAAGCAATCCGAAAAAAACACCCGGATCTGTGGAAAAACAATTCATGGCTTTTGCACCACGATAATGCACCAGCTCACACTTCATTGCTTGTTCGTGAATTTTTTGCCAAAAACAGTACTATAAAGATGCCCCAGCCTCCATATTTGCCACACATGGCTCCGTGTGACTTTTTCCAATTTCCAAAATTAAAGAGAACCTTAAAGGTTAGTCGTTTTACAGCCATGGATGAAATTAAAGGCACATTGCTGAAAGAACTAAAGGCTATCTCAAATATCTAGTTTGAGAAGTGTTTCGAGGATTGGGAGAAGCGCTAGCACAAGTGCATAATCTCCAATGGGGACTATTTTGAAGGCAACAATATCAATGTAGAAGAATAAATAAATATTTGGTTCAAAAATTTAAAATTCTCATTACTTTCTGAACACACTTCATACAGTTGGTTCAACATATCAAAATTTAAAAAAATCATCTCTCATTAGTTTCATACATTATTTACATACATCATTGTTGTAAATAAATTAAAATGGTTGTGCTGCCAAGTATGAGGTTACTAAGTACTTTTTTAACATTGTTTTGATTTTGTTTTAGTTTTATAATCGAAACATTCATGCTTACAGTTATAAATTAATAATAATATTTAATTCTTGTTTACTTTACTGACCAATTCAATGCTTTCAATGTTGCCAATCAAACATATTGTATGGTACAATATTGTATATTGTATACTGTATGTTGCTGCTGAGAAATCCATGCACTTTCAAAAACATCAACTCTTCTTTAACACTACCACATTTTTTTTTTTTTTTTTTTTTTTTTTTTTTGTGTTTAACGTCCAACTATTGTGCACACTTGGGCTAATGCAGACGATGGGATGATTTATAGCATATGAAAATGCCAAGCCCTGGCCGGGTAGTAGTAGTTCATTTAGTGTAATGAACAGTTATTAAAATAAGCAATCTACTTTTTTTAAAAAAGAGAATCATTTCATTATTCTGCAGTTTATCTATTTATTGGCCTGCAATTTTGTTTTTTTAAAGCCACTCATGTAGTTCAAATGATTATAAAGACCAATATGTTCTGCATGGCTAGTAAACTTTGGTCAAAGCAAATTGAGTTAAATTTAGCCTCAAAACAGTGATAAATGTTGCCATCAACAGATGCATAAATCCCTTGACATTAATGAATGATTGATTTTAATCGTATATTGTAAGAAATAAAACAATCAGTCTGAAAGCTTGTATATTTCACCAGATATCATTCAAACACTGTGAGAACTATATATTAGTAAGAAATGCACTAAACCTAACACAATTATTTTGAGCCAGTTCTCCTTTTCCCTTATCATCTCAACATGTCTAATAACACAATTATTTTGAGCCAGTCCTCCTTTTCCCATACCATCTCAAAATGTCTAATAACAAAATTATTTTGAGCCAGTTCTCCTTTTCCCATACTATCTCAACATGTCTATTAACACAATTATTTTGAGCCAGTTCTCCTTTTCCCATACCATCTCAACATGTCTAATAACACAATTATTTTGAGCCAGTTCTCCTTTTCCCATACCATCTCAACATGTCTAATAACACAATTATTTTGAGCCAGTTCTCCTTTTCCCATACCATCTCAACATGTCTAATAACACAATTATTTTGAGCCAGTTCTCCTTTTCCCATACCATCTCAACATGTCTAATAACACAATTATTTTGAGCCAGTTCTCCTTTTCCCATACCATCTCAACATGTCTAATAACACAATTATTTTGAGCCAGTTCTCCTTTTCCCATATCATCTCAACATGTCTAATAACACAATTATTTTGAGCCAGTTCTCCTTGTCCCATACCATCTCAACATGTCTAATAACACAATTATTTTGAGCCAGTTCTCCTTTTCCCATACCATCTCAACATATCTAATAACACAATTATTTTGAGCCAGTTCTCCTTGTCCCTTACTATCTCTACATGTCTAATTTATACTTTACCTCTCATTTTAACCATATATTTTTAAGATGGTATAATCACTACCAATATTAAATATTTCTGCTACTACAGACAGCACCATTGATACTGTTATTTAGTGGTAGCTGATTCAAACAGTTTGTTGAAGGTGTAGTTATTCATTCACTAAAAATTTTCAACTTCGACATTTTACTACAACAAAACTAGGTCTACTCATCATGGCGAGTCGTAAGAAATTATTGTTCTATTAAGAAGTTGGGATTAAATTTCACAACTATTCTGTTATGGTATTTATAAATAAATGGAAACTTTGTGATCAGTTTAAATTTTAAAAAAATGTTATCCAATTTTATTTTTAATTTAGCAGTACTTGTTTTATGAATCATTGAACATATTTTATTCCATCAATCAATATTGAATTAATGTTTCAAAATAAATTTAAGTTAATTGGTCAGAAAGATTGACATTGTGGATACCAAAAGAAACTGCCATTTTTGCAAACATACATAATGTCTCTTGTGCTCATTATCTGAATTATTATAATTATAATTATTATAATTAATTATCTAAATTATTAATGCCCTATTGAATACCATAGTTATTAGTAGTAATGGTTTTATATTTAATTTTGAGTCTATTCATTATTATGGATATATTTTGTATAAAAAATGTTATGAAGTTTGTCTTATATAATTTCAGATTAGATATATCATAAAGAATTAAATCAAGTTTCATAAGAATTTAATGGAAAAGTTCTTGCAGTATTTGTGAATGTTTTATACTTTTTATAAAGTTATGATTTTTACAATTTTTGTTTCTATAGTGTATTTTATTATTGAATTAAGAAGTATTTGCATGCAAAATAGTAAACTTGTTACAATAAGTTACAATTTTATGCCATTTTAAACAGAACTATATTGTGAAGTCATTGCTTTTTTTTCTTGGTGTTTAACGTCCGACTATTGTGCAAACTTGGGGGACAATAGTCATTGCTGTTTGCTTTGTATAGAGCATGATAGATTTATTACGCCATCACTCACTGAGGTACTGCTTATATGTATTATCAAATTATAATAAATCAGTTTTTATCCTGGTAGTTCTTTAAGTGAAACATTTGTTACCATCACCATAACACTCATTAACGTCAGTAAAAAAAACCATGTTAGGTTTAACACATACAACCATTTTAGTTAGGTTTTTCATCAACAACCGTGTCAGTTAGGTTTTTTCCTCAAACACTATGTTACTTAAGTTCTTCCGTCTTTTTTAATTTAATTAATCATTTTTGCAATGAAAAACATGTTACCTACTTTGGCACATTAGTCAATTTGAGGTTATGTGTGTCACTTTTATTTTCAAATTTTTCCTAACTTCCAGTTGTTTCTGCATTTTTAAATTTTACATTTTTAACATTGGGCATATAATAAAGCATTTTGGTGCAAAAATTACCAACTTTGTCAAAAGTGTCAACAGTGTATTTTTACCATTTTAGCAATAAAACTGTTACTAAATTTTAAAAATAATTTAATTTGCATTAATTATTACTTATGTATCAATAATTGTTTATTGAAGTTTGCAGTATACAATATAATTTTTAAAATTCCCTCCAAATGACGAGATTATGGAGCACATAGTAGCAAAGTTGAAACAAATCATCTAAAACAGGTCTTGGTTGTAATTCTTTCTGTATTAATTTGAAGTTGATTTGATGGTTTTGTAAAATATTTTTTAAAGTTACCTAAATATTTCAAAGAACAATAAATAATGTTTATATAAATGATCAATAATAACATAGTATACTTTGTTAATATATGTATATAAGTAGTACTATATTATATACTTCTGTATATATAACACAAAAGATTAAGTTAAATGAATTTGTATGTTTTGAAGAAGAAATACATTATATAAAACTAAATTTGCAACAATGTTGTGTAATTAATTTCAATAATAATGTTTTCCAATTTTGTTTGAAAACTATTACAAATCTTTCAGCATATTCCAAGTACAAACTTGTTTGCACATTTTGTACTATAAGCTATTTCGTAATCATTTCAAGACGTGACTAAAAATCGAAAGCAGTCATTTGTGTACATGGCGGATCACACTACAGTTCACTCAGTTGTTTTCATATTGTACTATGATATCATCGGGGCAGGGCACATCATCTTTCGTCATTGAATTTGTGATTAGTTTTAAGTGTTATATTCCAGTGGATACTTTACTTTCACATGATTAATTTAATACATCATCTTATCCCAAATATTAAGTATGGGTAAGTATTTTCGTGTGTTAAAAGTAGGTTACCTATAAAAATGACAACACCTTTCAGGTCCTTGACATTAGCACAGGCCAAACTTGTTTTAGGGTTATATTACACTTTAGTGTTTTTTAGGCTTTAAAAATATTATTTTTTAATGACATCGTTTATAAATTTAATACAGAAGTATTTGATCACACGTTGCTTGATACATCTTTTATTAGTATGCTTTTATGTCCTATGACTTCCAAATTGAATATTTTGTAAATTAATTTAAAACTTTTAACAGTTTAAAGGTTATGTTGCCCTGAATTAAAATGAAAATAAAATTGATGTAGATCTGTCAGCCTACATAACTTAGTCTGTTTGAAATTTTTATAATTTTAAGCAGTATATTTGCTCTCCAAGAAATAAGCTTTAATTATTTCCATTGGTTTAAGGTGACTCAGCCCTTTATAAAGTTTAATGCGGAAAAATCTGAACATCTGCTTAAAAATATTAGCCTTAACAATGATGTAGAGTTGGCTCACTTTTTTTGTTTTTTTTGTAAACACGTGTGGTCTAATTATTGGTCAAATATGTTCTTTTGTTTATTCACACCAACCAAGTGAATTGGCTTTAATCAATAACGAAACATTATTCAACATGTTCCGAATGTACCTTATAATTCACAATCAGTTTGGTAATAAGCATAACTAGTTTTTTGTTTGTTTTGGAATGAGTTTATAAGGAACTATTTAAAAAAAAATTATAACCTATATATATATATATTTTCTTTTTTTTTGGTGTTTAACTATTGTTTAACTATTTTTGGTATCCGACTATTGTGCACACTTGGGCTAATGCAGACGATGGGATGATTTATAGTGTATGAAAATGCCAAGCCCTGGCCAGTAATAAAACCTGGGTCCTCGGGGTGGAAGCCTAGTACGCTATCCACTAGGCCACCGAGGCGGCTAGTGGATATATATATATATATATATATATATATATATATATGAATAATTGCAGAAAAATTGTATGAATTGTGATTAAATGAATTAAATTAAATGAATAAAAAAATGTGGAATTGTAGATATCCCTTGAATATGTTAGTTTTGTTTTAACTTTCTTTATTATGTTTTATTAACACTACCTTGACAGTCCTGTTATTCTGTTAACTAGGCTATGGGCACAGATGCAACAACGCTCACTCCCATCACTTAACTATTCATATTAAATGTTGATAAATTTTAGGTAGGAAATATTAAATATAGGTGCAGAGATAATAGTAGATTATAAATATTACCATGCTAATAAGTTTCATGAAAATTGTTATTTTGAAATTGAATTCTTACATAAATTGTTATAGGCAGGCTAACAATTGTATTGGAAGTATTTTTGGCTTGTATTGAAGTTAAGCTTAGGTGAAATAAATAAAAGTGATATACAAAATATGGCAGAATTTGAAATTTGATTAATTTAAATTAAAATAGAAAATATGGTAGGTCAAGGCTATTGTTATAAATTAATAATTTTAATTTTTTTCAGTTGAAGCTGTTGTTGACTTTGATTATATAGCTCAAGAACCAGATGAGTTGTCTTTGAAGAAAGGAGATGTACTTAGTGAAATCAGAATACAGCCAGGAGGATGGTGGGAAGGAGTACTTACACGAACTGGAAAACGAGGAATGTTTCCTGACAACTTTGTTAGAGTGAGTAACGAAATTAAGTTTATTTTACATCTGTGCTTGTTGGAATCAGTCTTAAGAATGGGTTTTATTATGATAAGGCCTGTTATAAATTTCTAGGATCTTTAACCAAATGTTGAAGTTTAAAAATGTATAGCTTGACTTATGATTTTTAAAGGAGTAAGAAGGTTATTTAAGATTATATTCGGCCAAGTAGGCTAGGTTAACTGTAAAGTTAACTGTCAGTGTAGTAGTAACGCCATGTGATAGTCTAAATTATTATATTTACTTCTCACTACAAAATAACAAGCTAGCTTAATACAAATATTTTCTGCCATTTCAAACTGAAACAATCATTCGATGTTTTAAAAATAAATACAGCCCGAATTTGTTAATCATTAATAAGAGCTCAGTACTAACATAGTATGTTGTTTTTTGATTTAAAATTATGTTATAGACATCGATATCAAAACCAATTTGCTGCGCACACACTCGTTTGTGTTTGTGTGTGTGTGTCTGCTGTCTGTCTTTCGCTGAGACCCTTCATATGAATATCAATTAATGTTCAGTATTTAGTAATTTATTAATTGTCTAGGTTTTGTATGTCAATATTTATATAAGAAATCAATAGTGCATACAGTAATACTCTGGCTAATGGTTGACCTGGGCAACGGTCTAATTCACGGAATGAAAAATGACCCGCATATCAGTTTAGTTTTGGATAAAGGGCTGAACTTTAATATAATTACATTAATATATATATTAATATAACTATATAATAATAATTTATAATATATATATATATATATCGTTCCGGTATATATAATGTATACCGTTCAGCCCTTTATCTGAAACTAAACTATTATACAGGTCATTTTTCATTCCGTGAAATTTTTAATGTTTTATGAACAAAATTGTACAGAACACAGTAATAGAAACAGGTGTTTACAGGGCTCCTGTTTACGGAGTAATAAAAGAATATAAAATAAAAAATAACTTCCATTTTTAAAAAAACTAAAGCCATGAAAAAAGTTTTTAGTTATGGTATCTAACTTCAGTGAAAATGCTATTGTTTAGTTGTGTTATTAGTTATGAAACACTGCACTATATATAATGCTTTATCCAATGATATTAAAAACAGTGACTGATCACACTAATGACACAAAAAATGTCTTATATTGATAAATTGAAGGAAAAGCGCTTTTTGTAAATCGGCCTTCATTCACTTTCGCAAGCACATAGTTTGATAAACGGAGTATATATTGGGTTGGATTGAAAAATTAAGTTAAGAAGAATTAACCCATTCAGAAGACCTTTCGACCTTTTGGAGCAATCTAGGACTTGAGACCTGGTATAGAGGTTTAAAGTACTTTCATATGACCAGAACTCTCCTCTTCAGGGAGTAACTCTCTCTCCATCTTTATGTTTGTTACCATTTTAAGTAGTCTGTAATTTTCTACCATATGGAGTTACTATGTTCTTATTTTGTCAGGCTATTGAGACTAATAAAGAGATGTAAAAGCCAATTGTAGTAACTGAATCAGTAAAATTAAATTTCAACATACACATCAATTATCAAACTACATTTTACTGCTTAATTTAAGCAGTTTATGAGAAAGAGAAGAGCATTTCACTTTCTGAGATTAAATTGATCTTAAAAAAGCCTTTTCATTACTGAGACATATGTATATCACTACAAATTCTGGTTTCAGAGCTATAAACAAATATCTTCATGGTTTATGATATAACCATTTTGTTCTTCAGGGAAACAGGTATTGATGTGTCTTAAGTCTATAAATGTATTAGGCATGGTGAATACTTATTGAAAACAACCGTTGTGTGGAATTCACTTTAAAAAAGTACTCTAAGACAGTGATTACTCAATTAGTGAAGCAGCCAGTATGATTTTTGTATTTTGTTAATGCAGACTTTCAGGGACCAGTCTCTTCAAAAACTGAAAAGTGTCCGTACTCAGTCTATAGACTTGATGAATTTTTGTTTCTTGCTGTGATATTTTGTGAGACCGCTGTACAGCAAATACTAAAAGGCCGTTTTAGCATTATCGGTTTACGAGTTCATTTTTATAACTGAGCCAAGAAGAGTGTATCGTTTCACTTCATTGACTGCAAATTGTTGCTATGACTTTGCGATATTCATTGTAATGTATCGCGGTAGTGTGTACAACACCGAAGAGGTTATCAGACAAGGAATGCAATGCTGAAAATATTCCTCTACCAGCACAACATTATACACTTGCTCAATATTTTGTTTATAATATACTATATGTGTGCAAGTGAACTCGTAATTGTATGATATATAAAGTGTAATTGGCCTGACATTGCTCCCTGCAGATATCGCACACTATGTTTGTAGATAACATGAGCATCTAGAAGTGTATTCATGTCATATGGAAATAAGCCAAACTTCATCAGTAGAACAAGTAAACACTTGTTTTCTTTAAACAAAAGAATGTCATGTTTGAATTAATTATTAATATAAATGGAACCATCATTTTCTCATTGTACTCTGTTTTTATAAACTGAGTAATCATGGCTCGAAACCAATGATCAGCTGTCAAGTGTCTCAGAGTTTATCTACGGATTAAACATGGTTTTAAACCTTATCTGTACTTGATAAGTTTACTGTATGATAGAAAATTGTTAAATTACTTTGTATTTTCGGTATTAGTGGACATTTACTTGACCAACAATATTAAGTTTTCGTAATTTTTTTCTAAAAGTAGATATTTTTCTGGTTATTATAGTGAAACAGTTGCTGTTGGAAATTAAAAAACTGACAAAGGAGAAATTTTTTTGACAATTGCTAATTGTTTAGTATAAGATAGATTTAACTATAAATTGCTTGGATAGCATGAAATAATAGTTCACTCATGTGCACAAATAATACACAAATCTATATTTCTCACAAAACCTTGTCCAGTTTGGTTAGCACAATTTTTTTAAATCCGACCCCAGGGGGTGCAGACTAGCTGTACCCATTGAGTGGGTTTAGCTCCCTCACAGTACCTGAGTCTTAACACACATGTACACTTATGACTAACACTTTACTCTCACACTTACACTTAAGGAGGTAATAATAGCCTCAATGTGCTTTTCTTCTTAAAATAAAAAAAAAAAAAAATTCGAAAAACATTTTGATCTTCTTATTTGTTTACAAATGTAGTAGTTCAAGTCGAAGTTAGATAGGAACAATGAATCACGGAACAAGATAACTGTTGCACAGAAACAGTACATCTCATAATTAACAAATTTTTTTTCTTAATTTCTTTACTTTATGCCAGTTGGACGAGGGATCAGAATTGTAAAGCAATGGTAGTAACTACAGCTTGAACTAAGAACCTTGGGATACTTAGTTCAGAGGTACAGTAGCATGCCTACTAGTGCTTATGCTACATCGACCACCAAACCATTTAGTTAAAAAAGAATGAAATATATAGGCATAACAAAGGGGGAGGTATGTGGGTGTAAAAAGTGCATTTTGTTTTGAAATTAAGTTGTTTTCAATAAAATCTCTCACAGTCTACATACAGAATAAAGTTTTTTTGCCAATTTAATAAAACATATATTTTGATATCACCAAGAATTTCTTCACCATTATATTCAGGAATATGTTTATTAAATTTATATTAAAAAGGGTTTTTAGCAACTTGTCCGTAAATTAATAACCATCTAAACCAGGGTTCTCAACCTTTTTTCTGCTTCGACCCTCTAAATAGTTTTTTTTTATTCTGTAGACCCCCATATGTTTACAATGTGTTGCACAAATATCACCACAAATTAAGCTTTCATTAGGAGCTATTCAGTAATACAATTTTTTTTTAATAATTTGTATTTTTTATTAGTAGATATAACCTGCATTAAAGATATAATTATGTTTATAGAAGCAGAAATTTAAATAAAATATAAATCACATAAATACATAAAATTTTAATGAGATGGTTGCATTTTATGTCCTTTGATTATCTTACTTATATCTGGGAAAATATTTGTTAATATTAATTGTAAATCACCACGTTCTGATATCTTGTATCGATGTCTTGTCTTTCACAATAAATTATTTACATAGCTAAATCCTGCCTCAACCAAGTAAGAACTAGGAAATGCTAGCAATAGTGGTTCGTTGATACTTGTTAATCTGACTTATTTTGTGCGAATGTCTTTGCAACTTCAAAATTCGCCATATCAACTGGTTTAGAAGTTGATTTTAAGTTACAAATTCTTTTTAAGTTCAATAAATTCTTCTTGTAGTGAGAAATCAGTCTGTGTGAAGAAGATAATTTTCATCATTATTTTCAAAGACATTTGCAAAGAGAAAAAATGGTTTTTTTACAGTTTTCATTTTTTACGAAGTGCACGTTAAGGGGTTAAAAATGAAACTTATAGCCCCCCTTATAAGTTCATTAGACTCCAAGATGTCCACCTGGACCCCCTTGAGAACCCCTGATCTAAACAAACATGTTGCAGTGTGAAAATAAGTATTGGCAGAAATTATTTTGTTAATATAAATAAAGATAAGTTTGTTACTGAGCAAAATCTGTTTAATCAGTTTAATTAGACACAAAAGATCTTGCTTAAAATTAACAACCCCATAATGTATTAAAATAAGTATTGGCAGAAATTATTTTGTTAATATAAATAAAGATAAGTTTGTTACTGAGCAAAATCTGTTTAATCAGTTTAATTAGACACAAAAGATCTTGCTTAAAATTAACAACCCCATAATGTATTAAAATAAGTATTGGCAGAAATTATTTTGTTAATATAAATAAAGATAAGTTTGTTACTGAGCAAAATCTGTTTAATCAGTTTAATTAGACACAAAAGATCTTGCTTAAAATTAACAACCCCATAATGTATTAAAATAAGTATTGGCAGAAATTATTTTGTTAATATAAATAAAGATAAGTTTGTTACTGAGCAAAATCTGTTTAATCAGTTTAATTAGACACAAAAGATCTTGCTTAAAATTAACAACCCCATAATGTATTAAAATAAGTATTGGCAGAAATTATTTTGTTAATATAAATAAAGATAAGTTTGTTACTGAGTTACTGAAAAATCTGTTTAATCAGTTTAATTAGACACAAAAGATCTTGCTTAAAATTAACAACCCCATAATGTATTAAAATAAGTATTGGCAGAAATTATTTTGTTAATATAAATAAAGATAAGTTTGTTACTGAGCAAAATCTGTTTAATCAGTTTAATTAGACACAAAAGATCTTGCTTAAAATTAACAACCCCATAATGTATTAAAATAAGTATTGGCAGAAATTATTTTGTTAATATAAATAAAGATAAGTTTGTTACTGAGCAAAATCTGTTTAATCAGTTTAATTAGACACAAAAGATCTTGCTTAAAATTAACAACCCCATAATGTATTAAAATAAGTATTGGCAGAAATTATTTTGTTAATATAAATAAAGATAAGTTTGTTACTGAGCAAAATCTGTTTAATCAGTTTAATTAGACACAAAATATCTTGCTTAAAATTAACAACCCCATAATGTATTAAAATAAGTAAGTTATGTTGCAGTCCATAAAGTAAAGTATTTATTTTACTTCGAGGTAGGCCCTAACCAAATTATATCCTTATTACAAACTTCCTGTTACTCATAGTATTCAGTGTAAGCTATTACTGTATTTGTTATCATTTCACCCACTGTGTTATCAGTGAATGTTAGCAGCCTAACTAGTAACAATGATAAAAACATCCTGTCTTTAACAAGGAGTGGACATCTACAAAAAATACCTCAGTCATTCAAATATAAACAAGAATTTGTTTACATGCACCAAATATATTTGTTTACAAATACACATATATTTTTCTGCATAGTTTTCTTAATAGAAATAAACTGCCCGTTACTAATCCTTTCACAGAATAAATGGTGCAAAAATATGACACAAACTTTCTCACATTCAGTTATTTTCAACAAAAATCAGTTTTGTTTGAAAGCAACAGGGGGAAACTGAAAAACCAACTTGATTTTTTCGAAATCTGATAAAATGATTTTTTATAGCTGCTGAACACATTTTTCTTAGGATATACACAAACCATATGCCTGCATTTTGTTTCTCAGTTTTTAATAGATTTTCAGCCAAAAGGGGCTTCAAAAACCGTTTTCCTTGAAAAATTTCTAAAACAGACCAAAATGCCATATTTCGTCAAAAGCGCACAATTAATTTAGTCTCCTGTGACGTACACATACACCCATGAACAGGCAATCATCCAAGTTAACAACTTTTTTTTAATCAAGAAACCTAAAGTCATATTATAGATCATCAAATTTCAAGAAAGATTTTTTCAGATATTACTTTTTATTTTTCAATACAATGAGAAAGTAAAAGCAAGATGATTATATCTCAACAATTACACACTTTGCTTGTTCAGCTGCAGCGAACTTTAATTTTATTCCTTTAATTAAATTTCCTATAACAAACCAAATTTGTGGAAGTAACAATAAAACAAGTTCAGATTATATGGTTTGTGCTCAATACATGTCCAATTAATTTCAGTGAGTTCATCACAGGTCTGAGCTGAAGCCATGCATTGTGAAATATTTGGATGTTCATGAATTGGTTGTGCCAAGTATTTGTTTTGACACGCATCCCTGATAGCACTATGGCATATTTAATATCTTTTAGGAAATGAAACACATCTTTCCATTCTCAAAACACAGTTGCCAGAACTTTTCCAGTTGGAGCTAATCACTGCGTATCGGAACAAGATCTATCAAAGTAGCCTGTAATTACTGATGTTTTGAAGTTACAAGCCCAATATTAAAACGTTCCAATGACACATTGTGTGTTCACCTCTAGTGAAATTTCAGTGACAGTTGTGTTGTGCTCGTCTTGCAGAATGTCTTCGTTGACACTGGTTGGCAGATAACATCAGGAAATTTTGTACCCTGTAACATTACAACTTTAGAACTTTTTGACCGGGTGTCACCACAAACTGTTCATGTAGGTTTGTTAAAATTTTAATTGATTTGACATCACCGTTGGAAGATGCCGCCACTGGTGTAGGGACGTGACCTATAGAAATTGTATTTACTCCTCTCCATATTAATAAAATAAAACCAATATCAATATCCAAATATTCTTATAAATCCAAACAGGTCCTTAACTCACTGAAATATCCAGTTCATGACCTCTTAAAAAAACTAAAAAAATTTTCTGATTTCTCGGTGTTGGTTGATCAGATTTTCTATAAATTTCAGTCATATAATCAAAAATTCAGTGTACTGCATTTGAAATGAGAGAAATTTGCCTTTTGGGAATTAATCGAAGAAAACATAACCACTGTAAAAATTTTCTTTATTTCAAATTTTTTCATTGACATTTGAAGGCTAATTGTCAATCTTTATATAGGCTAATGTGTATGAATCTTTATATGTGACAAGCACACCCTTAAATTTGAGCAGCACGTATGAGAATCAGTATGGTTTTACAACCATATTTTTTAGAGATAGTTGCTTTTATATTTTGTTTAGGTATTTAAGAACTACAATTTAGCACATTTTAATCAAATTATTAGAACCCGTTTTGAAAAAATCCAATTTTTTAAAATTTTTACGTTTTTTAACCAAAAAAATATTTGAAAAGAAAAACTTTTGAAAAATGAAAACAAATTCTCAATAGATCTAATTATTGGGTAAACTACACCTTGTCTAGATGCCAAATTTCATAAAAATTGGGTTAATTTGTTGGTCTTCAGCAATGTGTATAAGAAACTACGTCAGAGTACACACTATCTACAGGGTGATTCAAAACTGTATTACGATCTCTTGGAAGCTCATTTTATACCTAAAAATATGAATAAAAGTTTATATAAAGATATGTTCAAAAACACTTAATTTTCACACTAGACGCTATTTTGTTTTTTCTTTAACAAAACATTTTATATTTCTAGAATGGTATGATCAATAAAATTCAAACTTAGCAAGCTTCTTAGTAGAATGATAGAGGCCAAATTGGGAAATAATAACCAACTTCATATACTGACTCGTTTTAAAATGGTGGTTTTTTAAAAATTTGAACATCCATAAGCAAAATTGTATGAAGTTTGAAAGTTATACCATTCGATGGGAAATTAAAAGGGTTACAAAAAAGTTATCTTGATATTTGTCACTAAAATTTACCGCTCTTAATTTAAATTGGTATAAAAAATTTTAAAATTCTGCCATTTTAAAATGGATCATTGTATGAAGTTGGTTATATTTTTCTAATCAGGCCAAGAAGTTTGCTAAGTTTGAATTAGTCAAACCATTCTAGAGATATAACATATTTATAAAAAAACAAAACAAAATGGCAGTTAGTGAGAAAGTGAAGTGTTTTTAGATGTATGTTTATATGAACTTTTCTCATACATTTCGTTACAAAATCACCTCTCGGTAGATTTCCGTATAGTTTTGAATCACACTGTATATAAAAAAAAAACATTTTTTGGACTCAGAATAGACGTGTTATCAGATATATCCGTTAAAATTTGAAGATCGATTTTCGTTATGGTTGCAATACAGTGTTGTTGTGTACAGTATTTTGTTTAGTGAGAAAGGGAAAAAATAATGTTCAAGGTCACAAGTATTTTCCAGCTGAGCTCACCAGAATGTGCATGGTCCAGTTAAGCTACTTAATTAATGTTTTATTCACTCAGCTGTGTAGCTAGGAGAAAAGTGTTTGTTGTGATTGGATCTGAGTTTGTTGGTGTACGCATCTCTTTCTGCTTTCTTTATTTTCTGTAAAAATATTACTCACCTGTAATTAAAGTGCAGCCAGTTGGTATTTTCTGTTAGAAGTGAGAAATTATGTAGTTTTTCTTCCTTTTTATAAAAAATTGTAAAAGTTCTGTGAAAGTGGAATTTTTCTATATTGAACTGTTTAATTTATAATACACATATTTTATGATTTGTTGCGTAAGTACAGTATTCTTAGAAGTTTTGGCCTGATCCTTAGATATAAGTTTTATTTTATCCATGATAAAATAATACATAAATTGTAATTTTAGTTCTTAGTCCATAGTTAACTTTTATGAACAGGAATTTTAAAAAAACTCCTTTGTAGGTTCTATCATTTAAAGCATGATGATTTGGTGATTTAAAGCATAAAACATGATGATTTAAAGCATAGCTGTTTGGTGATTGAGCTGTGAATATGTTCTTAAAACTTTAGTAACCTATGCTGCAAATAAATTGTTATGAATACATTACACAATCTTTCATATTCAGTTAAATTATTTAAAGATTTAATTATATTAAATCTTCAGTAGGCATAATGTTATTGACTTCAATAGTAATTTTAGCCTGATTTAAAGTGAACAGTAGAAATAAGTGTGGTATCGCTGACAGGTTGGGCAGTAATACTGTATTAATAAAATAATATTTTTATCTCACACTTTTTTTTTAAAATGTGGTTTTAATGTCATAATCGGCGTCATAAATCTGCATAGACAGGTATTTTTAATTGGGACAGCCATCAGATTTTCTAAAATATTTTCGAAGGAATTAAAAAGAGAGAAATATTAATTTATACTGATTGTAATTATAAAATCAGATTTTCAAAAAATTGTGTTAAAAAAATTTTGATTTGAATTGACCACATTTTATAAATGTTGAAAGAAATTTTGCTGGGTAACAAACTTGTTCAAGATATTACTAAAATTAATTCTTGTGCCAAGTTTGAATCAAATCACTGTGTTAACAGTTGTTATTGCGATCAATTGAAGTTTCTAATATTAATACTGAATATTTTAATATGTTTGTTTTAAGAAACCATCCATCAATATAACTGGTTAGAGGTTAAAAAAAAATTAAATTAATTTTTATTTTTTAGTTACTACTTATTGAGTTGTTATAAGGTCTCATATAAGGCAGCCTATAATCGTTAACAAATTTTTAATAACCAGTTAAAAATAGGCTTGTGTTGATTGGCTGTTTTCATGCATTCCATCTTGTGACTTTCTCTTGAAGTAGTGAGTCAGAAAGAATGAGTCATCCTCATTAATAAAACTTGAATCGTTTAATTTTTAAGAATTGAGCTTTAAAAATATAATTAAAATAGTTCTAACTTTTTATTTGACACTGCAAAATTTTCACCCAATCACTTATTTTAAACTTTTAATTCATTTTATTATTATTTGAATATTTACAATTTACAATTACAATTTGGAATATTTAAACATAAAGTTTTGTGCTTACAAAATTAATTTTTCAAGTATAAAAACTTCAAAAAGTGATATTTATACAGTCATCTACAGATCCCATATGGTGTTTTCTGACCATTTTTTATAAAATTAATTTTTTTGGCATATTTTGCCCTTACCTTGAAGCACTTTTTTGATAATTTTCTTTTAAATAGCTGTTAGAAGAAAATATATAAACTTTCTCAAAAATATGCCTTCACAATTACTTCTGAATAAAAAATTTTAAGCACCCAAAAATAATAAAATTAGTAATGTTTAATAAAACTGGCCATTTAATTTTTTTTAATCCACTCCTAAAAATTTCTTCAAATTTTAATTGAATATGAACATTAGCTTGTCATGAATACGAAAACTTAAGTATAAAGAAAGTTGTAGTCTACACAACAAATGTATTGATCTTCCAGGTGGCAAAAATTACATTTACAAGTTCCTGGTGTTTTTTATTAATAACGTATCAGTAAAAACATTTACATTTTCTTTGCCTAAGTACAATTTGATTTGAGCACCTTGTACTTTTAAATAATAAAAATTTATGTGGCAAAGTTTGTGGAATTTAGTCATTAACATCTTGAAAACACCAGCGTTCCTGAAGTTGTTTAAAAAAATTAAAATTTGATCACAGGTATCCTGAAACGTTTTCACTGTGCAAGGTCTAAACAACTTTGAAGTTTTGAAAAAAACAGTTACCTAAAGATTTTTATGGGTCTTTACATTACATATCCCTTTAATCAAAACACTGGTTTTTACTTGGATATCTGTTCTCTGTCTCATAAGTTTTGTCCAAATTTGGCCATATAACTTAGTTATTGCTGCAAATTTGAAATAAAAGAATGAAGGCTCACATTTTGGGAGAAATAATTTCCCTTCTTGTTAATTTTTTAACAGTAGGCATATAAAATAGTTCAATTGGTAAGGTTTTTGTTATGTGTATAGTCAGCTGTTATTTGCAAATAGATGATGCTTTAGGCCTTGGATGTTATCTCAGTGCTACTTTTAGGCCTAGCACAGATGAATAGTAAGTGTTGTCTGCCAAGCCTACTGTGTGGTGATATCATGCAGATCCAGTGTTGAATCATGGGTTTTATTGTGAAAGTTTCTGTTGTCAAGTTTAGTGGATGTGTAAATGTTTTGGAACAATATGAATGTCAACAATTGAAGGTTATGTTTGTATCATAAACTTTTCCTGAACATTTTGTGTTTGCCTATACTTGTAACAATAGGCAGTAAAACAATGAGTAAATTTTGGGGGAAATTTGTTAAACAAGTGCATCAAGTAAGGATAATGACGTATATTTCTTTAAAGGAAATTATTTATATCAAAAATTTAATTCTGTTCTAGCCTAATCATTAAATTTGCTATTGCTGCCTGTGTATGAGCATTTACTTCCTAATTAATGAACATAGAACAGAAACGTTGCACAAACATTTTCTGCTGTAAAAAAATCAAACTAATTTTTCAATATTGGTCCATCAGGTTTTTATCATAACTCAAATCAGTGTACCAGTTCAAGACTAGACCAACAACTGATGAGATAGCATCAAACCCAATGCCAAGTTTATTTTCTGTTAATTAGCAAATGTAAATTTCTGTTTATGTTATGATTTAAGGTGCACTGACTTAAGAGTTTTTATTAGACTAAAATTTGTATATTGTGGCTGTGAAAAATTAGGCTTCTGAATTAGTTTTTTTTTTGTCAGATAATGACAGATTTGTATTCTTGAAGACTTATACAAATGTCAGTGGGGTATTTAAAGATTAAATGTTAGCAAAATTTGGTCAAAATTTTTAAACATTTTTTTACTAAAAAATAGGAATTCAAAAATTATGAAAAAGTATCCTCAAAATATAGATTAAACAGACCTACTTGCTAAATTACACACACACAATGGGCAAACAATATCAAAACAATTGTTTTTGATCAGGGGCACCTGAAAATAATGACCTTATTTTCTTTAGCATTGACAAGTTTAATGTGTGCCTGAAATTTTGGTCATAATTAAAAAAAAAACACGCTTATTCGTTTATCAACAACAGTTTTTAAGTATAGAGTATTTGACTGGTTATTATAAAAATTATCAAATGTAGGTAAGCGATTGTTAAAAAGTAATCAGGTTTTTAGACATTTAAGTAGGTCGTAAAGTGCCAGTCATTTGAAATGATTTATTGACAAAAATAAAGGTATTTTGCTAAAGAATCTGTTTGTATAGCCACTTAATAATTAAGTTCTGTATTTTACAAATGAAGAATTTTATTCTTATTCATATTTATTTAGTGTAGGCACCTTGAAGCAGGATGCCAGGATCCAAGTGTAAACACTTAGGATGATATATCGGAGATATACGTAGGAAATATTTTTTTACTTATACAAAATGTCTACTGACTTTTACAAAAACAAATTGGTTAATTTCAATAATGTTGCCTTTAATTCTTGATCAAACCTATTTATTTCTGTAAACAAAGTGTTCCCAGTAATAAAGTATAATTAATAATTTGATAATTTGATGAAATTAGTAGTAAATATTTCAGATTATCCATTCAGTTTGGACATATTAGAAATGGACATATTAGTAAGTGTACAATTTCAAGCTACAATTAATTGTAATGGTTTTTATTGTATTATTGATGATTTGAGATAAAAATCTAAACGAATTGTGGTTAGTTTTAGAAAGAAAATACTTTCTTAGATTAAAAAAAAAATTAAAAGATTTTAGTTTATAAAATAAAAACTATCACCTGTGTTATTACATCGCTGCATACCGATAACACACCAGTTTCAAACAAACCACATAAAACTTTACCAACCACATGAAACTTTTACTAAAAATGTTTTTTTTAATTAATGGATTTCAAATATGAATATGTAACTCTTCATGTACTTTAAAATATATTTTTGATTATATTTTAACGTAGCAAAAATTATTTAAAAATAATTGGTCCCAGCCCGTAATTTGGTTATATATGTTCCAAACTGAGTATGACTATAGCAAAAAGCTCATCTGTTGTTATGCCACTGTGCTTGTTACAGTCTTAAATCAGCATTGTTCTCAAATAAGTAATCTGTCTAAGCAACAATTTTTGCCATAATAATAAAAATTACTAAATCAGGAAGGCATGTGGCTTCCAAAATGGCGGGTTTGTGAAGCCTCTTTTCAGACAGCAGTAGAGTTGTCAGTTTCATTAAATAGTTTGAGGTCTAGTTCTCAATATAAATTGACATTTTTTAATACCATCTTGCATTGGTAACTGCATGACCAATGCCAAGTTTAACATGATTCATGTCTTTTATACGTTAGCAGTTTTGTGTTCCAAGAAGAGACTGTTGGTAGGTAGCGGGGTAGAGTAAGTAATGCATTCGAGACAGATTTGTTCCACTTTTTTTCAAAGTACGTTCCCAAATATTTCA
>CM040183.1:95654827-95719827 GCA_022606455.1 Callitettix versicolor | reverse complement strand
GTTTCAAAATGGCGGCCATTTAAAATCTTGTAAAAAATTGCGATTTACTTTTTTGAGAATCAGGTTTCACTGCAATAATTGGCATTAAAATGGGCGTAAATTGTCACTTGATTGCAGTGGTGATGTCAGATTTTCAAAAAATTATGAATTTTTTGCACTCTGCCTGCTGTAAGATTCACTTTTGAGTTTTCGGTGAAGTTTTAAAATTTCAAATACTGATTTACACAGAACTGTATTGCGATTACAATGGTGGAGTCATATTTTCAAAAAGTGTAACAAAATTATGATTTTTTAAAAATAAAATAGTTTGTGTTTTGATATAAAAAGATATGTCCTAGTTTCTATTACAGCTAATTCTTTTGCCATTGATCTAAAACTACGAATACATTTATGCCATTACTGTGAATACTAAACTGCCTAACCCTTTATAAACATTTTAAAATTACATCTCAAAAAGTGTTCTAGACTTCAGAATTCCCACTCATTTCATTATCTTGGGTTGTACCATGATGGACAATCCAATAGCTCATTTTGCAATGAAATTTGCTAAAAATCTTGAATAAATAGATTTAATTGTTTGTTGTAAGGTGTTGTGTTGAGTAATAGGAAAGCGTATTTCTTAGTTTAAAATAATTATTGTGAATAAGACTTGTCGTTATTGAAGTCTGTTCTGGTATGAACACTAAATTCTTATGCCTGCCATCACATTCACAGATAAGATAAAGTGATTAACAGTTTGGCTTAGTTACAATTTACAGAGGTGGCAATAAATATCAGATACCTATAATGCAGTTATGGAAGTGACATGTTATCTATTATTTGTTTCATGCTTAGACATTTTGATGAAATATTAATTCAATTCTTCAGTTTCAAATCTAAAGAACTGATTTTGAGAAATTAGACAGAATTTTTACTACTTTAAAGATTTCAAACCAGATTTTTTGACTCATTACGACTGGTTCTTGGAATCATACGTTTTGTAGGTAGTTAAAAACTACATTTGAAGGAAATTTGATCAAAATCATAGTAGTTGATCTTGATAAAATATAATTTTTAACAGTTTTTTACCAAAAAGGGATAAATATACCTTTTTAGGGCTTTTGGCTTTTTTTTTGCCATAATGTTTTATTAAATGTCTATTAGTAATAATACAAATATAAAAGTACGAAAACTACAGGAATTTTGAAAAAAATTCTAAATAAAAGTGATCCAGATAACCTAGAAATTACAACTGTGTGAAATTAACTAACATGTTTTTTCACTGCGAAAACGATTAATTAATATGTGTAGTTAATAGTAAAAACAACATAAAGTTGTTCTTTTTTTTTAATTATGTTATTATCCCAACTAAACTAACACTGTTTTGTGTGAAAGCAGTACAGTGTTAAAAGCCTAACATGGTTTTGTATAAAAAGTATTGTGTAAAGGTTACTGACCTTGTAGTGACTGTTGTGACAGATATTAAATTAACTTTAATATCTAAAAGTTGCTGCTTTTAAAAAAATGAACCTTTTGCTTATAGTTACTACATTTAAATTTAAATTCGGCTAAATATTTCACAAAGTGATTTTTTTTTCTAAAGCCAAATTGTGGGATTGTGTGTCAGACTTCAGCCAGCATCTTTCGGCTATATTCATATTTGCACCAATCCCATATTAAATATGGGACTAATCATCAAAATTAACCGAATGATGAACCATGAGATGGTTAAAGCTGCGATCAGAAAGGTACTTCCATAAGTCTTCCAGTAGTTACTGGTAATTGTTCCCTGTAGAAACCATTGTTCGATAACGTAGAACTGAGTCTCCAAATACCTAGATTCAACCAGGATCAAAATCAATGAATACTTGATAACTTGAATGAATACTACCTTGGTAACCTTGATGAAGTAAATGTAGCATCCTCCATGCATTGTAAATGGCAATAACGTCAAAGTATAGTTTCGTTGAAAAATGCATAGTCACAATTTATTTAAGAAATTTAATCCTCCAAGGATGAATATCACTTAATTGAATGTGGTATGTAATAAAAGAAAAATAATATTTAAAAATCATTAATTTTATAGAGACTCAAAGTAAAACACTTGCAAACATTTAAAAAAATGTCCTTTTTTCAATGAAGACATTTATTTCATCAAATAGTCTTCAGCGATGTTCACATATAAATGATCTAAGTAATAATACTATTTTTGACTCAGAAACCTGAAATCATTTTTTTCGCAATCACCATATAAATACTTGCAATAACAGAGAGTTGACTGGTAATAGAAAGTGTGGGAAAAATCAATGTTTAGATTTTGATTGATACATCCGTTTTTCAGAACCAGTAAATCAAAAAAAGTTGTTTTTTCCATGGATGTCTGTCTGTCTGTGTGTACAGACGACATATTTTTACTCATTTATTTTTAGAAATGATTATAATTTGGTGTTTTGAATAGCGTTAAATTTAAATAACTTTGATTGAAGTCCTTGAAGTTAGCAGCTGATAATGAGACAGTCCCCAATTATATGACAGTAAACAATCACGAATAGTAAGCTGATTGGGCCAGCTAATTATTTTCTATATTCCTTCCAAGCCGTTATAAATGAGCAGTTGAAACGTCTACTGTATGGTAGATGTGTATTTTCTTTTTATCTAGGTGTTTAAGAAATTTCAATATAAGGGTAAGGAAAAATATTTTATGATTGGTTTTAAGATTTAAAATTGATTGTATTTTATTTGTTAAATTTTAAGTTTGTGTAGCGAAAATTTGGAAATTCACGTTTTTTAATTTATTTTTTTATTTTTTTAAAGTCAAAACAAAATATTGCATTTGAAAACTACAAAACTGTTAAAAGTGTTGGAATATTTCAAGTAGTTGTACAACAATTATAAATTTTTGTTAAATACAGTTAGGATCGTTGTGTGTTTGTTGCTGCTAATGTGCAGTCACTATGTGATCTCGAACAACCAATGTAAACATAACCTTAAAAGAAAAAAACCATTCATTGTCTAAAATACCAACTGTTTCATACATATAATTAGTTTACATAAGTCATCTCTTGGATTAACAGCTGTTATAGTTTCTACATCATAAGGTCAAATTTGAAAAACAATATTTTGAGAGATTGGTAGTCTTAGAAAGATGGTTAAAGGTTTCATTGTAAGGACCTTGGTCTCGAATTTGAAGGAAAACTATGCATTTTTTTAATTAATTTAGTAGAAAGGTCAAAAAAGGGTGAAAGTTTCCATAAGAAATGAATGGTAATAGTCAGCTGTGTTCAGTGTCAGTATTCAGAATAACAGCTGTTTTATATTTTGTGTATAGTATTTGCTTTATTTATTTTTGCTATTATAGTTTTTGTTTTTTTTATTAAAGTATTTTTTTAATTATTTTGTTAGTTTTTTTTATATTCCTATTTTGTGTGATGGCAATAATAACCTGATTGGTTTTTCACTGGCAAAAAAAAAAAAAAAATGCTTATTATTTTACATATTTTCCAATGTTAATTTGCAGTGTATTTTGAGTTTTTTTTTTACAGTTATCAAAAGATCCCAGGATTATGAGTTTATAAATAAAATAAACTTAAATTATTTATAAATATATTTATTTTTAACTAGTAAGTAGGGGCTATTTAAAAAAAACAGTGTTGTTTAAAAAAATTTAAAAGCCTTAATGTGCTTCAATTTTTTTTAACATAATTAAATATTTTAAAATAAAAACAGATTTATTTGCAGATCTCCTTGGTTAGGGTAACTTTTGTTAGGAAATGTGCTGTTGTAGTATCGGCATGGTAAAGCACAGAGACCCATCAGCATGAAGTGTCTACTATGTACTGACGACCTCTGGAGCATATGGCTCAGTAGACATTAAAATATTTATATAAATTTATTTAGCACTCTCAGTCTGCTTCGATTTAGATTAGTATTTGCGATAGTAGCTTGGAAAAGTTATTAACGCAGTAAAATCCATATGACTGTTTCAGAATGGTACCTATTACAAATATAATAGTAATAATAATTTTTTTAAAATATTTTTTTATCATGTACTATTTTTTCATAAAAATCATAGAAAACAATCAAATTTTCAAATGTATGTATTTCCAAATTTATTTGGAAATGTATGTCGTTTTTAAGTCTGAATTATACTATGAAATTGTCATGTTTTTTTTGTAGAATACAAAATTGTTCATTCATGTAACATTATTAAATTTTCTATTTTTTGGAAATGTGTTTGTCAGTATGACTTGAAATGATAGTTAAAACTTGTATTAATTGTTAGATTAGTAGTGTAATAATGTAATTTTATCCATCTCTTTTGCGGCCTTTAGTAAGCGTAATGAAAAATTATTTTTTGTCAGTAAATCACTGAAATTGTAACAAAAGTCAGAACTGTTGACTAAATTTTGTTCTATTAAATTTAACATGTTAAAAACATGCATCATTTTCTTTCTTCGAAGTTTCATAAAAGGTTATCTCAGCGTTATAATTTGTATTTTCCTCATTCAATTTTAATCACAATCAGTATTTCTCAATGTATTGATAACCTAACAGAACAATGCCTCTCATCAGCCTTAGCTGTTATAATCTAAATTAGCACTTGAACATTTTATTCCCCCATGAAGATATTGTTTTTGGTGCTTATTTTGCCAGTATGGATTAAAGTAATGTTATCCATTAAAGAGGAAGAATTTTTTTTTTTTTTTTTTTTTTTTGGTGTTTAACGTCCGACTATAAAATAGGAAGAAATAAATAGTGTGATAAAATTATACAATTTTTGAGAGAATTTTCACATTATACGTGTTAATCCTTACATGCAGACCTAAAAAATTGTTGAACAAAGACTATTTTATCATATCCTTTCATTTTTTTATGTTTCTTGAACTTCCTCACTTTTACAAAGTGTAAGGAACCTTTGGTGATCATGAAAAAAAAATAGTTTTGGATATTTTTATGGATCTTTAAGATCCCAAATAAGTAGTTTTGTGTATTGAAACCATTTTTTTATTGTTAAAAAAACATTTTAAGGCCCTTAGTTAAAAGAACTTTAAAAATAGGCTGTAAATATGTTCATAGAATTTAGTCTATTATAACAAAACATTGGTTGCTATAGCCTCAAAAAATGCATTATTGTAACATAGCCACCGGACCACATATTCAAATGATTAGGATTATATACCTATTCTTCCCGTCAATGGTCTATCAACTCATCTCATAAAGGCTACTGTGGTTTCGAAACTATAGTTTCATCTTCAGGCCATACAAAATGTTAAATCCCTCTGTCGAGGTCGTCACAAAATCAAACAAAACATTAAAACATACATCACAAACACTGAGCACAATTACACATTTAAAATATTCATCATGAAATTCAGCTTGGCCAAGCTACACACGCGACTCGTACGTCGTTACATTCCGGACTGCTATTCAAGAGCTATTGAAAAAAAATTAGTTCTAATGAATAATATTTGCGTTTCAAAAAATTACATTTTTAAACTTAATAGTTTTGTTTTAAATATTTGTCAAATACAAAGTAATTTGATTTATAATAATTTATAAGTTATACAATAGATATTGTAACAAGTATAAAAATTTACAGTTTAGGAGTAATTAAAAAAAAAAAAAATAATAAAATAAAAGAAAGCTAGACTGCCATTTGTTGTGCATCTTTCAATGTATTCGGAAACTTTGCTTTCTTTTATTACAAATTTGCTATACTGGTTTGAGTTTCTCGTTCATGTCAAATTTTGAGCAAATTCTGTGAACCAATTTTGAGAAATTTGATCAATTTTTAATAGCCAGACTTTTTTTTGGGGGGGGAGAATATAAGTGAGAATTTATGTTATTTCTTTGTGTTTTTTTATTGAGAGTTCATAATTCTAATGTTGCAGAAAATATGATAATATTGTTATTGTTGTTACATGTGGTAATATTGTTACTACTTATATATAGATTATGTCCATTAAATATTGTCTAGATATTATTTCTGTAATACACTTAAATGAAACGCAAGGAAGATTTTCACTGTAAAATATTTTTTCCATTTTCATCAATTTATGTACTCCGATTGTGTTTAGTGAAATTGTAATACATTTGTTTTTTTTTTTTTTTTTTTAGATCGGAGTTTTTCCCTCTAATTTTGTTTCTGAGATAAACGATGATCCAAAAGAAGCGTCTCATCGTAAATCTTCAACGAGCAGTTTGGATGAGCCTACGAAACCTGGTAAGTACTTATTTGGATAGAAAAACAATTTTCAACTCTCAGCACTTGACAGTGCACATTTGCGACCTACTGTTTGGTGCTCGTTCGTATTCTGTGACTTTTGACCTTGTTAATAGCAAATTATTGGCTTGGAACTATTAATGTCAGGACATTGTGAAATTTGTTTGTTACTTTGAGTTGTGAAACAGTTACTTACTACAGGCCCCGATGTGACAAGTAGCCTATCCCAGAATTTTCTGCTATCATGGCAAAAATTGTGCTTATATTGGCTTTGTATTACCAAGGTTCTACTGTATTATAGTTGGGTTGACGTATGAAAATAAGTTCCCCCCTCAACATATGATTTCAAATTACAGTTTATTTAAAAAATATATTTTCTTCTTCTTCTTCCAATGGCTCCTTTTGGTTCACACCATTTTGGATTTTAGAAAATATATAGAGAACACAATATTGTAAGCCCTTATTTAATGAATTAAATAATGAATTAAAACATTAAGCATGAATTAATGAATTAAAACATGCGCAATATCTTAAAACAATTTTTCTTTAAATTTAATAAGTGGTGTTTCCAGTACAGATATGAATTATTAATTTCAATAGTTTCATTAACAGAATTTGTACTGTTTTTGTTAATGTATTGAGCAAACTGATTCTACTTGTTTTATTTGAAATCAGCTGCCTCACCTTCTGAGTGATGTAACGGAGGAAAGTTCATGCAAGGCCTTGGTGGCAAATAACTAAAATTTTATAAATAATGGGTATTAATTATGCTGTTCAGAGTTTTTTTATAGAAAATTTTATTCTCTAGAATATATTTATATGTACCAAACTTATAATACTTTATTTTTGTATAATTAAAACACATTTTAAAACTCTAGGCACAAACTTAAAATTGTAAAGTATATTTATTTAACTGAAGATATTAACAAAGATCAAAACCAATAATAAAATAAGTATTGCAAAAATATTTAACTGCAAAAAAAGTCTTAACTGATTTAAAGAATTTATTGTATTATCTTGTTTTGTTTTTTATTTATAAAATATAGTTTTTGTATAATTTTTTTACTTTTATTTAATGCCTATATTTTTTTAAATAAAACTGAAAGTAAAAAAAATTAATTAGAATAAGATTATTGGCAACACAACATCGTGTGTTAGATGTATTACAAGCTTGCACGTAGCACTTAGACAGCTTCTGAGGCCTTACAGTGCGCCAAGTAAAAACTGTTTGTAACTTTGTGTTGTACAGTGAATGCTATGAACCATGACGACTCCTCTGCGAGTCCAGCTGCTGATTCCGATGTACCCGTACTACCGCCTAAGCCTGGTAAGTAAATGAAAGTCTTACGTAATAAATTGATTGTGTTAGTTACATTCTGAAGCTGTCTCACAGTATCAAATGGCAGCAACAGTCGTGACATGCTTCACTCGTGTAGATACGAAAAGGTTATGATGAAAATATTCTGCATTCATATTTGCTGTTTAGTCTAGTGTAACAAATTAATGGTATACAAAACATTGTTAAAATTTTCCCACGTTCAATTAAATTATTTAAAAGAGATCTAAATGGAACAATTAAATGTTCAAAACAGGACCTATGTATCATTACGTGTCCCAAAACATTGTGTTTTGGAACATCTACGAAATGTATGAAAGATTTCTTGATTTTTCAAAATATATTTATTGGATTCAGTTACACATTTAGCTCATTTATTTTTTTATAAAAAAGTCACTTTTTGAAAATCTGATTTCAGTGTAGTAATCAGTATTAAAAACTGCTAAAAAATTAGCACTATTTTTTTTAAAAATTCCATTGAAAATATGAAAATGATGATGTTAGACTGGTTAGGGAAGATTTTTTTTGTGTATGTAGTGTTTCATAAAATTTAAATTTCATTGGGTTATGTAACCCAATAACCAATAGTTATCCAGCTGTCTACTATGTATATATGGATGTAACAGATATTAACAAAGATCAAAACCAATAATAAAATAAGTATTGTAAAAATACTTAACTGCAAAAAAAGTCTTAACTGATCAAAATATAAGGCTAAGAATTTAAAGAATTTATTGTATTATCTTGCTTTGTTTTTTATTTATAAAATGTTGTTTTTTTATGATTTTGTTACTTTTATTTAATCTTGACATTTAAATCACTTTTATTTAATGCCTGAAAACATGTCACTGACAATATATTGTCATCACACATGCATTATTAGCTAGACTCCCAGGCGACAATATACTGTCACCTGACATTTGTGCATTAGTTTCTTGATGATATAACATTGTGTGGCTCTCAAAGCGTTAAGTATGTTTGTATAACTTTTAATGGAAAATTTCTTGAAAAGTTGCAAACAACTGTCTTTTAGAAACAAATTAATTGATAAAGTTGACTATTTTTTTCAAATTAGGTTTTTACTTAATTAAATATTTGTCCAGAGTTTCATACTTATTAATTGATCAAACTGTTTTGGAAATATATATATATATTCCAAATCTGTTCTAAGGACCTCAGAACAGATTGATCCATCAATATCTAAAGTTCAGTTTTTTCATAATCAAGAAACTTTCCTCATATTTTGTAAGGAAAGAGGGAATTTAAATGAGTTGTAAGTATCAATAACAAACGCCAGTCCACTTCAGTGGTATTGTTTATTAAATTTTAAATTAATTTCTTTCCAATTTATAGTCAAAGAAATGTGTCGAGCCCTTTACCCATATGATGCGGTTAATGATGACGAATTAAGCCTTCAAAAAGGCGATCTCATAACTTTGATCAGTCGAGACGGGCAAGACTTCGGTTGGTGGAGAGGAGAACTGCGAGGAAAAGTCGGTGTTTTCCCTGATAACTTTGTTCAAGTCATTCCTTCTGACGAGGTAAGAAACTTACTAAATTTAATTGTTAGGTTATTTATCCAATTAGTAGTATTTCACGTGGTTTAAACAAATATTTATTTGAAAGTACAGTATTGCAAAGAAAATACTGTATTTTGTGTTTTTAAATGAAAGTATTTTACATTTGTTACAAAATATAATGCAAGAACTTGTTTGGTTTATTTTGACGCTGGAAGTAGACAAGCTTATGGAGGGGTTGTAACTCAAGGTCAAGTACCACGATAAACCAAACAAAATACATATTGTTTTTATTGAATTTAATATTGATCTTGTTTATTTTTCCAATGCTGACTCTGAATAATACTATACATTGTAACAATTCAAAATCGCTAAGAAACACCAAATTTTGATCAATAACATTTAATTTTATATTATTTTTGAAAGCAATAAATGAGTTTTCTCCTTTTTAAATTTTTTTTTATTTTTTTACTCTGCATGTGGTAATTTTTTACGGAAAACCATTAATCTTAATATATGGATATAAAGAAAGGCATGATAAGCGCATTTGTCAAATAGTTAAATATGCGTATTAATTAAACCAACATTTTATATTGTTGAACAGTATTTAAGGGTAAAAAATAACTGAATTATTTTCAGATGTACTTGTTTCGTGTTTGCAGATTTTAAAACCAGCAAGACCTCCTGTTAAAGGAAACAATATTACAACGAATATAATAAGGGATATTATAACGAATAGAGCAAGGGATTCCATAACCAAACCTACTCCTACGCCAGGCACCACTTCTGCTTCACAGCTAACATCTGCTCACAGGAAGTCTATAGAACTACCGCCCAAACCTGGTAACTTGATCTTATAACCAGTATCCTATTATATAAGTACTGTCTTCTTATATCATGTCAGATGAAATCGTTGCTTTTACACGCTATTAAAGAAGTTTTATCTTCTAACGAGAACAAATTTTATTTCTATTTGACTTTGTTTTGTGTTTATGTGCATGTGTGTTTATAGAAACTATTAATATTTTATTTTTCCTCGTTATGTTTTTATTAAAAAATGAATGTTATGAAAAAAGTTGGACTACAGAAAATATTCTTTTTACAAACTTTCTGCATATGGTTACATTTAGTATAATTAATTATTAAAAAACTTAAAAGGAAAAGTATAGTTTGTTTCCATCATGTCAGCGAGACAATGGTATGCCATGATTATTAAGTAAATTTACGCACAAATGTATGAAGTGATTTGCATCTTAAATATAAATTTGTTTATTATTGTTATGTGTTGCTTTAGTTTTTCACTAAAGAAAGTAAATATAGAAAGAATTCTATTTGTGGAAAAAAATATATCATGAAATTTTAATTTATTTATCCATTTTTGAGTGTCTTTGTTTCTTAAAAGTTGTTTTAACTTAGGTGTTTGTCAGTGTGTGTACATATCCTGATTTGGTATAATGTTTGCTAGCTGCGTTCAATCTTTTTTTGTGACTTGTTGTTCTACTGGTCGTGAATAAGTTCTTTTAATTTTTTACTGCTCCGAGCTTATGTTCTAGTAAAAATTTTCATGTTTGAAGTTAGGCGCATAGGAACAATAATTGGTCCATACTTTCAAAGTGTCATGTATTCATAAAACTATCAACTAAAAAACATAACATTTTGACTGTTATTAGAATGTAAAACAGTGACATGTAACTGTATATCTGTCACTGGCACTTGCAAAGCTCGCTAGGTACAAAAAAAGTCCACGAAATGGACAAAATAAATCCATGTGCATAAAAAACTATATTACCAACAGTGGCTGGGATATATTTTTATTTTTTCGTCTCTCTTGAACAGTAACTTTCTTGTATTTCATATTTAGTACATTTACTTGAGTTGAAAAGTCTTTGAATGATATAAATATGAGAAAAAAACAGAAGTTATGAGATGCAGGCTAATTCTTCATTTTTTCCAAACTTGGGTTTTTTATTGGAAATAGCAGCAAATGCAATTTAAGTGCTTAATGTGTGTCCCTTTAAAACATTGGGTGTGGTCAGTGTGGCTAAAGCACCAGTCAGTCTGCTGCGTCTGAACTGCGCAACACACCGTAAGGTTCTTAGTTCTACCCGCAATTACTCCCTTCGCTTTTACCTTACCGTTAACGATGATCCCTCGTCCTCATTAGTCTAACTGGCATAAATTATGGACAGTAAGAAAAAAAAAATTATGCATTATTTATTTATTTATGTGCTGGTTTTTATGATTGTTGGTTGTTTACTTCCTAGTTTTATTACAATTAATTTTATAACAGTGGGGTTACTTGTATTTTAATTTAGTTTTTAAAAGTAATAACTATTAACATTCCTTTTTTCGGAGCTTACAATTTATTAACTGTACATTGTTTCTTTCTTCTTCCCACAATACAATCTAACTGCCACTCTGTACATTTTCTTGCATTACTCTTAAATCGTCATTAATTTGATTGTATTTTTTTTACGCTATCTATGTTTAGATGAAAAATTAAGCCCACCTGGTGTCAGTAAGAAACCTGTACTACCGCCTCCACCTTTGAAAAAACCCGTAGGTTCACGTAGCCCTAGTTCTAGTACAGTAAATAAGTCGTTAGCGACGAATACTCCCTACCCGACAGAATCGAAACAAAATGCAACAACGCCGACCAAACAACCAGAAAGTCCTACGAACACTGGTAAGTGCAGTTTTATTGTTCCCAAAAGTAAAAAGAGAGAAACATGTACAGTTTAACTTTTATAAACGTTTAATAACAAGTAAATATTCTAGTAAAAGTTTGAGATAGGGCGTTCATTACTAGTTCTGTAGATGTAATGACCAAAATATTTTTTTTGTTAAGTTAAAAACAGTAAAATTTATTGTAATAATTTATGGATTACTAATAAATTAGTTTTAAGTTTTAAACAAAATTTTTGTTTGATTCTGTATTCTTAAGTTTTTTTTTTTTTTTTTTTGGTGTTTCATGTCGACTATTGTTCACTATAAGTAATTGTATTGAAATGTTTATACAGGTATTGTTAAATGTGTTTTTATTTTATATTGTGTAGTTATTGCTTGTTTGTAGTATTTTTTTTTTGCAAATTTTTTTTGTTTTTCCATTTAACTTAAATAATATTCAGTAATTATTTTCGGTATTTATGTTGTTTTTTTCAAATAGCAATTTTTGAATTTTTTAAATTATATATCTTATTATCCAATTAACCCATGTTCACACGTGGAAAATATTTTTTAAGGTTATTTATGATTTTATGGTTTTTTTTACAGAACTATATTGTCCTAATCTATATTAACTATACGCTGAATTTCAGTATTCTCACACGCTACATGTTTTGTTTCAAAGTTTTAGAGTTATACACTAAATTGTAATAAAGTTTAATAATTTGATTTCCTAAATAATGAAAGTAAGATTTCTCAGTGATAAATTTCTTCCTTCCCTTGATACACTTCGTTCTTATTGAATTTGGCAGTGTGTTGTTATAAACTGATAACTTTGTTCTTTTATAAACAAATCCTAGTTATAAGCAACAAGTCTGAACTATCTATCAATCGCACTCTTGCACCCTGATTGTTTGTTTACTCTACACTCAAATAGGCATACATTTAAATATAAAATGAACATGTGGGTACAATAATGTTAGTTTTTTTTTAATTTTATTGGATAAGTATTACAAAAGGTATTACAAAATATTCAATATGTCTTATTGTGTCATGTTACAAGTAATGGTACTACTGCATTACAGTACTCCTGCACACAGTATAGTGACATTGCGACTATAAGATGCACTTTTTCTTCAAAAATTTGCCTCCAAAATTCAGTTACGTCTTATATTTGAAATTAATATTTCCAGTGTTTGATTTAAAATTACCGCCATTCTTTAAAATGGTCATATATTTGATGCCATGGGAAACCTATCTATATTTGGCAACATTGCATTCAACTGGCAGCAGCAGTGCACCTATGCACCGAATATGAGTTGCGGGGATTCAAAAACTTGCTAACACTGTCCCCTCCTGCCCTGCCATAATGAATACAGAACACTTTGAATGCTTGAAATAAGTTCACATTGCGAACTGTCTAAACCATAAATGCTTGTAAATAGTCTATAACAAATGGTTCAGTTGGATTTTCTTCAACATTAACTTTTTGCAACGAATCTTCTCGTGTAAAAGAAACACTTTCGCAAATAGTCCAAAACTAAATAACTTGTAACAGTCAGTTGCAAGTAGTTCAGAACCAATCAGCGTAGAGAAGTATATGGGCGTGGCAATAACATAGAGTTAAAAATTGAAGAGGTCCCAAACACTCATAATGTGTGACTGAATATAAAGAGCACTATCTAGTGGTGAAAAAATGAAACAGAAGAAACTGAATAATAAAACAGAATATGATAAGCTGCTATATTTACTACGTATTTATGAACATTTGTTGTCTAGCCTATGATTGCAGTCTACAGTGCCAGTAAACTTGAATTGAAAGTGGTTTGTGTTATCGGTAACAGTACAGTATTTTTTTTAATAACTAGTTTCGTAATAGAAAAAAGTAAAAGTAAACTAAGGATTTATTTTTAGTCTAGCCTTTGTAATCTAATAATAAAAATGATAACAAAAATATTTTTTTTAAATGTTTAAAAATTAAGGTGCGTCTTATAGACGATAAAATTTGGTATATTATTTTGATAAAAATTACAGTACAGTAACACTTCAATATTAACAACTTTTTTTTACTCGAGGTAGATATATGTATGTATACCAACATTTATGTAAAGTTAAAGTGTACAATACAAAAGATCCAGATACAATATAGATGTTGTTTACAATACAAATCTAAAAGATCTATATATATATATATATATATATATATATATATATATATATATATATATATAATGGGTCATAGTTTACACTTCAAACAATAAACCTATTTCATTTTTTACTCATTCTGTTGTCCTTGTCTGTTAAAGCTTCTTTTTAATTTTTTCTGCATTTTGCCCTTTGCAATACTTTTGAAAAAAAACGATTATTGGAAAAACTCCATATTTGAAAACAGGTAATGTTCAAAAATTGTGTATTAGATTAGTACACATCAACTACTTTAAGAAAAACAAAATGCAATTATTATTTTTTCAGTAATAAATAATTATGTTTTAAGCAGCTAATGAAAGTTATTAAGGATTTTAAAATGCTCATAATATGGAAATTTACAAAAAAAAATGCAGAAACATAATTTCTAATTGAATATCTCTTTTGTATTTTCAGTGTCCGCTGCCCGTTTACCACTAACAAATTTAACAGCGTCGATAAAACAATCATCATCTAGTTCAGATGTCCAGTCGCAGCTAGACTTGTCCAAATCAATGCAGTCTGGCCCGAAGAGATCAGAATCTTCAGATTCAGCGGACGGTTCCTTTTTCAGTCGAAATTCTGCCTCGTATTCTGTAAGCAGTTATACTTCGAATGAAAGCTCAGAACAGGTTAGGTCAGTAGCGGAAGTAGATCTGGACTGTGTTAGTAGAACTGCTATGCTCACGCATCCGACTGCTTCGCGAGTACGACCTCCTAGGAGACGTCCACCATCGACTATTAATACTAAAGAGGTACGTGATTTTATGGTTCAAAATATTTCTGTTTTTATATATTTTCTTCTTACAGTCATGAAAGTAACATGTTTACTAATGGGTATGTGTGATAATATACAACAGTGTACAACAAGAAGTTGAACTTAAAAACTACGATGTGTGTGTGTCATATGAAATATGTGGTAATCATTAATCATAACTTTCCTTGTTGGTAAGAGAACAAAAAGGAAAAGAATTAGGATATTTCTTTTATGAAATCGCTATCCGTAATTGAACATAAAAAAGCATGAATTCTGAAAATAAAGTAATCCTAATAATACCATTGGATGGTATTTAATTACTTTAATACATTAATCTTTAATTTTATATTTGTATTTCAAGATCACTGTACATATCTTCCTAAGTAAAATCGTTGCAAAACCATGTAGCCCTACTATTTCTTTTCATTATAAATTGTTAAAATCGGCTTTATTTAATACAATAGGCCTTACTTTTCTATTTAAAACTTTAATCAGTAAAATTAATTACTAAATTCTAACATTGTATCTTATTGAAATATTTACAAATGAAATCTACTATAAATGGATTTTACATTACATACCTAAATTAAGCTACATTACTGTTTGTTTTCTGAAAGCAGCCTAGATTTACATGTTAAAAGTAGCCTAGATTTACCGATTCTACTTTCAAATCTAATTCTGTCAATAATTATTAAAGTCGGTATTTTTTTTTTACTGATTAGCTTTTTTTAGCGATTAGCAGATTTTGCTGCATTCTCACAGAAACATTTTGTACTGCTCCTGGAATTTTGTTTACAAACCTTTTGTCAGTTTTATTGTAAAGTCTTAAAATGGAAAAGTACGAGGCATGACAGTTCCCCAGTTCCCAGGTATTCTGGTGAACATTAAAAACTGATCAGAATGCTTAGCATAATAATATATGAAAGATAATCAATATCCTTACATATATTTTATAGAAATTGTGGTTTATTTTTTAACGAATATTTTGGTTTTTTTTCAGTCACCTGAAACAAGTGGTTTAATGAATGGAACTGTGGAATCACATGTTGACATTGAAAAAAGTAACAGAGCATCGTTTGTACAAGAGCTGAAGATGAGTCAGGCTAAAAAAAATTCTTTATTCGGTAATGAATTATGTTTATTTTTAAGTGTTGTGAAAATTATATTTTTAATATAGAGCTTGATGAATGTAAAACATTTGTCAAGCATGAAAAATCTTTGAAAAAGGTAGATTATTTTTAACTGTGTATATTCCTTACGGGTAGAATAAAATATAGCTCTGCATGTACGAGGGTTGATCAAATATAAATGAGACTGATATTTTAAAAAATTTATTGCTTACTTACAAATTATTCTTGATACAACTTATTTTTCTACATAGTCTCCTGCACGAGTAACACATTTTTCCCACGGATTGGAAGTTTTTAATTCCATCTTCGTAAAAAGTTCTCGGCGTTCATTGAGCCATTGGAGC
The DNA here is from genome assembly GCA_022606455.1 of Callitettix versicolor. Classification (NCBI taxonomy): domain Eukaryota; kingdom Metazoa; phylum Arthropoda; class Insecta; order Hemiptera; family Cercopidae; genus Callitettix; species Callitettix versicolor. Next base: position 95,703,693 of record CM040183.1, on the reverse strand, counting down.
ACGAAGGTCTCCACCGCAGAATCATCTTCAAACGCTGGCCTCCAAGCGCCTCTTTGAGTGGCCCAAACAGGTGATAGTCGCAGGGTGATAAGTCTGGACTGTATGGGGATGTTCCATTGGTTCCCAGCCAATTTGATCGAGTTTAAGCCTCGTGAGCGTTCGCCGAATGTGGTCGGGCATTATCGTGAAGAAGAATGACGTTTCTCGCGGTTTAGATTTCCTTTTCTACTTTAAAAGACTGTTTTGCGGCCTCTAAAACATCGCAATAATATTGTGCATTTATTGTGCGTCGTTGATGGAGGAAATCGACGTGAAAGGCGCCTTGATTGTCGAAAAATACAGTGGCTATTACCTTCCGGCCGACGATCGTGATTTGGCCTTCAGAGGCGCCCTCTCTCCCCTCTTCCGCCACTCCATACTTGCCTGTTTCGACTCGGGAGTGTAATGGTGAACCCATGTTTCGTCACAGGTGACAATCCGGTTTAATAATGCCTCACCATCTCGTTCAAATTGGGTCAATAGTCGCTGGCAAATCTCCAAACGATTCCGTTTGTGAACGTCGGTCAAAATTCGTGGAACCCACCTTGCAGATACTTTGCTGAGTTCCAGGTTTGATGTAACGATTTTTGAACGCTACCATAGCTCAACTGGAGATCATCTGCAATAAATCGCAGCGATATACGTCTGTCTTCGTCCAGGAGCTTCCGAACAGCATCAATGTTTTCGTCCGTGGACGGAAGTGGTCGGGCGCGACGATCATGGCTGAGGTTTTCTACTGCTTCCGTCCTTGGCGAATTCCTTGTGCCAAGCAAAACGCGAGCTCTTGACAGGGTCCTGTCCCCGTATTGAGCCGTCAATCTACGAAAGATTTCAGTCGAATTGACCCCCTCCTTGGCCAAAAACTTAATAATAATTCTCTGCTCCACGGAAACGTGCACTTCACTCTCACTCATTGTATAGTTTTATACTGAAGGGTCCAAACGGAAATGTTGCCCGTCTACGCCCGTCCCAAACCTCCCAGGCTACCTGAAACCCCACCCTTTAGGGTTCAATGTCCAACGGAAAAGTTTTTAGAAAGTCAGTCTCGTTTATATTTGATCAACCCTCGTATGTTCACAAAAGTGAACAAATTGTTTCGGCAACAAAAACTTCACTATTAAAATTATTTGAATATGAACAAATATTGTAAATATTGATCATAAATCTTAGATTATTTTTTTATTAATGGTTATGTTCTCATGTACCAACATATCTTTAAAGTTTGTTAAGATTATTTACTGGAGATTATTTTGTTAACTAAATCTCATTCCATATAAAATTTGAAAAAAATTTTAATGTACTAATTATTTCTTATTTTGTATACTTCACGTTTATGAATCTAATATACTACACGGTGTCTGTCACAAACATTAGCAGCCAACATACAACAACAGTTCACCAAGATTTTTTTTGTCGCTTAACGTCCATACTTTATGCCAGTTAGACTAATGAGAATGAAGGAACAGTGTTGACGGTAAGGGAAAAGCAAAGGGAGTAACTACGGCTAGAACTAAGAACCTTAATGTGCGCAGTTCAGAGATGCAGTAGACTTACTGGTGCTGTTACATCCCAAACGACTTAAGGAAAGTGCGCTATAAAGTTCCATACAAAAAAACATCATCTAAAAGTTGATGACTTGTACCATATTTTACAAACTATAAGACATATATTAAGACTATAAGACCTTAATATTTAAGCAATTTAAAAAAACATAACTTTCTTATCACATTTATTTTAGATTACAAAGCCAGACTAAAAAAAATCTTAGTTTATTTTTTTTTCCATTACGTAACTAGCTACTAACAAAAATATTGTAGTTACCGATAACACAAATCACTTTCAATTCAAGTTCACTGGCACTGTAGTCTGCAGTGATGCATAATAGGCTACACAGTGAATCCTCACAACTCATGTTCGTTGCATCGGTGCACTGCTGCTGCCAGTTGAATCCATTGTTGCCAGTTAGAGATAGGTTTTCCGCTGCATTGAATATATGGCCATTTTTAAGTCTGGTAAGAATTTTAAATCAAACACTGGACATTTTTATATTAATTTTGAGTATAAGAAGCACCTGAATTTTGGAGACAATTTTTCGAAGAAAAAAGTGCATCTTGTAGTCTGTAAAATATGGTAATTTCCTAAAATTCGCTGTACACATTTTGAATGGCTAGATATATTTTTTCTACAGTCAAGTTGTAAACACCTGCACTAATTCATTCTTATTTTGTGTAAATTTTGCAATGATTGAACAGTTTGGATGCAGTTGTGCTACATTTAGATCCATCAAATTCAATAAGGAAAGTTTATGAAATATTCTTGCATAATTAATTTTTCTTATATAAACAAAATGAGAGATTAAATTACATTGTGCTATCGCTGCACTTTGAAGCTACTTCTGTTATTCAGTGTTTTTATTACTTATGATAATATAATTAAATTAATTATGATTTGTATTGAGTATTATACAATATTTATTGACATCGTTAAATGGATGACAGCTTAACTGATAAGACAATGCATTAAATCTCTTGTTAAGGATGTAGTTCAACTAATTGTGGTAGTTTATCTTATCTGTTACAATGGTATTGGTTGCATAAATAATGGAAACGTAATACCTATCTACTGTGCTCAGTAAATATTGTACTAATCAGTTTGGAGTCGCCTGAATTCTTGTTAGTAGCCACTGATTTCTTGTTAGTGTTAATCCAGTGTCAAATGAATTCTTGTTATTTAAAATCTTGTATCAACTAAAGTTGGGAGACTAGTGTCAGTTGAATTTTTGTTATTGATAATCTTGTGTAAACTGAATTCTTAATATTTACAATCTTGTATCAACTGAATTTTTGTTATTGATAGTCTTGTGTTATTTGAATTTTTGATTATTGACAAGCTTTTGTCAACTGAATTCTTGTTTATTTACAGTATTCTGTTAGCTAAATTCATGTTATTGAAAGTGTTTATCAACTGAATTATTGTTCATTCACAGACTTTTGTTATTAGTACAGTGTTATTGAGTGTCTACAAATTAGAACCAAGTTGATTTTTATGAACAAAATTTTAATAAAAATAGGAACTATCACATCATTCATCACAGTAAGAAAGCAGAACTGAGGCATTAAAGTTATATTCTTTAGAACATCCTTTAAGTATTTGTTAAACAAATTATTAAAAACTGTTAATACCTGCAAGATGTTGTCATTGGAAATCTGAGACTGTGAATGGTTTTCTTTTGCAAATGCAAATTTTATACTTCCTTCTATTCCTTTGGCGGTTGAATTATGGAAAATGGAATTAATTGTTTTTCAATATTTTTTTTTTTTTTTTTTTTTAACATTTGACTATTATGCACACTCGGGCTAATACAGATGATGGGATGATTTATAGTATATGAAAATGCCAAGCCCTGGCCGGGAATCAAACCGGGTCCTCGGGGTGAAAGCCCAGTTCGCTATCAACTAGGCCACAGAGGCCTATAGATATTCAATGTTTTTATTTTAGAGTTTTTATGTCCTGTTCCAAGAACTGTTACACTTTCTTTTTACCCCTTTAGGGTCAAATAATGAACAATTCCTTCTTGGTGCATACTTTCATAACAGAGTAGAGGTATCCACAACATTTCAAGTCTCTAGCTATTATACTTTCGGCTTTGAGTTGATTATGAGTCAGTCAGGACTTTTATTTTAGAGATATAGATTAGGGAATGAGTTTGTAGTTTTACTATTGAACTGAGATCTTCTTAACCTTCTCAATGAACCAAGAACAGCATCTTCTTAATGTCTAGGATTTGGAGGGGATTCAAAGTAACTCCCCTCTTTTCTGATCTGTGACTTTTCAATTCCTTGTTGAGGTGCTTGCTTTGCTAATTCCCTTACAATTTCCCCCTCCTATATTACAGAGGTTCTTTTCTACTTAGCCATCCTTTTTGCTGTGCTGTGAGAACCCGTTTATTCTATTTTACATTCTTGCTTATGGGAACACCCACAAGTAACAAGGAAATGAGGTCCGCCCATACAGAACCCTGCATGTATATTAGGTAAGGCTAAGGTACATGGGGAAGTTGCCAAGGATCCAGGGCTCTGATACACCTGTAGGCCAGTGTCATTCACTCCATCAGTATGGGTCATTTTACACTAACCAGTTTAGCCAAGCTGTGTAGTTTGTGTGTGTGTGTTCGTATGTGCTAGATATTGTCACTTCAGCATTTACCAGCCATTTTAAATTGTTTTATACAATTTTTAACAACCCTTCAAAAAGTGATCTAGAATTGAGGACTGAGACTCATTTCAAAGTCCCAGTTCAGGGTCTTACCATATTTATTTTTTTGCTAAAAATATGCTTTTATTGCTTACGGTTTTCAGTTAGTACAAGGCCAATACCAGTAACATTGGTTACAGTTGGCACCACCAGTAGCAGCACAGAGTCTACGACCATTGTAGAATCTACTAAGGTAACGCCTGGCGTTACATTAAGGAACCTTCCCATCAATATACCGAGGCCTCACTCCATGGTTGGCGGCGGTTTAAACACAAGTCCTCGCGGCTTCCAATTACCTTCAATGTCTCCGGAGACTGCAACTATTCCTGCCAAGCAGTTTGCAGAACTTACGGAAAGGGTGAGTTATGTATTAATGTAAAAAGGCAAGATATAATAAGCATATACCATGGCTGGTTAGGCAAGTACCAAAATAAGTAATTGTAGTTTTATATATATATATTGGTAAATACTTAGGTTGAAATATATTTTAAAGCTTCAAGTTCAAATAGAAAATATTTGTATACTCTTTTTACAGTGTAATTCATTTTCTGTAACATTACTCATAAACTTTTTGTATATATTGGTTGTTATTACGGAGTTTTTACCAGTGTTGTATACCTTAACCATTTTGTATTAAGTGTTCAGCCATTTACCTTTAACACTGTCAGACAGCTTGACAGATGACTTTTTGTTGATAGGTTATTTCCACTAGTATTATCGTATCATACAATCGGCTTTTGAATTCCATCCTCACAGAAATATTCTGTCTGGTACCCACTGCAAGGATAGTCAAGGATTATTCAAGAATAACCATCAAACCTGTTATTCTTACCATTCCATTATTTACAGTGTTTTCTCCATACATTTCACTGGTCTACTGATTTTTTTCAACTGTTTGCATTAAGAAAACAAACAACGCATATTTCATAGTTGGTGCGATGTTCAGTTGACTAAAGTACTCACAAATAGACGTAAACACAATCAAACGCTTCATAATGGCCTCTGTGACTGGCCAACACATGTGCTTGTATGGATAACATCAGTGCTGCAGTAGCCAAATTGTCAAAATACTTAATAAAAAAAAGTTTGTATTTTATATAACTATAGTAGAGTCTTGTTTAAATAATGCTAATGGGCTAGATGAATACTAGAACAGTTAAAGCACACACTTAAAAGTGGAAACAATAATACAGAAATAATAATAAATCAAATTAAACAAAAATTTTAAATATTTAACATAATATCCATATTTTAATAGAATCCATTTGAAGTAATAGCACTAACTTATAGGTGTTGCGATTTTTGCCTTTGCTTAAGTATTTCAGATGAGCAAGTGACGAATAAGCGAGACTACTGTATGCAAATTTGTTTGGTTGGTTATTCATATTATTAATTTCATTGCAGATCTCGAGGTTAGAATCACAAAACGAAACATTCCAACAAGAGATTAAGGATTTAAACAACAAATTAAACGAAGAAGTAGAAAGGAGATTACAGATGCAGCTCGAATTAGAGAAACTAATGCACCTTGTGACGCAGGTCTGAGCATGGCAGTCTAGATAAACAATTTTATAGCTTAATTATGCGCTTGCATTGTGTAAAGATTTTTTTTTTATTTGTAAATACAACAAACTATCCATTGAGGGACTCAAGATTATATTTGCTAGTTTTTCGTAAGATTTGTTAAGCTAAATGTATTGCATAATTTAATATATTTTGGATGTTGAATTTTAATTTCAAAATTACGTAAAGGAATTCAATCATTAATTTATTTAATATTGATTTTAGTTTTAGAAACACACATTTTTTTTCTTCATGGTTCTGAACAAATGTCGCCGATAAATGGTGTTTTTTTGCAATAAAAAGTTTTGAAAATGGAAGTATTCTGAAATGTGTCAACAAATATAAAGTGTTTGAAGCTAGGAAAGGCAGCTTTATATGTACTTTAATATTGTTAGCTTTAATATGTACTCTACAAAATTATAACATTCCTAGCGGAAAAATTATTATAAATTAAGAATATCAGTTATTTTGTTAATTTTAAACATGAAAAATATTTGGTTACTTCTATACCAAATTAATTGCAATTAAAAAACATTTTGCCTATTGTTTGTTTTCTTTTTAGAAATGTATAGTATTAAATTGTCAGTAAAAATATTTCATGAGTTTTATAAAGTACTGTACAACAATTTTATATAGAATTAAAAACCTCGAAGTTATTTTGGTTTCCATGTTAACAGTTTTCTTTAAAATTCAGTTCTGAATAGTAAACAATTCTTTTTTTAAAATTGAATTATTTCAGTTACTCTGTTTTCCAGGTGGTCCGACCTTAACTAATACCATACTTCAGTGACAAAGATTTTTTGACAAGGTTTTACGAAAATGAAACATTTATTGCAAGTAACGCCATTTCTGTAAGCTATTTTATTTTAACCTTAACCTTATGTTCTTAATGATGTAAAGTAGAGTAGAAAGGCCTGTACAGTAAATCATAACTGGTAGTTTTGTTTCATAATTTTAATTATCTTTGGTGTGGCTGGATTCAGAGAATAGAAGTAGTGGAATTTTGCTATTATTGGTTATCGTATCGTTTAAATATAGTAAAATGTGAGAGAACTTCAATTATTCGTCACCTGTGTAACTGAATGATAGGTCTGAACACATTAACAGTTTATTAATCAAGGCTGCTGAGGGCTCAGTCTACTGAGTCTCTGAGCTGCACACCTCAGCTTTGTGAGTTCGCTCGTCCTCATTAGTCTAATTGGCATAAAGTATGGACGTTAAGAAAACAAATTCGGCTAACTGTTCTTCGAACTATACAAAATTCAAATTACATGGAAATTCCTACAAAGTAAACAATACTGTATAATTTTAAAAAAATGTTTTAATTTCTAGTTATGTACGGTTATGTCTCAACAGCCATGGGGAATAGGTCTCACAGAAAGCCAGGGATTGGTGAATCTGTTGGTAAAAGTCATAAATTTAAAGGTTATGTGTTAATTAATGAATATAATTTAAGTTTAAAAACAAAACAAGTCAGTACAGTAATCGTTTAAAGATTTGACAAATTAGGGGCATCAACAATCCAGTTATCTTCCTGAAGCAAAAGAGAGGGTATAATATTGTGCAGTCGCCTCTGGGTGTAAGAGTAGAAGGTGACTAAACATACGATTCAGTCTTAAACAACTGTTTTTTAACAGAATAAACAAATTAATGGTGACAGCTTAGTTGTGCTTTTTATCAGTAGTAGTAATTCTGATGGAACTTATCTGCCAGCTGATAACTTTCATTCAATTCGGGTTTTTCTCTTACATGTTTTCAGTATAATGAACCATTGGCTTTAATGCACACAAAGTGCCTAGTAGACAGTCAAAAGAGAAGATATCACAGTGGAAAGCGTAATAATTTATGGACACCGAACTGCCATTGTTTTGTATAGTTGTAATATTATAGATTATTTTTTTCTCAAAATACATATAACCTTAAATTACCAAGACTTGAACTACTGTTACTTACTATTTGCTGCCTTTCTCAATAGTCAAGTAGGTCAATGACAATCAGGTAATATGACAACATATTTCAGTTGACCCTTGATCGGATAATTGAAGTTCTACTTTACTTGTAAAAAACATATTTCACTGATTTAAGGACAAATAAATTTCTGACTTTCATTTTTAAACCACAGATAAAACTCACAGATTTTTTTGCAATGATTACCTTTCATAGTATTTTTGTTATAAATATCTCTTCGTTACTCTTAGCATTTAAATTTAACATAGCTCTTGTACAATTAAATTATATCTGTGTTTTTATATGAAATGAAAGTATAATACAGAAAAAATGCGAAAGAAATATGTGTTCATGGATGAATTGTGCCATATATATTTAGAAGGAATTAGTAGAGTTTAGTTGTTTTTTGCCACAAAGTTTAATTCTAAACAAGAAGGCTTGTAATTTTGAAATAAAATCAAACATCCAGTTGTGTGTAATTTAATTATGAGAAAAATAAGAAATTTTTGTAAAACATTCCAAATTAGCTCTCTGTTGTGTACACTCTATTTTGTCATTAATTTTACTATTAAATGTATAATAATAATAATAAATTTTATTTTCATTTTTAAGTTATTAATAGAATTCATAATATTCATAAATATGTTTTTAATAGAAATGTTACAATGTATTATTTCTGTTTGTTGTTTTTAGACAATATTGTTTTGTAATTAATATTACATTTAAAAAAATAGGCCAGGTTACTGAACAGTTTAAAATAGTTAAGACTTGGTGATTGTGGAAACAAAATATTACAGAACCCTGCTCTGCAAACCTGAAAATCCAAATAATTAACTGAAAATTGGACACTGTAAACTGGACAATGGAAGTGTAAAAGTGAACTAATTGGTTAAAACAATCTAATTACATTAATAATAGTTTAAATGGATGTGAAAGTTACAGAAAATCATCAGTTAATAACGAAAATAATATGTAAAAAGTTTTGGTGAAATATTAGACAAAACAGACCCGCTTCAGATCTGTAGACTTAACCAGAGAAAAGATTAAAGGAAGTTGGGGGCGTTGTTGTAGGGTACAGTTTATTTTTTTTAATTTATATTCATCCATTACCACTGCTTCTGACACCCAAACTACTTCTGCGGCAGAATCAAAGGCAGTGAGTATTTACATTGTTATGTCATACTTGCATTCAGCCTCAGGCATGGAGCATGTGCAATTCTGTATTTATCGCCTCCTCTAGATATTTTCTCTTTGAGCAGGTTCTTCTGATGAGGTTTTACAGCTAACGATTTAGTGTAGAACTTTTTGGACCTGATTTGACTGGTTTTCTTGTTTATTACCTAAATGTACAACTTGTGGCTTTTTCTTAGCTTTTCATAATAAGCTACATGTTGAGAAATAATTCATGTTTAAACAAATTCTCTTCTAGGCTCGTGTGCTTTGTACTTTAACTTCTTAAAACTTTGTTGTTAATTCCATATTGAGGATCAATCGATCAAAGTACAAGCGTATGTATAACATAAAATATTCGCACATCCTTGAGGAATATTTTATTTCTCAGCTTGAGCTGAGAAAGGCAGCAGAATAAAAAATCTTGTTTGTTGCTAATACTGCCTGTTCCTTTGGCTTCACAAAAAAATGACTAATGAAGAGAATATAGGATACTGACGATGAGGTACAGAAACATGTCATTTGTACTGCCTTCTGACATTCTCACCTGTCTGCTAACTGCCGTGGAAGTGAAAGAATTAATTAAAATAACGTACAGTTCTGCTTGAACCGTCTTTATGCACTGATACCATATGTATCATGTACATGTATAAAAAAAACATATATTTGATAACCCTTTTAATTTAAATGTTCACCAAACCAAACCTGACTGTTGGGATTCTGTTGCAGAGCTCTACTTCTGTTTGGCTTCCTTCTGAAGACGGTATTAAAAACAAAACAAGTCAATACAGTAATCATTTAGAGATTTGACAAATTAGGGGCATCAACAATCCAGTTATCTTTCTGAAGCAAAAGAGAGGGTATAATATTGTGCAGTCGCTTCTGGGTGTAAGGGTAGAAGGTGACTAAACATACGATTCAGTCTTAAACAACTGTTTTTTAACAGAATAACAAATTAATGGTGAAAGCTTAGACCAGTATAGTTATATTACTTAAATATACACCAGGTGAAGTATCTATGAAGTGCCTAGTTTCATATTCTGTTCATATTAATGTCTTTTTTATTTTGTGGCAAACAGCCCTCAAAATTTCTTTTTCTAGTCCTTTCAAAGTACCTTGGCCCTCAGTTCCTTTTTGTTTTTGAAGAGCTCCTGTTTAAATTGCCAGTGGATAACAAGAAATTGTTTCTGATCACGTTGCAAATTTTAAATTAAGCTTTATTTTTTCAGGTTGTTGACAGTAGCTTTATACATAGCATAGAAAAGATGAATTCCTGTAACTAAATTATCAGTGCAGATATTATTTGTATATAACGGATGTAAATTTTAACATATTTCTACGTTGATTGGTGTGACGGGAGAGTCTTGTATCTTGCCATGTACTTCCTTTATCACCTCGAGTTCAAAATATTGGTCCAATTTATTCACATTTTTATTAGATTAGGTAAATACTTAAAAAGTACATTGTGATAGAGGACTTTATTTGTAAAACTTGTAAACTTAATTAGCTTTTTAGATTTGTGTACATGTAGCTATCATTGTAAGAACATAAAGTCATGCTTACTTTGGGCCATATATGCTTACTTTGTAAGTTGACTATAAATTAATGACGGTTGGTAATGCAAGTATTATAGTGATGGAAGTATTGCCAAGGACAAAGTGTGAAAGAGTCAGTAGTTTTTCATTGGAATAGATTAGTTTGTGCAGTCTCGCACAATGTAAACTATTATGGATTTGTCATAATACATTGCCAAGCTTGTATTTTATATTTCCTTGAATACTTTTTTTATCGAAGCTCATATCTACATTTTTATCCTAACTGGTTTTAGTTTAACAATGTTAAAAACAAATTTATAAATATACTTAAGTGTGTTCCTTGCTTATCGATGTGTGTAATTAATTTTTAATGGGTATTACTATAAAATAGTTTTGTACAAGGTATATTTTACATTCCGCAAGACAGTTTTATAACGAATTATTCCAAAGGTAAAGTTTATTTGTAGAAGCAACATAACATATTTAAATATGAATGATGGTTGTTTTTTTTTTTTTTTTATTATACGTTCGATCTACATGTTGATTCTTAAAATGCTTATTATTTAATTTTGAAGAATTCGGTAAGCATTTAAACTTATACGTTAAGTAAATTATAAAAAAAAATAAGTAAATTATAAAAATAATTGTGTAAATATCATATTCCATGATTTATTAAATTGTTTTTTATTTTTAATTGTCACTAAATCGTTGTAACTATATTTTATAATATTGCTCAATAATATAATATTTTCTATTATAATTATTATTATTATTGTAATTTTGCTAGCTATTAATTTTTAATTGATTCGGTGAACTGGGCTGCAAAACTTTATATAATATTATTAAATTTTATTTAAGACATTCCATTAAAACACCGTTTATTTAAATATTTAATAAAATCACTGCTTAATTGTAAGTTGTTTATTCAAATAACTTTATTTCATACTTGAATTTAAAATATTCGGTGAACTGGGCTGCAAAACTTTATAAAATTATAATTATTATTAAATTTTATCTAAGACATTCCACTAAAAAACTGTTTATTTAAATATTTAATAAAGTCACTGCTTAATTGTAAGTTGTTTATTCAAATAACTTTATTTTATACTTGAATTTAAAATAACTATTTTTTTCCAACGAAAAACTTTTAAGGTTATCATCGCCGAATAACAACTTTGATATTGTTTATCTAGTGTAACTAAGCAATTATGTTTATTGCTGCTTTACTATTTTTGATTATATTTCCAAAATAGCCAGAGCAAAAACATTTACTGTTTAAACGGACATCGAATATTGAAGTAGTAATAACTAAATAACAAGCTGTGAAATTATATTAATCAAAATATTTGGATGTTCAGTCCATTGTACTTACATGTTCATAGAAATCATTTGAGAACTGAAAAGCCTTACAAAAAGTTTTTTTTAAGTACTACACATTTTTTCAGTCAGTTTACTCAATACATGTGTACATATTTTTGGTTTATGTTTGTTCTGCCGATGTGTTATGGGCTATAAAATGTCTTATTTTACCACTCTACTTAACTTTTTTTACGCATTATTGTTTACAAAAACAGACTCAATTATATGATGAAATAATATGTATGTTAACGTAATCACAAACAATAATTGTAAAATCTTATTAATACAGTCTCTTAATCAATTATGATTGTGTCTAAATATTATTCACAAATTTTCTTTTAACTTTATTTGATCTTGTTTGTTTTGTATTTTTATTTATTTTAAAACTGTTCTAAGAGTATAGTCAAATGTGTGTATTATTTCCGTGTTGCTTTAGCATATTTGTTACATATGTAAAATAGAAAAACATGAATGCCTACAATAGTGTATGTAAAAATATAACTACGTGTCTTTATACATATTAATGTCATTTCTAATTTATTTTATTTATTTTTATCCAACTGTTTTTGTTAGCTACAGTTTAAATAGATTTTCAGTTTGGTGTAATGCCTCTTTCTTGGAGGCAGAAATCAAATTATGAACTTTTTCAATGTGAAAAACAGAGGAGGGGTCAAGCCAGTCGGTAGCAGTAATACAAGAACAGTTTTACAACTACTTTAAAAAAAAACTTTCTTTTGGCAATGATTCGATTTAAAAAAAAAATCATTTATTTAACATTGACAATTGAACTGGGTAAATTTATTTTTTTAAAGATCTTCTTTCGTCCTTTCTCCTGCTTCAAAATTAATATAAGTACCCACTCTACCGTAGTACAACCTCCACAAAACTTGTGCTCGTAAACCTAAGACTCTGTTGATCTAAAGATTAACCTTTTGTTCCAATTTCGATCAAATTTTGCTCAAATGTAAGCGCAGTAATACTCTAACAAATTGATTTTATTGCTATATCCTCAAAAAAATCTGGAGCTATCAAAAAAAGTAAGAAAAGTCAACCTGATTTTTTTCAAAATCGGTAAATCAGATTTTGCTTGAATTTTTGTTTATATATTAAGAACTTTATTTAGTATAGCAAATAAAAAAATAAATATAATCCCTGATCTCCGTTAGGTTTTTATGTAGTCAAAAACCATCGATTTATTTTATTTCAAATTTTTTATACTGACATGAGTTACGATTCTACATATATGAACAAAAACTGATGAGCTCTTTTTTGAAAAATCTCTCTGTGTAGCTTTCAAATCATAGTTTTTTGGAAAAATTTGAATATGAAATTTCTTTTGTAATTTGTTGCACCGAATTTCTAAAATCGGTTTGGAAATTTTACACAAAAACTTAAAACTAACCAATCATTTGTATAACATGTTAGACTTTTGTTAAAAATAGTTCCAAAGTTTTTTTTTTTAAATTAAAATAAAATGAAACTAGAGATGGCAGATGATTGCTTGCAGTAATAATATATTTATATAATTTTCACATAATGTGTAATTATTAGTTTATAGTATTGTTTAGAGATTAATTATAATAAATTAAAAAAATATATTAAATAAAACAGTGCAACTCGACTTAAAATGTTTTAGTAAGTATAAATCAATATTCAACAAATTTAGGAAAATGGTAAACAAATATGTTAATTACAGATATTGTTTCTGTTTATTATAGTTCAATAACTGTTGAATATATATGACCTTCTAAAGGTCAGACTCTACCGCAGCTTACAACTGGCTGTTATTTGCCAAACATATCTATCTTACATGTGATTATAGTAATAACTTTGTTATTTGTTCCTTCAGTTTTGAAATACAGTTCCTCTGGGTTCCAAGAGTTATATTTTTATATTCTGGAGAGTTAAAGAAATTAACAACTTTGAATTATTATGTAAGGTATTGGTATTGTGTGTTGAGAGATTTGAATATTATGTTAGTGTGAGCTGTAAAGTAATTGGGTGTTTACGAATTCAAAATGGCGTCCTAGAGTAAATAGTGTACCTGATCTAGGTAAAGTGTGCTGGCTGTAACGAATTTTTATCTAATAGTTTGGAGTTTTTATTTTAATTAACGATTTTTCTGACAAAATCAAATTTAGTAATATCAGTTCCCATTTGACTGTTCATATTTTTTTTATATGAACAACTGATATTTTAAAATACTAGTTCTTAATTTTTTTAGTAGATCAGCTGGTTCTAATATAATATGGCTTTTCCATGTGTTGAAACAGTCCATTTCTTCATAAGTCTGACTGTTTTATAGTCTAAAGCATAACCAAAACAAAATCTATTATCTAACTATTTTTTTGAATATTTAAAACAAAGTATCCGCTAATAAAAATGTATAAAATTATTGTTCATTACCTTTAATAAAATTTTGGTTTTGTATCATTTAAAACATTCAATTTCTTTTTTAGGAGACAAAAGAACTTTTTAAAAGTTTCTTCTGTGTAAACTTTTAAACCCTAATTCAGTGTATAGTATGTAGCATGTAGCTGAGTGTGACCTTCTTCGGTCGCCATTGTACTAGTCATACAAAAAACATCGGTTTGCTGATGTGGTAAACCATGAACATTGTTGTTTTTAACATTGAAGTCATGCTGTAGTCACAAGCATTGTAATAGGTGGTGTGTTATTGTTTTTTGAAATGTGTGTATTTTCCCAGTGCGTGTGCACGCACACACACACACACACACACACTAGCTCATTCTCATCTTCTCCGAAGAAGGACCTGTGCACAGCTATATGCCGTCTCTTGTAGGGAAACAAGTAGTCATGGAAAAGTAAATATTTTAATAATATAAGTAACTATTGGCAGCTGATCTTTATATTGAAATCTACTCAAATTAAAATTTTTTTAATGTCATAATACATTATTGCTACTTTAAATAATCAAAGTAATTTTGTTAAGGTTTGTGTAATTTTTGTATAACTTCAAAATGATCGAGTAAAACACAAATAGGGAAACCTAAATAACTTGAATTCTTTGATACCTTTTTGGCACTTTTTGGCAGAAATAGAAGCCACTGTCATGGTAAATCCCAGACTGGGAAACATGCTTTGAGAGATATTTTGTGATTTTCATTGGCAGTTTTGATCTGATTTTATTCGAACTTGGCACGAAATTTTGCTAATAGCTTGAACAATTTGTTTGTCCTGCAAAGTCAATTTAAATGTTTTTAGAAAGGACAGCCAATCAGACTCTTATTACACTTCTTATTAATCTGATTTTGTTATTGTAGTAGGCGTTAAAGTCTTCATAAAGTGGCATTTTCAAATTGTAATTATCGATAAATCAAATTTTATTCTACTTTAGATTCAAGTTATTAACGTTTCGTTATATTAACAATAATTTTTCTTCTTTTCTGTGAGCATCATTCAGACAAGTTATTCAGGATTAGTTTGAAATTCAACAATATTTTTGAAAAGATTCTAATGTAAATATAATGTTTTGTGTATTTTTTTAATATTTGCATATGTACATAATTTTGATCGGCAATCAATAAATTTGTATTAGTTTTTACTTTATGAATCAAACTTTGTAAGATATCATTTGAGTGCTATAATGTATAGTTTAATAAATAATTAATAACTTTTGTGTACTTAAGAATTTATAAGTAATTGTACAATCTTTTTTTATTATTATCGATAGCCTATTGTTGATTTGAGTCTGGTAAAAAAAAACTGTTTTAGTATACAGAATAGTATTGACGAAACCTTAATATTTAAAATAAATTCTTCACATTGTAAAACCTTTTCATCAAAACATAATAAACATATTTTTTAGGCCAACTTCTATTTTCGATAGGGCTCTATAACCGCGCTGTTTGGTTTAATTCTAAAATAAAGCGTGATTTTTAAAACATTGTATTTCTTATTCAACATCTTGCACAAATTCTTCTCAGGACCCTGTCGACGACATTGAATATATTCTACATAAGATGTAATCAATGTGACACTGTTTGTTAAGATAGAATTATGTTTATTATTTTAAAAGTTGTAAGTGGAAATGTCCGCTTTTTATATTTTGTATTTATCTTTAAAAGTAAAAAATGTATACAAATTTAAAAACAGGCCACATTCATGCATACAAAACTTTTAAAGGAAGTATCAAGCATAATTCTACCTTAACAAATAGCGGAGGAATCTGTATTGTTAATTAGCGTTAGTTTTAAGGGGAATAGATTCAATATGGCTGACAGTGTCCACAGACCTTTATGCATAATGTAACGCCACACCACGGCCATTACGATAAGAATCAGACCCAAGTGAGCACCGATTCTAACTTCTAGATCACTTTTTGAGAGGATTTTTAACAATTTCATATATACATAATGTATGGGTGAACCTACTCCTAACTTTGCACCTTATACCGCATGAAACTCGTTATTGTATGACTGTATAAAGGGTATTTTAGTTGTTTGTTTTTAGCAACTTAATGGACATACCCATTGACATATCACAAATCAGTATTCAATTTTGAAAGTATTTATTTTACAATTCACAGTGTTTGGCTTCTACTGAGCCTTGAACATACTTTTGATTTTATTGCTGGAAAATTTTTAATTCAAAGATTATGCAGAGTGTGACATGAAATTATTTTAAACTGTAAAATAATATAAAAATTAGTGGGAAATAATATTCTCACAATAGTTTGATCTTCAGCAATTAGGCCCTCTGTGCAATTATCTTACTGTATAAAATACAGTAATTATAATGTAATTTAAAACTTTATGAGTACAATAGTTTTTGGTGTTGACAAGTTCTGTAGAAATACAGTTCAGTTTCAGTAGTTTGAGATTCTCAGGAAAAATTTATGTAAAAACAAAACTAGAAATTGGATTTTCTCATAATCTGCTCGTAACAATTTTGATCAGTTTTGCTCAATTGTAGTTCATAAGTACCCAAATAAAACATGCAAGGTATAAAACATCCACACAAAATCTGGTTTGTAAGTTGTCTTAAAGTACAGAAAAATTATCAAAGTTTGTGAAAATTGTTTAATAAGATTTATTTAAAATTTTAATCAAATTCTAAACTAAACTCAGTGTGCAAAATTTAACCATCAGGGTCGAGACAGGAACCATGACTGTTAATCGAATAGACCAATACCTGTTCATTATATTTGAACGAAACATTAAAAAATGCACATTTATAAACTGGATACACATTCTGAAATAAAATAAACCCAACCTAATCATCCCGTGATCAGTAATATCTGGACCAACACTTACTTTGTTGTAATCAAATGAGTTAATTGTATGCTGCAGCTTACCAGCCACAACTGCAACTGACATCGTGAGCGATAACTTATAGTATATGACCAAATTTTAAGTTAGGTACACTGACTAATTATGCATGTTCATATGTAACCAAAATTTGAATAGAATCTGATGAACTAATTTTCTGTTTGTTTTCAACAGGTTCAAAACCCGTTTTGTACAATTCAATGATTGTAAAAGGTTTGTGCACCATTTATTTTTTTTGGAACAAAAAAGTAAAGTTTGCCTTTATAAATGGTTTAATATTCCTAAGTTAGTACAATGACTATGGTGCTGTAACTCTTAACCTCTGCTTTATTTATGTGTACAGGGGGAGGGATACTATAAGAAATAAGATTCTGTTTTACTGGACACCCTAAACACAATGTTTAAATAGTGATGCAACCTTATGGAGATATAACAAAGTTAATTTATTCTACGAGTTAGTTACAAAAACTGTGAAAGTGGGCGCCATTACACGTTTCACACAACTGAATACGACGTTGTAACGTTTGTTGACAAATTGCAGCAACACATTGTACGATTTCTCATTGCAGTTTGGGAGGATGCGTTTTTTTAAACAGCATCAATTTTACTGAAATATTGTTACTTTTTTCTGATACTAGTATTTAGTAAAAGTATCGATACTTTCTTTTGATATTTCAGCTCTTAAGTGCGCAGCCCGAGCTTTAGATCCTATAAAGTTGTGCACAGTGCACAATCATTGAGCTCTTTTCCATCAGGCGTTAACAGGGGACATGAACTGCTGACGTCTTCAGGTAACAACGCATGAACAACATGAGTTCTGTATGTATCTATAAACACATGCATAATGCTGCCTGGGCACTACCAACAGAGAGACCAGACTGAGTAGACAAGCATCGTACAGAATTTTTGGGACTATGAACATACACAGCTTGCACATCAATCTGCTTCTTAGTGTTGGCACTTTAGTTAAACCACTTTTTGGTACAACTGCCGCATTATCTGTCTTGCAACTTATAGTACAGCCACATGATGGTGGACTTGTTTGTTGCATCCATACCATCGCATTCAGTTGTATGAGTCACATAATGGAAGCCACTTTCAGCAGTTTTTGTAACTAACTCATGAAGTAACTTTTTTTATTTTCCCATGAGGTTGTGTTATTTTTTGAACATTATAAACCCTCTGAGGATAAATTTTAATTATCCTATTCCTAATTAAACTCCAATATTATCAAGTTTTTATAAAATTTGATTGTACTTTTAATTGTATAAATAAATAAATAACAATATTCTGTATTTAGCTATGTCTGTATTATTATTAACTAACCTATTTTTAAAAACATGTAAATATTTATAAATTGTGCATTTATCATAACATAATTTGATATTTATTTGTAGGGTTGTTTTTTGTTAACAATTATTGTAAATTTTTTCCAAGTTTTTTTCATTTTATATTTTAAAACATTCCTTTTTCATTTATTACACGTAAGTTTCATGTAAATAGAATTGTTTGTTGGTTATAGGTTTAAAAATTGTAAGTTGAATTGCAAAAATATATATATCAACATTGATTTTTTCAATAAATTGCAGAAAATAAAGAAGTTGTTTTCATGAGATTCCTTGAATACACATTTTCTTTCCATGTGAGTCTAATTTATTATAGTGAAACCCCTCAAATCCAAACCCCAGAAATCCAAACGTGCTTCAAAAATTATGTATTTAATCACAAATTTCATTTTTCTAGGTTTTAACAATTTTTTTATCCTAATATTTATTAAAAGCGTAATAATTTTTTTTCTTAAACATCCGATTATTGTGCACACTTGGGCTAATGCAGACGACGGGATGATTTATAGCGTATGAAAATGCCAAGCCCTGGCCGGGTCCTTGGAGTGAAAGCCTAGTACGCTATCAACTAGGCCACCGAGGCAGCTAAAGCGTAATAAAACTACAGTTGACAATCATAACTACTGTATTGTATGTGTAAATGTATGTATAGTACTATACTAAATGCATGTAAAACTACTTACGTCTTTTAAAATGTAGGAAAAAAATTAACTTGTTAATTTTTGTTAATTTTAACAAAAAAATTAATTGTTAAAACTTGAAATCATTTTTTTTTCACACCACATTCTGTATATTGTGAGATAAAATATTCTCCTTTTAACCTTTTATACTAGTATCGGCTCAGTGGCTAAAGCACCGGTTAGTCTACTTTATCTCTGAACTGCATATCTCAAGGTTCTTAGTTCTAGCAGTTACTCCCGTTGCTTTTCCCTTACCGTTAACATGGGATCCCTTGTCCTCATTAGATTAGTCTAAGGCATAAAGTATGAACGTTAAGCAAAAAAAAAAACCTTATAACTTTTCTTTCATTATCTTGTTGATTCAACTTTTTGAGAAGACAAAAGTAAGCAATTAATCAATATGAAAAGAGTTCCTCATGGCTGCTGAATAATAAACAATTACCAACAGAATTATAATTACTTTGTTTCTTAATTATAGAGATTTACATCAAGAGAACAAGATTCTAATATTTCTGTTTTGAAATATTAACAGATACTAATTTCTATCGATTATTTTTGCATTATTCTGGTGGAATGAGATTTTCAGAGAAGTAGAAGATTTAAAAACCTTTAACGTGATGGCAGTCGCATTAAGAAAAAATATTTATCACAGTATAGAATAGAATGGGATGCACACAATGTGGCTAACAAGTTGTTTTAAATCTTGTACTGTGCTGTTTAATATTTGTTATTTATTTAATGTAAACCTGATAGTGGGGGGGGCAGAAAACACCAAACTGTTAAAAAAACTGCTTTTCTATAAACGACAAAAAACTGCTTTTTTAAACGGATACAAGCAGTTTGATTTGGACTGGTTTATGATTTGTTAAACAAGGAACGAACTATTCTATTCGAACGTTGCCGCAAGCGCTAAAACTGTTTTCCTGCTAACTGCTTTTATGCTTTTTTCCTTTATTCCAAAGTTGCTTGTTGCTTGTAGTGAAGAAAGAACTGTTTGGTCAATGTCAAAGTTTATCTCTATTTTGTTGCGAGTTGTAGTAACAACCTCTCACATTTTGTAGATACAGAGCCTAATTTTATTTAAACATATTTATTATCAATCATAAATATTTTTTTAATCAACTAAAAATATTCTAAATCGTTTGCATTTTGGTTAATATGCAAAGGACTATTTAATTTTTAAGTAAAAAAAGAATGCTTCTATTAGAAATTCATTGCATTTTGTAAATATAAAATGGCTTACATAATTATTACGTTTTGAGAATGTAATTTAATTATTACTACACTTTATAAGGATTATTTTTATCCTTTCTAAATGCTTTATACCCAAAAACAATTTAAGGACATGGTGGTAATGTGAATGAACTTATGTGCTTTATGATTTAGCTGCTAATACAACTGAGTTTCAGTTTTCTAAACCTGTTTTTTCCAACTGTTTTAAAAAGCAGCTTTTTTCCTCAACAAACAGTTTGTTGACGTTTTGTAAAAATAGCAGAAACGCCCACCTCTAAAACCTGAAAATGGGTATGACAGACATCAGGTAAAATTTTACTTAAGTCTATAAACTGGACATTGTAAAGGTTATCATTCATAAAAACTTTCATTCCAGAATATTAAACATTATGTGATCCATTTCTAAAAGTACAACCAAACTGTTCCATTACACCAGCAAAACCCCGCAGGGGGGTGCAGACTAGCTGCACCTATTGAGAGGATTTAGACGTCCCTCGCGGTACCCGAGTCTTAACACACACTTACACTTAACACTTTACACTCACACTTACATTTAGGGAGGTGATAATAGTGTCAATGTGCTTTTTGCCTTAAAATAACAAAAAAGTACACCAGCTAAAATTCTAGTGAAATTTAATAACTCAACAATCAGTAATATGAACTCAAGTGTGTTAGTTTTACTGACAAGTATTACTAAGATACATTCTGGGACATCCAGTTAGAATCGTTTTGAGACAATAATATCAGAAGAAATCATTTTTTTAACAGCATTGTGTTTATTAATGTGAAAACTTTGATGGCATCTGTTGATTTTATTAAATACAGAAATATGTTTGCTATTGTTAGCTGCATTTTAGTGGACAATTTTCAAAAAAAATAAATTCATTTAATTTTTTATTTTATAAATATTTATAAATCAAACATCCATATTTTTTTTTTACAGAAACTAATTTTGTTAACACTAGAAAACTTAATGTTATTATGTTATTGGTTTAAATATAAACTTCTATATTATCTAGATTATACATTCATAGTAGTTTTTGAATAAAATACATAGGCCCTATTTATTGACGAACCTAATTAAACAAAATTTCTTCATACCAAATAATATAAATAGTATTTAATCCATATTGTTCATCCTGAAAACCTTCAACTGGATTTATTTTTAATTAGCACAAATTAAATGGAAATCACTGAAATTGGTAGGTCTATACAAATAATTTGAGGAAATTTTCAGTTTAAACAAAGTTTTTGTTATCCCTCACAACAGTATTAATGACAAAAAAAAAAAAAAATACCCCAAAATATACTGCATTACTTAAAATGACCATTTACTGTGTCAAATATGTAACATCTCCAGTTGGTTACAGCTGTAACAAAATTAGCCTAGGCCAACATAATTAGAATGGCTAAAATAAACAAAGAAATTCAGCTGAATGGTTGTGTATATTCAATGAACATGTGTTTTCTACAGCTTAAATTATTAAATTATTTTATTAAAATTTGTTGATTACAAAGGCATTGTTAAATTGGTTTCTGTTGTTTCCACAATAATATTAAAACAGAGTGAAAGTGCAGTTTCATACATTATGTGTCACTGTGAGGAACTAACAGTAATAAAACAGTGAGTAAGGTTATAGTTTTTTTACAGTTGTTTAATTACTGTCTTAAGTTATAGCATTTAATTTATTATTTTCTAGTAAAAAAAACATAACCACAACAGTCATAGATGTATTCAAATAAGTTTTGTACTACACCAAAATGGTAGAAAAATTAGTTGTTAATAATAACAAACTGTAAAACACAAAAACAAGATAAGGAGTGAATAATTATAAGTAAACAACGTGTAACACATCAACAAAATAAAAACTGTAACTAATACTTCTAGTCATAAAACAAAGGTATAGCCTACATTTTAAATATAAAAGCATATATTTGATTATGATCCACAATCTTTTTCTTCCATCGGATGAGTGATAATCTTTTTTTAAAAGTTAAACAGAAGCAAATTCTTTGAAAATATCATATAAAATGACTGCTCAGACAAGCATATACAGCGAAATAAAAACTGTAGAGGGTTTGTTTCATTAACTTGATTATTTTAGAAGCATAATCAAATCTTCATCTATTTTGTCATCTTTACACAAAATGAAGAATATTTTAGCTGTGTTTATTTTTTTGAACTGGCCTACAATTGATTGATCAAATTGCAAATCAAGAAAATTAATAGTCATACTATTACATAATTGAGGAAGATATAAAGCACTTGTCTAAAAAAATCAGTTATTATACAATGCAATTTTATTGAGCAAAATTACTTTCACAGTGTTTGGAATTACACTTGGACTTAGTGATATTGTTACATAACAATTGAAATTCATAATCAGTTTTCTTTAAACTAATATTACTTGCAAAATGGAATACTGTACTATATTAACTTGCTTCTGTAACTAATTATTCTTTTAAAATCGTATTTACTAAACTATTTTATTAAGTAGGCAGTGAAACAATTGTTGTATGGTAAAACAATAATTAAATGTCTTAATATTTTTGCCATAGAAAACACCTTGTTTGTTTTAGTTGATAATATTTATGTGATTGTTTTTAGTTCTTTATAAAGTTTTTTAATCAGTATTTCACACTGGAAGTCTTCTTTATAATGTGAGATCTAATTTATTTATTATTAAAAGTAAAATAAGCCCTGAACAAAATATAAAATCTACAGCCTATATATAGTTCTGTAAGTTAAATTTTTGCCTGGAAAAATACACAAATGTTAATTTAAAACTAAATTGTTAACTTGCAGTGACATTATCGTTAATTTTTAATATTTTATGAAAGTGTTGCAAAAATCAGCTGTTAAAGACCAACAACTACTGCTTTTTCTGTCTGTTACCCTTTTTACCTGATTTTAATGATATATATATATATATATATATATATATATATATATATATATAATATTTAAGTACTTTTTATATACAAGTATATAAAAAGTATATACTTTTATATACTCAAACATTTAATTGAGTGTACTAAATTATAAATGGGAAAAAAAAAACATTCAGTAATTTAATAAATAGGCCCTAACCATAAAATTTAATTAGCCTGTTTAATTTTATACATAACATTTAGGCATGCAAATGTTATTTTTAACTACAGTATCCATTTATCATAAGTGAATAGTTTAGTAATACATACATCATAATATGTTATAACTCTTAAATCAATTACTTTACTAAAGGAACAAATACTACTGGTACTGTTTTTACATCAAATACTGCAGATGCAAAGTTGTTTCAAAAATCAATTACTGTACAACGTTTTTATTCATTCAGTTCAATTTACCCTCACTGATCTCTTGAATGATTTCAAAGCTGTATCAATGCACTGTGTGTTACCTAATTTAGGTTCAGACCTTATGGTAATGATTATTCATCTATTACTCAATTTATAATGGCTTCAAATGTTTTCTCTTTAATGGTTAAAAGACCTCCATGTCTTCCATCTGATTGTCATTTTATTTAGAAGTTTCTGATAACAGTGCTAATTCAGTTCATTCTTTGAACTGAAAGACTTTATATAATCTAATTTTTCTTAAAAACCAGTGTAAAAGTTATCCAAAATACTGAATAGAGAGGTTTGAATCCTTGTATGGTAATGAGCAATTTAAAGTACAGGTTTTGTTTGCCCTAGGCATGTTATTTGCTTTGATAATGAGATTAATTATCCTGACATCATATGTTATTCTTTCCGGATGTCTAGAAAGTGAGCTGGGTTATATGCATTGCTACTTCTTCCATCATCATAACATAACCACAACCAACTACTTTTGCAAATTCTTTTTGTATTATTCTTCTTTTCTGCTAGGATTATTGTCACTATGTTGAGTATAATGATCTGCCTTCCCTAGCTTCGTCAATTCTACTTTTTTTGATGCGTTTCAAAGAACCTCCATCTTCAAAAACTATATCTATACTCAAAAAAAACTACTTTTACCATTTCTTGACATCTGTTGTCTATTTAAAAATGTATACTTTCCTTTGGTGAAATTTAGGTCTATTTTGCCCTCAATATTTTTAATGTAGCCCATGGTATTTTGTCCATAATCTTTCTAAAATGTGCAGTTCTGCTTCTCATTAAGTTGCTTTTTACTTTTTCATTTACACAGAAGATTTACAGAATGTTTTTAATGTTCTTTGAGTAAATAAGATCTAGAGTTTATCTTTTACTGTGATTTATTGTCAGTGTTACTGTCCATTTGCTGGTATTGTTTGTTATCGCTTTTTAACTTTAATAACGTAAAGGGTATTATTTTTTAAAAAATACAAAAAATGTTTTCAAAAACATACTTTTTAATCAGTATTAAATTTACAGCTTACTCGTAGGCTTGTAATACTAAAAAACTAGAAACAAAAACTTAACCATAAAAAAGTGAATAAAACAGTATTTGCAGTTTTTTTTAATTAGGTCTATTCAAAGTACAAATGACCCAGGATAACCCAACTTATCATAAGAACCTTTACATCTTTACGTAGTCTACTTACATAACTAACTTATTGTGATTGTAAAAAACCATGTAACAATTTTTTTTTGAAGTGTAAGAAAATTAAATGTTTCATCACGACAAAAATTAGGCCAACTTTTCTAACATTTAGTAGTATGGAATCTCTAGGCAACAGTTTTACAAGTTCTTAGCGCCTCAAGTTTTACAAGTTACTGCTAAAAAATATCAACTGTATTTCATATTAGAAGGAATATTTATAGAAAAATGTTTCATCTTTTTTCAATTTGAGGTCAGTACTGCTTTCCAAAGCGATTGTTTTTTTAAGCCTTTTGATTTTTTTCAGAATAATAACCTTCAACTTAGAAGTTCAAGATTTCTTTGGTGAAATCAAACAGAGTTAAAATTGTACTTAGGTTATTCTTATATCAGCAAAGTATTAGGGGGTTTCTCTGCATGCATGCACAAACACGTCCGCGTTCATTTGATTGCTGCAAGCAAAGTTTATATAGTAAAACCAACATCTGAGAAATGTTACGGACAAATTTTAATGATGTCACCTAACTCTACGCACATGTAAGGACTATTAAAATCTAAAACTCCTTCAGTTCTCGAAAGTTACTGGAATTTTGTTGAATATATAATGGGGTATGTGCCATTCGTAAAGTTTTACAAATATGATACTGCTTGTGAACAAAATTCTTGGGTGCACCAACTCAAGAAATCCTTCAAATGAAGTACTTTTTGAAATATACATCCGCTAATCCTATTGAAACAGCTACATAATTTCAATCGTAATTTAACCAACGTTAATATTTTACCTTTACGAATTTACCCACCACCTATCTAAAAGGAGTACAGATACAGTTTCACCATCTATCTGTGAAGAAATTTAATCTTGAAATTTTAATGGAAATATCCCTTAAACGTCCCCTGGTAAAAAAATTGTTTTTATTTCTATGACAGTTCACTTCTCTGAATAATAAATTAATTAATTAACCAATTTAGGCAAAGTGATTTGTCTTTAAAAGATTGTTTACTCATATCTCAGGGTATGTTTTTCAAAACTACTTTATTTATTTTTCTGGTAAAAAACTAATAAAGAAAAAATGTGATCTCTTAAGTACCTGTACAAAAGAACCTGTATACAGTTCAGTATACAGTACTTTCAAAAAGACTGGTCCGGAAACTATCAAAAACAAAACATCAACCTAATTTAAGGTTTAAGATTAATTTAAACTGGTTTATTTTGGTATATAAGTTTGCTTTCACATTACGCTAGTTTCCGCATACCTCACAGAATATATAATTGTTCTTGTACATGTGTAAACTTGAAGTGACTACTTCTAAACAGCTGATTTTGTGCAACAACTGTTGCTTCAATATCATTTCAATTGAGAGTAAGTTTATTGTTCTTGTTTATTTTAAAAAAGTATATTTTCTAAATTTGTGTAGTTGAATAATTTAATGAATATGACCTATATCAATTTTTGAATCCCAGAATCCCGAATATTTATTTTTATTATTATACTTAGACTATTAAACCCCTTCCTGCATGCATATAAATTTTCATACAAATAATTAAATCACAATAGTGAAAAAGTATACAATCAGCCATGCGAAAATGAGTAGTGATTTTTGTCTGCCAGTCTTGTGACTGCCTTTTTTTTTGCATAGTTAAATTATTAATAATTAAGATCAGATATTAAATAAAAATAATAACTTTACTTGAATTTTGTAATTTGTAAAAACATCAATTTAAATATTTTTGTATAGAATAATTGTTTTTTTAAATACAAACATAAAAGTTTTTACTTCTGTCGGCACTACCCAAGTATCTCACGTAATTTTTCTATTATATAATTAAATTAGTCATCATACAAAATTTTAATAGAAAAAATAAAACAAACCATGACTGATGTTATTATTAATATGGTCTGAAACTAGTAATATATTTTTTAAATTTGTTACGTTGTCTTGAGTTAATATTATTAATATATGTTCATAATTTGATCAAAATCTGACTAAGCAATATTAGGGAATTATACCACTTATATGTAGCTACAGAACATGATTTTTAAGAAATAGCGAAGTGTGAGAAAGTTTGTGCAGTGTTTATACACTATTTATTTTACATATGTAAGCTACTGCTGCAAACTTGTCTAAAGAAATTTAAATCTGAACAAATGCTATTTATAACAGGAAAATATTTAGAAGGCTGTTTATTTTAATATTTTTTCTTATTAAATACTGTGTTCAGTAAAATTAAATTAAACAAAAGTTTTTTAAACTTTAACACATATTTTTTCAATCACTTATATTAATTTGTTGTTGTACACGATTTTTAACAAAGCACAGTGTACTGAAAAGCGATAATAATGCATCATTATAAATATTTCATGAGTGGGATTTTTACTTCTAACTACTTTGTAGAAAGTGTTGTTGCAATTGCACAAAAAATTTAATATGATAGTTTTAATGTGGTTGTCACATTTGGTTGAAGTTGACAATCAAGTGTTGGGATTTTTGGATTTAGCTACTTACGCCCCAAAATTAAGCCAATAAATTCATTTTTATTTATTCTTACTTTTTGTAAACTTTACTTTGTTTTGAATTTTTTTACACATAATAATTTATGATTCTCCATATATGATTAAAATCTGACTGGTGTTGAGTGTTGAGAAATTAGGTTTTTTTGTTTTTATGACTGCTGGTAACTTCTGAACCAGGAAGTTTAGCACATATATAGCATGTAGAAGCTAATATATATTTCAGGTAGTGTGGACAGAAAATTGATGTATTACTGTCATACCATTTATTAATTATTGATGTGCTGAATAAAAAGTTTATTAATTACAAATGTAAACTTTTTTTATTAAAAATAAAAGTTAGTGGGTACTGATGAACACAAAACAATCAAGTTTTGTTGTAATATTTTTTTTATAAACTTTATGCAAAGTTATGAGTATTGAATTTTCGGTACTCTTTGAACAGTTACAATGAATTTATTGTAAAATGTATGCTTGAGTATTTTTTTTTAAATTTATTAATAAGTATGAATAATTTTGTAATAAAGTCTAGTAAATAGACTGTAGAAATATCCATTTATATAAATTAAAATAATAAACAAATTTTCTATTCATGGCTTATAATTAGCCTATAGAAATTAGCACTATAAATTACAAATATAAAAATAAACATCAATATCCTTATGCATTGTAATTTTGGCTAGTGACTAACCATTCAATGTAAGCCTACCAGTAAAACTAAAAATCCAGCTTTCTAAAGTGGCTATTACATAACCTTTTAGAAATACAATATTTTTTCAATAAATTAATTTTTGCAAAATAAAAAATAACTTTAAAATCATCCAAGATTGGCCAATAACTAGCCTTAGATCTACTTTAATTAAATAGACACACAAATCTGTCAATAGGCCTATAGTTGGCCTAGTTGATACAGAAGCGCACACTGAACACTGAGAAACACCCTCAACCTCTTGTGTACTGTTTGACTAAGTCTGCAATACTATTCTTGTCAGTACACTAACTTGCTATTCACTAGTATAATGCTAATGCAATAAGTTCTGGTGTTACATCAGACAACTGGCCGTTATCACGCCCTGTGTTGTATCGTCTTATTCCTTCAAGACATGACCTTACAAAGATAGTTCACCTCTGATGCAATTGTTTATAACACTGAATAACATTTGTACATCTCAAATTTCCTTTACCAGCACAAATTAAAATTTTTCCTGCCATTTTTTTCAAAAACAAAAATTTGCATAATTAATTTTGTCTATTGACTCTAAGTAATAGGACAACATATTAGTTGTAAGTCAAACATAATAAAGTTAATAAAAATATTAAATTTTTAATCAATCTTAAAGATTTAATTTTCAATACTGGTTTTAACCATTACTGGTTATTTATAAGTGAGTATTTACGATATACAAGTAAATATAAAAGTATTATGTATACAATATGTCACAGTTGTAAATGGCTGTGAAGGTCAAATACTGCAGTGAGTAGTTTAATCTTTAATATAGATTTAACTGAGTTAGTTACTATTTTTTATAAGCTTCATAACTACATTGTTGACTCACAATTTCTCGGTACCAAAATTTTCTAAATTTCATTTTCTCCAATGCTTGGCATTAACATTTCATGTCAATTTGTAATGCATATTAATGTAGTGAATACTGTCTAATATTTATCACGGTCCCCTAGACGAAAGGCAGACATTCAACACAGTGTGGCCCCTTTATTGTCATAGAAATAAACTGTATGTAATAACAGAAAATATCTATTTGTGTGTAACTTTACAGTTGGCAGTGAAACAGTTTTTTGTAATTTTAGAACATATTTCTTCAGATAATTCAGTTCCCTATTTTTTTTCAGTCAAGAAAACACTTTAGAATTTATTATCTTAAACAGAGGTTTCTACCAGTTCCATTTAGAAATAAAATAATCATAATATTCATCAGTTGTTTTGCTGACCTGATGGAAGTGAATTTGCACAGTAACAATATCACAAACATTTTTGAAATAAATACTTCTTTATGCCTGGTATGGCAATTTTGTGGTGCAGTGAAATTAAATTGAGAATAACAATTGAGTATTAGAGGGAGTCGTGTGTTTCCCCTCATGAAATATTTTAAGACATTGTGTGTGTGTGTGTGTGTGTGTGTGTGTGTGTGTGTGTGTGTGTGTGTGTGTGTGTGTGTGTGTGTGTGTGTGTGTGTGTGTGTGTGTGTGTGTGTGTTATATATATAATAAACCTTATTAACCTGTTTCTTGTAATTTGCTATTACTTGTGTGTGTGTGTGTGTGTGTGAAGGGCCACGGGGAAGAACAATCATAGTCCTGCACACCGCAATTTTCAGAATTAAATTTTTTAAGTTTCAAGTCGATTAAATAACTTAAAAATTGGTATAAAAATAAATTTCTTAAATTTTTACATTTTAAACAGCATTCTTTACATATTCAGATATAAAAACAACACTTAATAGATGAAAAATGAACAGTTAAATTCAAAACAAAAAGATGTCAGGACCTTGATCGTTTTTGCCAGTTATGAAGCATCATCAATTAGTGGGTTGTCTGGATGCTTGATGTCATCTTCGCCTCCTTCGTCCAAACCAAGGGCAGGAACCAGTAAATCGTAGAATACTTGAGAATTTGGGACTGGTCAAGAACTGTTTTAAATGTAATATATCCTTTAATTTTGCAGGTTTAATGGACAGTTTTCCATTGAAAAGTTCTTTCAGTACATTTGGGTCATTTTGCTTGTTAGACTTTCTTAATTTCTTGTATTCTGTGCCTTTATTCCTAACAAAAACAGCTTTTAAATATCTACCCAAGTAGTTTGACTTGTAAAACATGAATCTTGCCTGCTTTTTGTCAACGTTTAAAATACTAATTGGTTGTGTAGGCATAGGGCACTCTTTAACATAAAGCCCAAATAAAAAAAGTCAGTCCAAGTTTCAATTTTGACTTCTGTTGCACAATTGATGACAGTGAAAGGTGATGGTTTGAATTTGGTCTTTTTGATGACAGGGTGTCTCAGTGTAAGATTTTGCATTGACAAGAGACTCATATCTTTGTCCCCTTCCATATAAGAGTGGCCTCTTAAAAGGAAAACTACTATATGGCTGCAAATCATTTCAGTGTATTAACTGTGTAGTGCAGAAAGCGCATAACTGTGGAATTCGTGTTCTGCCCTGCACACGAGTCGCAGAAAAGAATGATGTATTTTTATTGGGGTTCCCAAAGAAGTGTTTAAGCATTGAGCAAATGTTATCTGCCCTCTCCTGATGGACACTTTCATCGTACGTTAAAATACTGATGTTGAGTGTGACAACACATGTATATTAAGAGAAATGAAATTCACTTGTCGACGATAGTATATGTCAGATGTGGTTGTGTTAAGGAGTAGATAGATTTCTTTCAAAATCAACAGTAATTGCCTCAATTTCTTCATGTTTGTTTTTCACATCCTTATGTATACTCATCCTTTCTTCACTGTCTGTTTCACTAAAATCACTCAAGATAATTCACCTATATTGTTTAAACAGGTTACCTTATACACATAAGGTTATGTTTTTTATACACATTACTTCAACTAACAAAAAACAAAACAAACACTGCTGACACTCGGATGTGAGTGGAGGGGAGCAAATAGGACCTTGATCTGTCTTGCCTGCTGGCGTGTGGACTGTGATCATTCTTCCCCGTTAGCCCCAATTGTTTTCCTATTATAACACAGTGAAAATGATTTTTCACTGTGTATAACAGTGAAATGTTATACACTGTCTATAATAAGCTAACATTTCCCACTGTAATCTCAACTTGGCAGAAAAATGGACTTTGATCGTTTTTTCCCGTGGCCCTTCATATATATATGTTAACACCACATACATAGAAGTTAATGCAGCGAATTTATGGTGTAGTGAAATCAATTGAAAGTAATTTGAGGGAGGAAGTACATCAATCTTATTTAAAGGTGATCTTGGATACTGGTATAAAATGGGTCATTAACAAGTACTCACTTTGACAAATGTTCGATCTCTATTTACCCATTAATTTTTTTTTACCTTATACATATTTGAAAATATGATTCTTCATGATAATAAGCAATAAAATCTCAATAAATGGATTTCAATTTCTTTATGTTTATATTGAAATTATGAAAATGAACCTTGACCAACATAAAATTCATTTTCGTAATTTTGGTAGAGTAATCCTGTTGATATAAAAAGTTAAAAATACTAAATTTAATGTTGATTACGATGGTGATATCAGAGTTTTAAAAAAAGAGTAAAATAAACAAGTTATAATTATTTTAAGATTTGAAATTGTTGATTGGATTAGTCTGAGTAGTCCAAGAAATTATCAAAATTTCTGTGGGAAGTTTTAATCAAACCGAAACAAAATTTCAAACATTAAGTGACACAAAATTGTAAAAATGAATTAATTTTTTCATACGTGCGCGCGCGCACACACACACACACACACACACACACACACACACACACACACAAATTTATTGGCAGGTAGTGTCTGTTATAAATATTCAGGTTTTCAAAAAATATTTATAACATTATGTGTAATGACCACCTACAAGTGTTGTGAAGGTAAGAATTAGAGCTCATTTCATGGTCTAGATCTGGGCCTTATATAATGACCACCCAACAGCTCATTTTCCAATGAAAATTGCTATTACTGGACTTACAAAGAAGTTCACCCCACTTACATAAGGTAATAAAAAAGGACAAGGTTGTGACTGCCTTTAAGGTGATCTTAATGTCAAATGATTACTTAAATATATATCTAGGCTATGTTGATTGTCTTCAAGGTGATGTTAATGTCAAATGATCGCATAAATATATACCTAGGTTATGTAAGTTGCTTACATATGCAATTATTTCTGTGAAGTGGTTTCTTTGATTTTATCCTAAATGTAAAATGAGCATTACAAATTTAATGGAACCCATAATCAATAGAGTCTCCAAACTCACAAACAACTGCTTCATTTAATTTTGTGAATTTTTAAAGTTACAGATCTTTTTCCTGAATAAAGTTAGATATATGACACAATATTTATGAAAATATTAATGTAGGCCCTAATAACATTTTTGTACATTAATTTAGAAAAATCATTTCGCTTGTGTCTTTATATGTTCTGAAAATATTTACCAAGAGAGGTAGAGGTAACCCTTTTGGCTTCATTTCCCAAAGAATTATTCCTCAAATGTGAAATTTGATTAGTTCTTTCTTTAATTTAAAATTTATTAAAATTTTATTAAATTTATTAAAATTTAATTAAAAATTTATGTATGTAATTGTTTTGTAATATTTTGCCTGTGTAAAACATTATTGTTTGTTCTAGGTGTGACTAACTATTGCATGTATTTGTGGTAATATTTTAGTGGACAATGTCCAAAATTTGTTTTACACGTATAAACTACTCCAATGTATTATTTCTTCTTTTAAAAAGTTTAACATTTTTACTACACACAAACACACATATATATATATATATATATATATATATATATATATATATACATTTTAGTTTATATATATTATTATTATCTGCGTATAGACCCTGTTGGATCACGCAAAGCACTCTGACTCATGTCTTACTCCTTCTAATCCTCCACACCTCCCTCATCCTGTCCCCATGGATCCTCTTCCGCTCCTCCGTCCATTTTACCCCTGCTCTCTTTGGGATTTCATTCTCTGGGACCTTCCAACCGAGCATCTTTCTCCTGTATGCGTTCCTGTCTTCAACGTCTGTTGAGTCTATTTCTGCATCATGTAGGTCTATTCTGACTTGTGCGATCCACGGCGTTGTTGATTTGACACCTTGTATATACTTAAGGATTCTGTTGTGTATACTTCTCTGTGGTCTTCCAGAGAAGATATCGAACCTGGAAGTTTATATATATATATATATATATATATATATATATATATATATATATATATATAAACTTTTTTTTATAATAATTAAACTTTATCAAAAGAAAACAGAAAATGGTAAAAAAAATAATTTAAAAAATTGAAACAATAACACCTTCTTTTACCTTATCTTCTCACAAATAAAGTGTAATTATTACACAAAAAATAATGAAGACTTTTTACTTTGTTTTATTTTTCAAACTCATTTATCCTAGATAGATGCATGTCCTAGTTTCATTAGTATTTACTAGCTCAGCAATGAGTAAACCTCTACTCCTTCACCTCATTCTCCATGATCCAAACTGCCAAACAAAAGGTGACAGATAGCCCTGATGACTTGTTGACCACCCTCCCGCCCATAGTTTTGGGAACTGCTGGTCTCATGTGTTCTTGGAAGGAGAAACATCTCAAAAATCTATCTAAGTAAGCTCTGTCAATAACCAAATATAGTTAGCATGATATGTAGGATATTAGCCTACCTTGCAATACAGGATTTTTGTTTAATAATCTCCAAAGCGTATTATGGAACCCAATAATTGCTGTTAAGCTGTGTTGCTGTTACCGAATGATAAAAACTTTCAAGCTTGCATTAAGTCATTCAATGCAAGAAAAATGTCTTCTCCTTCATCATGAAAAATAGCAATACATAAATGTGTAATTTTATACACAACTTCGTTTACACCGTTCCGTTAGTGTGTGTAAAAATGGCATGATATCACAGCAAAATATCACAAATCTTTATATACATGTTGTCACTGAAATTGCAGATGGTTATTACTGTCACTAGGGTAGTAACCAGAGCTCACAGCTGTCTTGTCGATGTGATGGAAACTGATTTAGAAAAAGTAAAAATGTAAGTGTAGTTTAATTTTACACTCTTTTGAAAGTATGATTTCTCCATCTTAGTATAAATTAAAATATGCATAAATTAAAATTTCAAAAGTTTAACTTTATTGAAAACATGAGAATAAATCTGATAAGATGTCAGTGTTATTATAATGTTGTTACTTTTTGGAAATTCACTTCCATCACACCAGCGAGGCAGTCGTGAACATTAGCAGCTGTTTCTTGTGACACTAATTTGTTTTTGATTAAATTTCAAATTGTTGTGAGACCGATTTTTTGTAATTTGAGATAATTGGATGTTCGTTTTTAAACTATTAAATAAAATTTTTGAAAACATTTTTTCTTAAAATAAATAAGGCATGATAGGTAGATAGTAAAGAGAAAATGTTAACTGTAGTGTCATTTTAACTGACTATGCTTTTGAAGTATAAACTGTAGGCTATACTTAATTTTAGTTAAATACCAAGAAAATTTTACAATAATTTTTTGTTCTAATTTGTTCATAAATATTTTAAAAAATTGGAATTTGGGCTAAATATTTACCCTAATGTTAATAGTTTACTTGTTATGTAAGCCAACTGAAATTAAAATACTCAATTACATCCATTTCATTTTCTTTATTTAATTGTAGCAATTTTTTGTAATGTTTCTTATTAGCAAATTTCCTTAGAAAATATGTTGTGGTATCAATCATTACCATAAACATCAGATTGTGTGTGTGTGTGTGTGTGTGTGTGTGTGTGTGTGTGTGTGTGTGTGTGTGTGTGAGAGAGAGAGAGAGAGAGAGAGAGAGAGAGAGAGAGTGTATGTATGTGAATGTGTGTGTGTTTGTGTGTGTGTGTGTGTTTATGTGTGTTTGTGTGTGTGTGTAGGTGGGTGTGATTGTATGAAAAAATTTATTTTTTTTGTCTGATGAAATCATCCAAGCTGTTGTTACGAATGTACAATTTTAAGTCGTTAGATTTTTGCTTACCAAAATGTCTATTTACATGATGTTATTTGCTGTAAACAGTTTTCAAGGAATCCGTTTCACACCAGCAAGATAGCTGTGTTTCACAAATGTGTTTCTTTTATTTACTGTTTGCAATTAATAGAAATCTCTTCTTTTTTGTACACCAAATGTCAAATTTTGCACAATTTATATCAATTAGCTTATTTTAAAAATATCTACATATTTTTATAAGATGTTTGCATTTTTTCTTGCAATAAGCTAGCAACAGATCTTTAAATATTTCTTGAAAGACCAATAAAGAATATGTTTTAGTACGCAACACTGTGAGTGTACAGAATATTCTGATATAAAACACCATCACCATGACCAACTATTCTGTTCAGTGTTATTCAGTTTTGATTGTGTGTTGGTTATTGATTGCTGTGTATTACAGCACAGTTCACAGTGGCAAAAGTGGGGGGGGGGTGTATTGTTTGGTACCCTTGCTGTAGCATCAATCTTGACCAAACAATATGATGAGAGTGCTGGTGTAGGTTTAACATTAAACAAAGACCATCATGTAATCTGATATATCCGTCTTGCTGTACATTCCTCTCTCAACACTACCACAGCAACTCTTTTGCATTACAAAAACAAAAACTGTTAAGGTAAATTTGGAGTCACGGCAGCTGCAATCTTCTCATCACATCCATAAACAACTGTTTTTTGTTTAGATCTAAAAAAAATTTGTTTTACTTCACATCCATGTTTCAGCAGAAAAAACAAAGCCATTTTAAGCACACTTAGCCCCACTCACATTGGCCTTGAGGAATGTAAGTGCAACAAATAATCTAAGATCTGTACAGAAATAACCCTGGCCTATACAACAAACATTTTTAATATTCCGGCAGAGGCAGCTGAAGTGAGCAGCTGATGGGCTTAGCGACCCCAACGTACCTCTAGCTCATACTGATCTCACTCATCTACTTCAAGACACACACACACACACACACACACACACACACACACACACACACACACACACACACACACACACACATTCACTACTCTACATAGCTTGGTTAACTCTAAAGTGTAAAGCTACCAATGCTAATTAAAGTGAATGACTCAGCTTAGTAGAGTATCAAATGAAACTTTGGGATACATGGCAGCCTCCTTGTGTACTTTAGCTTTACCAATGTATGTAGGGCTGTATATTGGCACATCTCATTTCCTTATCTACTTGTGGGTATTTCCATAAGTATTAATAAAGTAGAATGAGCGGGGTTTCATGCACAACAATAAGTTTGGGCAAATGAAGCAGAACCTCTGTAATAAGGATCAAGAAAAAGGAAAATTGAAAGGGAATTAGCAGAGCAAGCATCTGCGAGTACCTTGAGCAGGATCTGGGAAGTCACCAATTAGAAGTATGGTTGCTACCCACCTTCAATCCCCTCTTAATCGTAGACATAATAAAGACACAAGGATTGGAAAAGGTGGTGTAACTAAACATTTCAGGGTGACAATAAATCTACAAAGATCACAGAGCAGCTGTAACTCTACAAACTCATTCATTCAAAATTCTAAAGTTACTGTCTTCCTAATACGCACAGTACCACACTGCAAAGTACCCATTGTGGGATATTACAGCAGATAGGTCTATGAACTTTCCCCACCATATAGTGGAATTTTCTTTTTCCCTCTTTATTTTTTGGTGTGATAAGTTGTAATGAGGGTAAACTTTCACCGAAACAGTCAATTCCTCTTTGTTTATATTTATATGAAAAGAAGAATGATATAAGTAAAGACTTAAATCTAATAATTTTGCTTGACATAATTTATTATTTATCTAAAAAAGAAATAATAAATCAATACGATTTGTACTTAAGCAAAGCTTTTAATGTTAGCTTTGGTGAGAGGAGTAAATAGAAAAAATGTCTGCCAAACGCAAGAATGGAATGGAATGGAAATATGGAAATTGAAAAAGTACTACTTTAATTAAACGTA
The DNA here is from genome assembly GCA_022606455.1 of Callitettix versicolor. Taxonomy (NCBI): domain Eukaryota; kingdom Metazoa; phylum Arthropoda; class Insecta; order Hemiptera; family Cercopidae; genus Callitettix; species Callitettix versicolor. The sequence goes on along the minus strand of CM040183.1, from coordinate 95,666,523 downwards.
CTTTAAATTTTTATTTTCAAGTGGGCAGAAAACATAATTCTTATCGTTCTATGGTTTTGCAATGAGTATAATATTTGTATGGGTGTTTGGGGGCACATTCTGTAGAAAAAAAACCAAGAGAAGTTTTCCAAAGGGTTACAAAATGGCATGAAAATCCTTTCACATAAACATAGATAACACCCATCTAGCAATCTGAACAAAAATGTTCCCCCTGGGGTCTCTGGAGAAACTGTGCATGGCAGTTTGGTGTGGTCCCATCTAGTGGACGTTGATACACTGGATTCCTTAAGGTGCAGACAACCAAATGTTCTGTAGGCTAATCCCGTTCTGCACAGTACAATTCCATGTGTTTAGGTAGACGATAAAACACATGGCCTTAATGGCCCAAGGCAAGGCTTTTAATTGAGCCTGCCACCAGTTTTGTGTTATACGTTGCACTACATGATCGTATGTCATTTTACAACTTTCACTAGGAGCATTTTTTCTATATAATCTGTGAACTATATATATATATATATATATATATATATATATATATATATATATATATATATAAATTATATATAAACTGCATATATATAAATTGCATATAAACTGCATATATATATATATATATATATATATATATATATATATATATACTGCATATACTTGTGTAGCACAATATGAATATTCATAATATTGTTTGTGTGTGTGTGTGTGTGTGTTATTTCATGATAATAATTGTGAAAATCTGAATAGATTAGCATTTTTAATTTCCAAATTGTAAGAATTAATTTGATGGTGATCGATCGGTGTTCATTTTTATGTTTTCAATATAATTTGGTAATTTAAAATGCTAATTTGTGCTGATTTTAACATTAATTACAATTGTGGAATCATATGTTTAAAAAAAGTGTAAGGTAAGAAAGTTATTGTGACAGTTACTTTTTGCTAATTTTCTTGTATCATGATCATGTTATTCATGTTAGTGAGACAGTTCAGGGCAATGGATTGACCGGTCTTTTAGGTAAACAATTTCTCTATAATTTCTGCCGTTTTGAAAATATTGGTTTTATGCAGTTGTAACGGTCATTCTTGTCGTTACAATAATGTACAAAAAATACAAAATGAAGATAATTTTTATAACAGTTATAGTTTTTACAAAAGTAAAATATCTATAAATTATCAAAGTTATTGTGTTACATAAAATGACAACCTCAAACTATCCACAGAAACATATTGTTTTATTCCCGCAGTTGTTGCTGACGCACTTATTTGTAGCTGTGAAATCCAAACCACCTACATCACTACCTTTATCACATAAATTTATAGCTTCTATCACCGATTTATGAATATGTTTTACTTCAACAACAGCTACACTTCCCATTTTTTCCAGGTTCCAGTACCTTTTTTTAAGCTCATTATTTGCATATTTTTATTTTCGTCCAATAAGGAATAAGCCTGCTGATGAGGCACTCACTGGTTTACAAAATTGTGAAACAGTTATATGTTACAAGTGATGAGTTAAGAAACGGAGTTCATTCCCTCCAGATGAGCAGATGAACATTGCATTGAATACAGTTGTGCTGCGACAATGGTGGTGGTGTTCATACTAATGAACTATATTTATATAAACTGTGCAATTAATCAAGCACAGTTGAAGATTAAGAATAACATTCTATTTTGCAGTTTTCTGGTTTATTCAACTTTTTGAAAGCTTTACTTTAGTAAATAGTTTGTTTTGACAATGCTTCTCACGAACGTTTTGTGTCAACATTTCACTAATGACGGTAGATAGTTCAGATCAATCTGAGGAACAGCCTTCACCTCTCATACTTTTCCACCTTTTATCACACCTTCCCCATACACTTCAACAAGTTTCCCATAAATTGAATGTTAAAAAACATTAACGGTTCTGTGTTTAACAATAGTAACAGTTCTTACTTAAAACATTGGCCGGGACATTTATTTGTGGCACCAAAGTTTATATTGAATGTTCATATGCAAGATCCTATGTGTAATGTGGGTTAATTAATGAGCATATTTGTGAATTATGTCATTATGTTTATTATTTAATTCTAACATAATTATTTACTTAACATATATTAATTAAGGTTAAATAATATTAATTATTTACCTTAGGCCTACATATTTTTAGGACTTATTTTAATACAGGTATACTTTACTATAGGAATAGTTAATTGTTATGTATATATTCATGCATGTAAAGTATATGAAGAGTTTATTTTTGTTGTTACAATTGGTATACACTGGAATTTCCCTAGAACTAATTTTACAATTTATTTTCAGAAAAATGTCAACTTACCAAATATTCTCTTTCAGTAACCTTCATATATAATATGATCACAAACACTCACATTAACAACTAACGATTTACTTTTCAAATCATCAAAATTATTTAAATGATCTATACAGTCACGTAAACTGAAATTCATCAATAATGTTTACTTCAATCGAATATTGATAGTAAAGTTAATTTAAAACATTGTTTTGATTATCTGTTAAGTTTTTTAATATTTTATATTTCTCTTATTTCTTTTCATCATAAAGTATCTAAATTACCAGTAATAAATTTTACAATATATCCTAAACCTCTTTTTGTTCTTGCATTATATTTTTAAACAAAATAATTTCTAATTTTTCATTTAACATACTAATACACTTCTAGTATAACATGTTTGAAATTCTTTACCATATCTCTTACTTTGTTACCATTTTCTGTTACAAATTCTTTATTATCGTATCCACTTCCTTTAATAATTTTTTTGTAAAAATAATAATACATTATTATAATAATTCTCAATTATTCAGCTGAGTAATAAAATACTTCTGGTCAGGAGACCATAGCTAAACAAATGATTTAATATTATTTTTCTTTCTTGTAAAAAAAGTAAATTTTAACAGTTTAATAGAAATTTAAAGAGAATCGATAGAGCTGATATACTTAAATATATATATGTGTGTGTGTGTGTGTGTGTGTGTGTGTGTGTGTGTGTATTTGTGTTCATTTCCTGGATGTAGTAGATAGCTAGTAGATAGATGTAGTAGATAGATTAACTGCACAGTTAATATTGCAATCAAGCACAAACATTTTATACTTGTGTATAAAATTTGTATGTTCTCTGCGCCAAGTTCAATGTCTACTGGTTACTGGTTACATCCATTAGGACTTTGATTATTTTATTAACACAAATTTCAACCTGTGAACACTTTCCATCAAGTGTTTTAGTTGAGATTTAAATAATTGCTGTATTTTACAGACTATAAGACGCGCCTTAATTTTTAAGCATTTTTTTAAAATAACTTTTTACCATTTTTATTATTAGATTGCAAAGCCAGAAAATCTGTAGTTTATTTTTATTTTTTTCCATAACGAAACTAGTTTCTAACAAAATATTGTACTGTTATTGATAACACAAATCACTTTCAATTCCAGTTCACTGGCAACCTAGACTGCAATGACACCATAGGCTATACAGTGTTCTGCATTTGTGATGGCAAGGCGAGAGAGAGACAATGTTAGCAAGCTAGTGAATCCCCGCAACTCATGTCATCACATCAGTGTACTGCTGCTGCCAGTTGAATGCAATGTTGCCAGATAGAGATAGGTTTTCAGTGGCATCGAATATATGGCCATTTTTAAGACTGGCGGGAATTTTAAATCAAAGACTGAACATTTTTATGTTAATTTTAAGTATAAGACACACCTAAATTTTGGAGGCGATTTTTCGAAGAAAAAAGTGTCTTATAGTCCATAAAATACAGTTGTTTACTTTCATCTACAACTATAGGTTTTGGATAGAGAAGATACCTTATAGGTTTTTTAAGTAGCAAACCAGCACACCAAAATCTATACATAAAAGTTACTGTGCTAACAAGGGATAATGATTACTACACTAATTAGTTGGGTTTATAATTATATTCAAACCTAGCCAAGGGAGGTGAAGAATCTAATATTCAGATGGTTTCTGAATGAAATTGGCATAGGCGCAAACAACACTTGATACAGTCAATACAACTACAATCAACACTTTAGTGACACGTGTGGTCTGTTGAAACGTTAGTTCACAAGTGAAGTCACACGCATCCAGTTAATGTATGTGTTGTGTCCTAGTTTTGAAGATGTAAAGAAGAAAAATTGAATTTTACCAGCCCCGACATAGTACAGACACCAAAGTTGGCTTTATCCTATCTATGACCTATGACCTTTGCAGCTGGTTTTCTTTGATTGGCACAGTTTTGCAATAAAAGACGTACTTAGAATTTTAAACTGTTCTAAATTAAGAAATGAAGTGACTTTACGTAGCAATATCTACTGTACTGTATCCAGGTATACTGTAGGGTAACTGAAACGTAAGGAGAAGATTAGAATTATTGGGACAAACTGCATGCTCATTTTATAGCCTTTTAATAATTGTCAAGTGTTTTTCATTTGTATTATGGTGCCTAGCCTTCATTTGTGTTGTTTTCCTTTCTAATTAACAGAGAGGATTTTTTTCTTCACTTATTTTTTATTTTATGCATCATTTTGACAGAAAAATCCTGTGGAAGGGAATTTTTTGTATATATTCTACCTCTATCTGGCAACATTGAATTCAACTGAAAGCAGCTACTGATGCAATAAACATGAGTTGCGGGGATTCACTAGCTTGTTAACACTGTCTCCCTACCGCCCCGCCATCACAAACCTAGAACACTGTATAGCCTATGATGTGTTATTGCAGTCTATGGTGTCATTTGAAAGTGATTTATCGGTAACAGTATAATATTTTTGTTAGTAGCTAATTTTGTAATGGAAAAAAATAAACTAAGAATTTTTTTAGTCTGGCTTTGCAATCTAATAATAAAAATGGTAAAAAGTTATTTTTAAAAAATGCTTAAAATTAAGGTGCATCTTATAGTACGTAACATCTTATTGTCCTAAAATATGGTAATCACTGACAATTCTGTCTTCTAAATTTGTACCTAGAAGTTAATTTATGTTTATGTGTCGCTATAACGTTTCCTCAGGAGTTTGTTTTGTTACAGAATTAATTGTGTTATTATCTGCAATAACAGCATACTTCTTGTTTTTGTGTCAGTGACATTTTTAAACACATTAAATAAAAATCTAATGTTTTCAACTAAACTAGAAAGAACAAGTTCTCATAATACGTCAGATTGCATATTTTGTGTACTTACGTAGAATCTTTATCTTGTATAATTCCATTAGCTTATTCCGTTGACCTTATTACTGAACTCATTTCCCGTTATCAGAAGTGATAAGTTCCTGTTTACGGCAGCTGTTTATGATCTATGATTATGTCACTTATCTCTGTTGCATACAGTCTTACAATACTATACAGTGCATTTGTAAGTGACTTAAGAATTTATCAATCACTGTTATCAATCTTGTTCTACTAGAGGTCACTGTATCAAATTGATACTACTTCTAATCAGTCTTGGTGTTAAGGTGTAACTGTCAAAGAAATTCCGTCATGCTTATGTTGTATAGCACAGTTTTCAATACTGTATAATTTTGTACACTATTTCTAATGTTAGGCCCATAAAATATGCATTATTTGATTACATATTTCCATAATATCTCTATGGTTTGTTTTGCTAACATGGTATTTATTTACAATTTTTAAACTTGTCCAGGGTTTGTTATATCTGATAATTTCATATGAAATTTAAAGAATTACAATTGTAAGCTTCTAATAAGTTTTGGAATTTTTGTATAGATTCACAATGATGGGACATTTAAGCCATTACTGGTGACAAATAATATTGGACATTACTTTTTTTAACACCAACAATTATAACATTTGTCAATTATTAGAGAAATAAATTACTGTATTCAAATAATATCCAGAATAACTGCAATGATTTATGAAATAAAATATTCAAATTCAGTGCAGTTCATTAGGTTACCTGATGTTTGCATATACAGTGTTGAAAATGCAAACCTCCCATTCCTTTTGTGTTACTTGGTTATTTACACCAAAAGTCTATGGAAATTAGTTGTTTGCCTATGTTTTATCTTCATGTTCACTTATTACAATGAATAATAATTAAACATTTTTTCATCACAATCTGATAACATGCTGCATTTAAAAAAATATGTTTATTATTTTAAAAATATCATTAAAATAGTAATTTCAAAAAGTTATAAACTAATGAATTCAATATGTTTGTTAATTTATTTATATTTTTAATTGATTTTATTGATTAAATTGATTGTATGTATTTGTTTCATTGATTTTTTTTTTTAGTCCTTCAATAAACTAAATGTAAATGAAGTCTAAAAATACCCAAGTGGTCTAAAAACAAATCATTATCCTAATCCTTATCATTATAACAAATCACTTATCATTATCTTACCCTTATCTTTCGAATAAAAGTAATTTTATTTGCTGTGTTGACAGTCTAGGACTGTTTGCAGTGTGCAAAACAAGTTGATCTACGTAAATATCGCAATTTGTAAGAACAAAAATTTCACAGCCGAATCAGTTTGAGATAAAAAATATTATGAAACAATTGATTTAAAATGAAAGTTTCAAAAAGAGGATACGATAAAGAATGACTTTTGAAAATTCACTTTTATCAAGACAGCTGTGTACCGCAATTATATATTAGTATTATGAAATTAATATTTAGAATGTTATTTTAATGAATAATATTTAAATACATAGTAATATCATGTTAAAATTTGTATTTATTTATTTGGTTTTCGAGGGAGAATATTTGAAGACTTTATCCTTAGGAAACAAGAACAGTCTTGCTTACTACCATTGCCTGGTTTAACGTATCTGCTTAATATACAACTGGAAGGCAAAGTCTTCATTAGTGTGTATGGATCGCCAACTGAATAAGATGGCATTTCAGTAGAAATTAAATAATAAAATTTCTTGAACAGTATTTCCGTCAAAAATAATGCACTTTTGTTGATTAATTCTATTCCCTCTCGAAGAATAATTATTCCAGAAATTTTCTGGTAATGATTATTACCTTGTACCTTCTGAATGATCTTTACTTTTTTAAGTTTGCACCACTATTTCAACCTTGAAACAATGCCAGAACATAACTTCAGAATTAAAATAACAAAGAAGAAATAATAGTAATTAATTAATTGTTATTATAAATAGAGAACCTGTAAAAATCTTACTTGCAGTTTTTAAAAATATGATTTGTTCAATTGACCGTTGAATATTGCAATGTTTTTACTTTTTAAGCAATATTATTAGAATTTTGAAATAATTGTTTTGGTCAAAAGAACAATTTTATATTTGTCTTCAAAGCTGTTATTTTGAAATGCCATTTCTTGACAACCTTTTATGATACTTTCATTGTATTTTTTCTCTTTGAGAAGAAATATGTATACTAAATACTTTCAAAGAAAAACAATAATTATTTTGTTCTTGAATGGAATTGTAATAATTATAAACACACAGTTCTGTATTTTAAATACTTGTTCAAATTAGCCTATAAGGATATAAACATGTTTATGCAATGCAACCTTAATTATTTTAATAATTTTATATAAGTCGATAGTTATTAGTTTTCATGACAAAACCAACAAAATAACATTACTGTATTATGAAATAATAATACATATTGGTGATTATTATAAATTGTGTGCAACAACAAGAACATTTTTTAGAGAAACATAATGATACATGTTTTTATTAACTTACAAAGCACTTTGTAGTAATTATGCAAATAAAAACAATTTACCAGTTTTGCACTTTAAACAATCTGTTTTTTTTTTAATAATGAATACTTGACAGCACTAATAAGTAGCTTGACTTTTATAAAGGAAATTATTTACTATAGCTTTGTTAATTTTAGTCAGTGTTTTAAGGAAAATTGAGGTAGAAGTTTTGAATTTACAAAAACCTTCAAGTACCATGCGATAATATTGTTTTGTAAATTAATTACTAATTATTTTTGTTCAGAATATTTTTCAGGTGTTATTGTCTCTGAGAAACAGGAACATTTACTTTCTACACAAAACAACTATAATTTAAGAGGAAAAATTAAAGTAAACCTTTTATGTTTATTTTGACATTCTTTTTTTTCAGACATGGAAGAGTAGCCTATTGTGAATTAATATAATTGAACAATGTTATTTATTAATTACTTTATAGATTTACATTGTTTATTACACCTAATGAACATGGGCACTTTCTATTTGAAATAACCATCAATCATCGATAAAAAAAGTTTTCAAAACTACTTGTACTTACTTGTTTACACTAGTACCTGGAACTAACTTTAAATAAGGTTGATGACTGGTATTTGCCCCTCATGTGTCAAGTTTTCATTATGTTGCTCTCAATTCGATTTCACTGATCTACAAAATTTTAATAACATCATTTGATTTGAGGTTAAGTTTATTGTTTTTGTTTATATTAATGCAATAATTGATAATTAATAATAATTATGTACAATATGAGTTAATTTTTACAGTCATATAAACAAAAACAATAAACATAAACTCATTTGAAATGATATTATTGAAATAACAGCTGTTGTATAAAATCAGCTGTTTAGAAGAACATTCCATACACCACATTACTATACTGTAACAATGTTTTCATTAAATGTTAAGTTGTTATATATTTTATTGTGTAGATAAATAACTTTAAAAATAATATATCATTTATCTTATTCATTTTAACATTTTAAAATTGTAATTCTACCATTTATTCCATTCTCACCTTTAATTATTTGAACTAAGTAAGCTATCTATGTTAAAGTTACTTGATTTTGTAATACATATTATTGTTACACACTGACTGGCATGTCTGTGATAACCAGCTGTATCAACCATCACTTGTTTCACCAATTCTTCACTTCCTTCCGTTACTCTCAATTCAATTCAATTGCACCACAAAATTTGCCGTACTGAGAGTAATAACATTAAAAAAAAAGATTTGTGTCCTATTTTACTTGTACTGTAGTTGCCAATGAATCTGCCACTGAATTGTTGCGGTTTCACAACAGTCTCGTGCTCAATAAACTTTTGCCAGATAGCTCAATTGCGGCTACTATGCAATTTTTAAAGTTTAGCAGAGTATTGATGTTTTTCTGTACTCTATCAACCCACCTCAACCTTAAGCGCCCTTTTCCTCTCAATCATTGCAACTTTTCATCCAAGAGTCTCCTGGGAATTCTATCTTATACCATTCAGACTATATGTTCCATCAAATCTTAGCCTTCTAAATTTTATAGTGAAATGGCATTGGCAAATATTGCGTATAATTCACAATTTTTCCATAATTTCAATGTATAATTTAATAAAGTATACTTACAGCAAATCTTTGGTTTAACGGACCCCAATTTAACAGTGAGTCTTTTAACCGCTAGTTTCTGTTAACCATAAGTCCATTATTAAAAGTTAATTACAGTGATTGAATATTATTGTACTGTAAATTTTCATATACATAGCTGTTACAGAAAAGCAACGGATAAGTAAAAATATAAACAAAGTTATTAATATTGACTTATTAATACATATATTTTCCAATATTTACAGCAGCCAGATTGTAGGAAAAAATATTTTTCTCTTTATTGCCGAGTGGTGCAGATGCCGAAATGGGGTACATTTTTTTTTTAATTGATGGGTCAGTCATGTTTTGGTCATCTATTATAACCATTGTTTATGTTGTCAGTGGCAGTTGTGGTTGGTAAGATGAAGTGAGTAGTGTTGTTTACATCATTTGTTGTTTAATGAATATGATTAAGACATTCAATTGGAACAATATAAGTGTAGTCCCAGGTATTAGTGATTACCAAAGTATTATTATCCGTGTTTTAAAATTTTAACAGTTAATATTATATGTTATGTTGATTGTTTGTACTTAGTTCTTCTTCTTTCATCCGGATCACCCACTTTGGGGTAGCCAAATCAATTACTTTGATGTGCGTTAGCTGCCCTCCGCTGTATCCAATACTGCTTCATTCTATCCGAGGCTGCCTTCCTTCTTTCATCCGAGACTGCCCCGCCCCTTTTAGATGTTGGTTTTTCTTGGAACCTTAGGTTTTCATTATGTAAAAGTTTTCGCAGTTTAAGTACATCGTCAATCATCTCATCTGATATCGCCAGATGTTTATGTACTTAGTTCATAAACATGCCATTTTTTATTTTCTGTTCATATGCAATGAATGAAGTGAGTAGTTTCTTTAACGGGTTTTTTGTTATCCATCTATTCAGTTAGCCGTCCCGATCCCGTTCCTGACCCTGACATTTTATCAAAGCTGTATGTGTTTTCAGCACTAAATTGACGTCAATATCACAGTGTGTCCTGTACAGCAGCGCTGCAAGGGACAATAGTGAAGGTGTAGAGATAATTTTACAATTAGCACTTCATGGTCATTTCCAGTTTTTTTCTGTATTTTATTTCATTCTCTGCATTCAAGAATAATTTTCACCAAATTTACAACACTTCCTTTACAACTTACATACACATATGTAACTTTGAAACATTGGAGGTATTTTAGTGGCTATTGAGGGAGTGCGTAAGTTTGTTATTTCATTTAATGTTTTTAATAGATTTGCTGGTTGTTTAAGTTTGTTAAGTGTTCTTCCATGAATATGTTTTCTACTGGTTAGTCCACAGCCTTCTGAAAACTCGTTTTGTTTTTCAATATCTAGCTTTTAAAATTAATTTTAGGAGATTTTTGATAGATACTGGGCACAGCTTGCAATGTTGTCTACTTTTTAATTTCCTGAGAGCAAGATAAGATAATTTTGCTGATCTTATAAAATAATATTCAGTCAAGATTACTGCATAAATTTTCAACACAAAATTTGATTCATTAAACTATAAACTGTGACAGTCAAATAATTAAATTCAAGTTGTGATTCAAGAATGTTATATATAGAGCTTATATCATTAAACAGTGTTATAATGAAATTAGGTGGATAAGATATTGAGCGTAGCTATGTCTGAAGGTCATTGTTACTGATCTTGGACAAGAAGGTTAGCTTATCATAAGAACTGTTACAATGTGATGTGTGCACTGTGCAAAGATTAATCACTATCTTAAAATTTGGAAATAACTGCCTTGCCTAATTTTAACCATACCATGTGCCCTAAATAAGTAATAATGCATTTTATATTGTTCTTCTTTTCTCGGTATAATTTGACTGCTCTGATTGTAGGTTTTTTCTATTTCAGATTTTTTAAATCAACGTACACGCAATCTGGAACTTTATCTACAATATTTTGGATAACACAAAAAACTTAAAATTGTTTACTTCAATATTATTTAAATGAAGCATTTCGTAATAATACAGACGTAACATTAAAGAGGCCTTTCACACTGTCGATAACTGGCAAATTTCAAAGCCAGCTGACTGCCACTGACCCGTAGAGCAGTCTGCTTCAATGTTTATGTAATACTTGTTGTTATCACACTCAGCTTGGTTCACAATGATTCTTGCTTTCTTTGTTTCTGATGAAACAAATTTTGATATGACATAAATATTTACGATGGTTACAGTGAGTTATTAGAATAACCATTATGGTAAGATCTAAACCCACGACCAATTTTGAACACCAATTGCCATAGTAAGACCTAAAATGAGCACTAATTTTGAACACTAGGACAATTTTTATAAGTCATTAAAAATTTGTTTTTAAAAATACAGAACAAATGTGTTGGTACTGTGTCATGTTTAAAATTTCCTTCTGATTTGTTTCAAA
>CM040183.1:95577327-95632327 GCA_022606455.1 Callitettix versicolor | reverse complement strand
TGTATAGTAATAACATTATATTTATGTTTGTTTTTTCAAGTCAGAGAACCCAATTGTTTTAAATAATATGATCGTAATTTAATAAAAAATAATAAATAAAGTCCTAATTGGTATCAGATTAGTTTTTGGTGTGTTTCATTTATTCTTGGACCAATGAATAAATACTACCTCTATAATTTCCTTTTTTTTCCTTTTTTTTTTTTTTTTTTTTTGGTGTTTAACGTCCGACTATTGTGCACACTTGGGCTAATGCAGACGATGGACTGATTTATAGAGTATGAAAATTCCAATCCCTGGCCGGGAATCAAAACAGGGTCCTCGGGGTGAAAGCCCAGTACGCTATCATCTAGGCCACCGAGGCGGCACCTTTTGTTTCAAATTTGACACATTTCCATATGACCAACATTTGAAATGTTTGGTTATGAATTGGTCGGGAAGTTTATTTGGTTTGGCATTGCGTGTGTGTTCTATTTGTATTTTTTAGAAATTGCAAGAAGTATTTATTCCTTTATATAATTTTTATTTTGACGAAAACATAAATTGGTAGAAGTCTAAATCATTTAATTTTTTTAAAATCATTATTCATTAGTTCCACACAAGCTGACAGCTCAAAACCAATTTTAATTTGTAGGTTGAAGTTCAAATGAATAATATTAGACAAATGTCATGAAATGGCATAATATCTACATGATTCAATACTATATATTATATATATAGTATATACATGTAATAATATGTTTTACTACTACTAATTTTTAGTATACATTTAATACTAAAAAATATTAAATTTAAACCCTTCATACCTATTGTAATCAGCAGCTTGGAATGGCTAGAATAGAAGCCAACCATGTCTAAAAAAAATCTTTCTTGTATAATTGATAATACTATTTCATTGTGTTTGTCTAACAAACATAAACACGTGTAGTCAAAGTCTTCAAATGTAGAAACAGCTGTGCAAGTGATAACACACTTTACACTATCACCGTTAATGATTGTCTTGAAACCATTAATGTCGTAAATTTAGTCAGATACAGTGTTGTAATCACAACACTGTCTATGTACACTTATCTTTTTTAATATAATTGAATTAAGTAATTATTACATAAACCAGAGTTTTTTATAAACAAACAACTAAATCTAGCAAAAATTTATTTGTTTAAATTTTATTTTAGAACATATACTTTTTCTAGTAGATCATAAAATGTACTATGCAGCAGAATAAACAAAACTTGACATATAAGTTTACAGTTATTTATTTCTTAGTGACAGATATATCTAATTTTGTACAAAAACATGTTCTATATGCCCTCAATTTTTCTACATAAAGTTCAAATTTAGATATTATCAAACATTTTAACTTTTTTGGTAGTCTTGATTGAGGTTGAAATGTATTTTTTCTCATTTATTTGTTGATATGGTAATTGGATGACAAGGGGACACTGTGTTGAAAAATTTTCTATATTAAGGAATTTTTCAAAGATACAGTCGCTACTCGATATTTTGTACTTAAAGAAAAAATCAAGAGTGGCGAAATATAGAAAGTTCAAAATGTAGAGGTTGAATTTTAAAATTTTTGGAAAATTTAATGTGTATTTATTTAACAGCTATTTACAGTACAGTTGATACATGCAATAAGTTTTTTGTCCACGAGAGAAAGAGACTTCATTTTGACGTACTACGTTATCCCGATTAACAAGTAAGAGCTTTACAATATTGCTATAAACGATATTGCACGTGAACAGTTTCTATAAGAACTGAATGTCACCTGACACTGTTCAATAAATAGGCCTCTATTATTGTTTATTATCTAAACATTTACTGCCTCTACTTAATTTGTGCAGCCAAGTACAATGTTGTTTCAGTTTAATAATACAATTTATTTGTGCACCAGCTCTGTGACGCTCATGCCTGACATTCTTAAAACATTACTTTTCAATTTCATAATGACAGATGACCCATATTTTATCAGTAAATAAATGTTTTTGAAATTAATGAGTTACACAGTTGTTGATTACGGTACAAATTTATGATCCAACAAATAAACAATGGCATGTCTACACAGTATAAATAAAAAATCTATCCAGGTAATACGATTTATACTACCTGGCTGGGCCGAGTATGAATTACAGAGTAAACATCGAGCTTTTTCGATAAGGAATGGATCAAATACATGATTTTCGTACAATTTGTTGAGAGTTTTCAAGGACCCAGTGTTTCAGTACATGTTAAAGGGTTTTATGAATTAAACAGGTGCAAATTATCGAGTGATGCTGCAACTAACATTACAATATTATTTACTAGTAGCTTATGATATTGTTTTGTTTTATATCATGGGCAATCGTGCTGAACTTAGACCTTCAGGACAACCATTTCCTTATGAATGAATGAAAATAGTACTCTACAATTAATTGCAACTTTCTCTTTGGTAGTAGGGACCATTTCAAACTAGAATGTATGTATAATCACTTTGAATGGAAATAATATTATAATCAGCTGATTGTGAATATAATCATAGCTGTCTGATTCCTGTGCAGGTTGTGAACATAAAAACATATAAGAAAATTGAAATTAGACATTAGTAACACTCTGGCCATTTTAGATGAGTGTGCCGCTTGCCTGTTAACCTAGGACTAAGAGTCCAAAACAAACAACACAAATACTATTTGATTCTTTCTAATATCAAATTATCAGGGTTTAAATTTTATAAGGAGGCTAGAAGTAGATTTATTTGTGGGGGTGGTAATCTCATAGTTTAGCCTAGAGCATAGATAAATGTTAATATAGCTATGATTAATTATATTTAACTATTTTTTATTATTAATGCAAAATGATAACATTAGGTAATTATAAAGTAAATCTTTAAATTTAAATTTTAAATAGTTCTTTTTACAAAATTTCTTAATATACAATTATAATTGAATACAATTAATATACAATTTTGTAATAAAATACAATTAATATATAATTATGCAGTTTATAATTGAAATATTATACAGGAGTTTTGCAACTCTAGAAAAAATTGTAAATTTAAAACTATTTAATTAGAAACACTTCAACAAAAGTAAAAAATGTTTGTTGATTTTTTTTCTAGAACAGCAAACGTTAAATAGATAAAAAATAAGAAAAAAATGATTTGTTAGTAAAAAGCTAGTGGAAGATATTATTCAAAAGTTCATTTTGAAAACAACTCAGTACTTACTTGCATAAGTAACTGGCATCATCAGAAGACAGATGCACATACAAAGAAATATAAATTTGCGTGAAAGTCAATTTTATTAAAATAAAATGAAAAGTACAATGAGGAGGGGCACTAAGTTTTTCAGGCACCTTACAATACTTTTCATATGGTCCCTCCCTGCCAAATAAGTATGATGCAAACATAACAGTTGCACAATAAAAAAGGTGAATACATATTTTATTTATCACCATTAAACTTACAAAGGTTTTTGTGTTTTTATAGTTAATATTTGTTGAATATTTGCTTCGTAACCATAACTTAAAATGTTTTGCATATTGAGAAAATATTTGTTTCTCACACGGAAAAAACGTGAAGGCCTATTCTTCTGTCCTTGACCTAAGCAACATTGCAATTATCATTATAATAAGTTTGTTTACCTTTAGGGCTACTCATGGCTGACAAACAGTGTCTTATTACTTGAGGAATGAGAGACTTAGTTATAGATGCATGAAAACAGTAAAAAAAATATATTTTTGCCACATTTTTTTAATGCATTTATGAAGCAAAAATGGAAAATTTTTAAGTATAACTAAATAGTTATCACCGGGTGATTGAGATCTACTCGATAGGCATTTTACTAGTTAAACACTAGTTATTTAAAATTTAAGTAAACATGATTACTGTAAGTTATTTATCAAATTATTAATTTATATAGTAAATAACATTAAAAATAATAAATATTAAAACAAAAAATCCCTGCTCATATGTAAGGTTATAATTAATTACTAATGTATATAGAAGTTGTACTAATAAGAATTTATTTCATGCAAGATAAAATATTTTTTTCAATTTAAACAGTTATACATAGAATTCAAATGGTGCATTCAATATGGCTGCCAGTTCGCAGAATATTTCTTAGATTATAATTATTATGAAGCTGATGTCATATGTTTATCAATATATTTATTGTGTAGTGTCTGTCAAATTGAAGAAGGCAAAAGCACATTATATGTTTAAATTGCAATTTCTATAACTAAGTTTTTACCAAATTTTGCTTAAAATGCAAGAAAACTAAATGTCATTGTACATATGTATTTATAAACATGATTGACAATTATACAGTATGACAAAACAAAAAGTATTTTAAACAGTAACAAATAATAGAAGCCGTTGGAAATAAACAAAACGCTAAAGAAATATCGTAGAGTGTAATATTAAAATCTTCAAAAAGTCGGATAATCAATAATTTCAAATATTTCGTTATTATTATTGTTTGTCAGTTCAACATTATCCTTGATAGTATTGAAATTATTCAACACTTCTTTCCATACAACATTTCTTGTAGCCCGATAATTTTCTGATAAAACTCTAAAGTTGTATCAACAACTTTATCAAGGAAAATGTATCAAGTTCTCAAGCAGAACTTTTAAATCTAGAAGAAACTTCATGTAACAGGTTCTCATTCTAAATATGATTATTATGTGGAGCCCCCGGGTCAAGGCCCTGCAGGTCTGTTATTGCCATGACAGCGCACAAATATAATGACTTTTTGGCTAAACCAAATGACTGCTTATTTTTGCACACTACCTAGTTTTTAAGTTTTTCTTCTAATAGCAGTTAATTATATATTCTGTATAGAAGATAATTTCAAGAATATATCATTAGGATAATAACTGCATGACTATTATTAATGGAGGGTATTATTATAAAGACCTTATCTTTAGGAAAATTACAATATTTTAATTATGCTTGCTTAATGATTCACACAGAATATATGAACAACGTTAAAAATAATAAAAATAGGAACAGTAACAAATTGTATTCATCATTAATACTATCATTATTATTATTATTATTATTATTATTATTATATCATCATTACACCTTTTGCATTTACTTCTCCACAAAACATTGTTCTAGTACATTAATAACACAACAGGTAAATTCACTTTTATGACTTCTTTTTGTAACTAACTCTTAAGTTAAAATTATATTTTACTAAAATAAACGTTTATTAAAAAGCACAAACCATAAAAAATGATGTAATCTTATGCAATGCCTTTTTAAACTAAATCCAGTCCTATTGTAATGCTTTTCATCTTTGTTACAACAATACTCAAGAAAATACAACGTCACGAAACCAAAAATAATAATCTTCAACAATTGGTTAGATCACCTCTGACCCGACTGCCGACTGATACATCGGTTTTTAAGATTACGTCTTGCATTGAGTGAGGTCAAAGGTTACGTAAGCTGTAAAATGGAGGGGAATGACAGTTATAAAGTAGTTTACAGTTAATAAAGAATTTACTTGTTCGCAGAGTAACCGACTAATGTTTTTATATCCCAAAACATCCTAAGTGATTAAGGATTGTGTCTAGTGTAGGGTTTAGTATAAAGTACAAGTAAGTAAGCATAGATTTGCTAAGCATTTATAAGCTGTTAAAGTACACTTTTTGTTAAAGTTTGGTTTAATTATATAAAAAGTACAGTATTATGTAATAAAACGGAAAAATAAATTTTAGAAAAAATAGTTTTTAGAAGAAAATTTGTTTTAATGAATGAATCACAGTAAATATTTGCTTATGGCAGCACTGCTGCTTTCACACTATATGAAGGAAAATAATCGTACAGGTATAATCATATACCTGAAATAAAACCTTCAGGTTTTAAGTTCAGTGGATTCCAAAAAAAGATTCCCTTTGTTTTCTGTTCGTGTGTGCATATCATAGACTAAACTAATTGTCTGATTTTGGCATGTAAGTACATCTTGATATTGGCCCACATTTTGAGATTATGTTTAATTTTCAAAAAAAAGTTTTTCAAAGTCTTTTTTCGGACAGAAAAACTTTCTAAAAAATAGATTTAGCTCAAACGATTTTATAAAATTTTGTTCGAACGATGTCCATTGAGTATCTTTGAAAAAAACTTAAGTGTCATTTATTTCAGCCCCAAAAATCCGTTTTAGACGATATTGAAAAGCTTAATTTCTTAAAATCGATTCATCAGGATTTGCTTAAATTTTGATGACATGATTATTCAAGGCTGAAATAATTGTAGCAAATTTTAAATTAAAGTTTATTGATCAGGAATGAATTAAAAAAATCCATCCACCATCGCAACTGTTTTTTTCTTTCAATTTACTGTTAAACTATATTATTTTCAAATTTTGTTTAATAATTTATGTTAAACTTTCAAACATGACCAAATTTTCAGCGAAATTAAATGCAAATTTTGAGAATGAGACCGCTTTTCCTTTGTTTCTGGCCAGATTTTCTTGGAAAGTAGTTGAAAATGAGGTAGTCTGGTTTTAATTGTTTTTCACCATTTATTGATAAACAGTAATAGATAAAATTTGAGAATTATTCCAACAATACTTCTAAGAAATATTTGTGAGAAAGAAAATATTATCTGTACAAGTATTAAGTAAAATTTAGTATGGTAGACGAGCAGATTTAGGGTACAAATTAAAAGAAAAAGCTTAAAACATGTAATAAAAAAATATATTTTGTTAATATGCAAAACTAGTTAAGTTCCTTTGACCCAATTCAGAAAATGTTTTCACTACAGCTACTAGCGTTAAATAACACAGATATTCCTCTTTCAAAGTTCATGTAAAGTTTTTAGCAATATGAGTGGAAAAAACCTTACAGTATTTGCTTTAATTTTTCTTAATATTAGAAAAATCATTTAAATTTTTCAAAGTACATTACTGTTTTAAAAAACATTTTGCCTTGGGTTAAAATGTATGTTAAACTATAAAACTAGATTATAAAACTATATAAAACATTATAAAACTAGATTCACTTAGATTTATTATCACTAAACACAATTTTAAAATTAAAAACAAATTTACATTAAAATTAGTTTTGTGAAAAAAGTGAAAACACAGCCTTTCTGAATCTTTCAATAAAATAACGATTGTATCTTTATATAATATTATTTCGCATACAATTATTATATTTTACTACTGTACTTAAAACAGTGACTAAAAATAACACCTAACACATAATGCTGTACTTAAAACAGTTACTAAAAATAACACCTAACACTTAATGCTGTACTTAAAACAGTTACTAAAAATAACACCTAACACTTAATGCTGTACTTAAAACAGTTTCTAAAAATAACACCTAACACTTAATGCTGTACTTAAAACAGTTTCTAAAAATAACACCTAACACTTAATGCTGTACTTAAAACAGTTTCTAAAAATAACACCTAACACTTAATGCTGTACTTAAAACAGTTACTAAAAATAACACCTAACACTTAATGCTGTACTTAAAACAGTTACTAAAAATAACACCTAACACTTAATGCTGTACTTAAAACAGTTACTAAAAATAACACCTAACACTTAATGCTCTACTTAAAACAGTTACTAAAAATAACAGCCATGACTTAGTGCTGCAGATAAAACACACAGCTACTGTGTCACTATCAAAGTCACACATTTTATTTAAAATAAGAATTAAATCCAGTAAAGATCATATAACACATATGACGAAAACTAATTTTCATGTAATATTTAAATAAGCCTACTTGAAAAATAACTATAGCATTGTTAAAATTTAGAAAATATTTCTTAGAAGTGAGCTTAATATCAATTGAATTGTATCTAATTTGTACAAAAACATGCAAAAGATAAGATGTATTGATATCTTGTTCGTGTGTGGCGGCTATTTAGTTAGGAAACATGCTTTGACCTTCCATTGACCCCAGCTTTGCTACTGGTGATTCCAATCATATGTTAGTTCAAGGTTTATTAGTTAAGATTATTGTTTCATCGTTAATAAATTTAAGCCATTTAAATTCGGATTCTTTATTTATCATTCAAAATATATAATAAATTTCTTGAATGAAATTTTAATTTTATAATTGTCAGCTATTTCTTTAAGCTGGAAGTGCTTTGTTTAACAGAAAAATGTAATTGACAAAATGATAATTTTTGATTACCTGAGAAATTTAAATCCACGTTTCCTAATCTTTGTTTAGTCAACTTGTAAGGCAGAAAACCAGCCAAGAGCATCTCTTGTTTTAATGAGTGATAGCCATAATTTTGTTTGTATTGTATGAAGTTTGCTTTAAAATTTGGAAATAAGATATACCATTGTACTTGAAAGATTATCATTTCTGATAAACAAAAGTAATGATTATATATTTTTAATAGATACTGTTAATTAATTAATTTATTAAAAAAGTAAATTATTGCTTACATAAGGAAAGTATTATAAAAACCAACACATGGGCAATTTATTGGCGCTATAAAATTGCATTACTTAACTAAAGAATGGTGTTGTTTTTTAATGCTCATGATAATTGTATCTTATTTACTTTTATTGCGTAAATAACCTGTATTGTGTAAATAATGTTTAATGCGTAAATATTTGAATGGAAGTGGTCAAGGTTACAATTAGAGCCTATATAAGACATCATAGTGTTCTTAAACAACCATTGTCATTGTTTGTTCTTAAAGACTAGCAGAAAGTATTATCGGCATGTAAGTTTTATCGGTTTATTATTTAATAAAATCTTACCTTACATTTCAGACTAGTACAACCTGTTTAATTAAAAATACATGATATATTATGTTAGTAACACTGATGTCTAAACAAATGCTGGATTAGAAAAAAATATTTATCGAGCATTATTAATATACCCTCATAAAGTAAATGAAAACATATTTATTTCACATTTGATAAAAACTTATAAATGAAAGAAATCATAAGAAAAATTACAACTTTTTTATAAAATTTACAATATTTGCTCATTAGTTATTTTCATGATTCATAACTTGTTGGTTAGAAAAAAGATATTTGAAGTGTCTCGTTCTTGAAACATATAGATAAGAATGAGTATTAACAATATACACTATAAAATTGCAAGCGTGCACACACACACACACACACACACACACACACACACACACACACACACACACACACACACACACACACACACACACACACACACACACACACACACACACACACACACACACACACACACACACACACACACACACACACACACACACACACACACACACACACACATACACATACATACATATATATATATATATATATATATATATATATATATATACACATACATATACATATACATATTTGTATGTAATATATGAAAAATGAATAATAATATATAATGAAATAATATATATAAATGAAAAATAAATAATAATTAATACATAATTTTATGTGATATTTTTATAAGTACATTAGAATTTGTTTAAATTTTATCTAATAAAGCCTTTTCAAACAGTTTATTAATACTAAATTATAAAACAGTTCCAAATAAATGTTATACTTTTTGTTGCCAAGGCAGACAAATTTAAATGGATGTAGCCTGTATATTTTTAAAACAATTACCTTTAATATTTATTCACTAATTACAAATTTCATTATTAGTACTTTTTTATACTTTTAATTGTGTCAAGAAGTTTGCCTAAATGACACCATTAAACTTTGCAACAAGTCTCTATTAACAATTATACAAACCTATTTTTGAACTATCCTAAAATGTTTACCTTGGTGAATGGCCTACTCTATTTTTGTAGTAGGTTTAAAATCGAAACCGGTACGTTATTCTCATGCCAAAACTTTTGTAGGCTACATAGAGAATGCTACAACATCTTACAAGAATGATAAGCTTATTCTTTTTACTGTAACTAACAACTAAATAGTGATTAATTGAGTGTTACTTTGAATTACGTGTACAGTTAGTTCAATTACATTATTTTTTGTGTAAAAATAGTGAACAGATTGGAAAATTACCGTTATAATAATAACAAAAGATGTTTTGAACGCTCTTGTACCTTTTGTAAGTTTTAAGTTAGTATATGCTATTATGATATAATTTAGTAGCTGTTACATGTTAAAAACAATAAATTAAAAATTTAAGTTCAGTTTGGGTATAAAATTACTGAGATTTAATTTCCATAACAAAATAAACTTTTACTGTTATTTTCTTAAATATTATCATTTTCGAAGATAATATACTGTTATACTGTATAATAAGATATAATAAATATACTGTTATTTTCGAAGATTATCATTTCTGATTAACCACAAAGTCAGTAATAGAATGCAGTACGTTATTTTGAAACCTCTGAATTAATTTTTTGTTTGTCTTCTTGGTACAGCTTCAGAATTATATACGACCATATAGATTTTAATATAATTGTATCAATATAATCTATCAATATAATTTTAATACATACTGTATATAGTTGTATATTGTTATATACAGTATTATAAAAAACTGTAATTATAAAAAATATATCAACAGATAGAGTTATTATAATATACCTCAATAATTTCACATTAAGTTCAAAAATAATGTACCACAACTGAATAATGTTTCATCAAAACATACAAAATTATATTACTTTGAAAGTTTACACTTTTAATCATTTATTTTAATTTATCATTTTATTTATTATCATTCAGTCATTTTAATTTATTATTTATTTTAATCATTTATTATTCATTATTTATTTTGTATGTAATAATAGCATTTTACGCTCACAAACATAATATTAGTGCACCAACATGACCTGCATGTTTAATATAAATTAGTGCCATTAGAAAAGGGAAATACTTCACTAGCAAATCAGCTGATTTTATAATTTTATTAGATTGAACAATAATAAGTAAATTCATGTTGTAAGAGTGTTTAAATAGTAATCAGCTGACTCAATAACAAACATTGTTGTAAGATATTGAAGTTGGTGGATCTTAGAAATCTGTCATATAAATTCTCAAAGAAAATGTGGTTAAAAAATAGGTTTGTATCACGTAATATGGTAGAATAAATAAATGAAATTTCAAAAGTATTTTTTTTATCATCTAGTATGATTAAATAAATAAACAATTTATTTACAATTTTATAATTTTCAAAATATATATTAAGTAGGGTCTAATATGAATCACATTAATATTATTTAATATAAATTATTGATAGCTAAATATATATATATATGAAAACATTTTATATTTGTCATTACAATATTACAAAAACAAACTATCATACTTGTTATGTTGTTTACTTTTACTTCAAAGTCACATTCTCAACAAATAAAAACATAAATTGTTTACCAAATACAAATATTGATGTCTACAATTTTGTTAAAACCTCAAATCTCAGAGTCAAATTTTCAAAAACTTTTATAGGAGAGGAACTATTCTCAACCTTAAAATTACCTACCCCCAATTCCTCCTCTTAAGTCTGCCTATAAAAATGAACTATTCCAATTATTTTTATGTACCTACAACAAAAAAACATTCCAAAAAGTACACTGATGGGGAAATGACAAAATGTGCTTGTCATAATGTACTCTAAATAAAGTATGGCCTACAATTTTTTTAGAAAGCACTGTAAATAAAAGGGGAAGAACAGAATATGTTTTATGTAACAGGTGATGTAAGTGAAAACTTAATGATTATACAAGTTATGTAGTTATTTTTGGCATTAATTTGTCAGTATCAATGAAAAATAATGTTTTTGATAAAATTCCAGTAAAATGTTATTTGAGGTTAATGACCCAGCCAGATAAAAAATAAAATGTCTGTACTTTTCCACAAGTAGAAACTCTATATAAGTTTTTTATCTATAAAGCACATCAATACAAAATTAGTGTTTACACTAAAGAGCACAAATTAGTACACCATAAAATATAAATACTTTTTTAAAAATACACTTATATAAAAACTACTGATCTAGCAGAAATGAACAAACATAGAAACTTATGTGGGCCTTTATTCATTTGCTGCTCAGTGTATAATATATGTGTAACCCTACATATGCTTTATTTGTAGAAGTTTAAATAATTAATCAGTTTATGCTAGTGAAAACATAGACAAGTATTAACACATTAAAATTAATGAATGTTTGTGTCATTGATTACATAATGTTTAGGCAATGAGTGAATAGGCAAGGTGCTTTTGAGTACAGGCCAAAGAATAAATTTAATACATACAGTGTTTCTGAACTCACCTATAAATTTTGGTGTGCATCTGTATAGGTTTTTTACAATATATCAAAAAAAAAGACTTTACAGTTTTATTATCGTAATCCAGTTTGTTTCAAAATGGCTGGCATTAAACATTTTAAGTTCAAAATAACTCTAAACTATTTAATTTACAAAAAAATAGAAAAAAACAGGATTTGTTTAGTAAATTTTGTGTCAAAACCAATGGTTGCTTTTATTTTTAAAATTGGGTGAAAAATGAATGAGATTTGAATTTATTGTCTTATTAAGCATGGATATACTTTTATCCTCTTTAGAATAGGCTAGTGGAACATCAAGGGGATGAATAAAGTTGTTTTAATTGGAATTTTATCTGCTTACAGTAACTGTTTATTAAAAAAACTTGTCATTTTAAAATAATTTGTGTAAATCCATGAATACAATTTATTCATTCTGTTACAATGTGCCAAAGAGGATAAAAATATGACAAAATTTGTTTTGTCATACATTTTATTAAAACATTGTTCCTGTCAGTTTTTTGCAAATAATTAATGAGTTATATCAATTTCAATGCTCCATTTTTCAACAAAATGAGTTACAGTAATAAAATTTAACTTACCATCTGAAACTAGCAATAGCAAAAATTTACAAAAAATTGGTTTTGTTCTGTATAGTCGTTTTCTTTAAAACAAATATTTTTGTTAAATATGCACCATGTAGATTAAAGTGAATTTAGTGAATTGACATTTGTGTTAATCAATGTTGTAAGAAACATTCTTGGGCCTATACACTTATATTTACAGTAAATTGTGTATAACTTTTTAGTTTTATATACCTGTTATTTTTTTAAGTTCTATACTATACTAGAACTTAAAAATATTCTGTAGGTACAGTTAGCCTAAACACTGATTTAATTTTATGATTAATGGGGATTATGTGCAATATTATATTGCAATATTAGGAATTGCATAATATTATTTAGGATTTCACCACAATACAATTATTTCACAATCCTTTACAATTATGAGGATTTCATAATTCTTTACAATTATGAGGATTTCACAATCCTTATAATTGCAATTATGCCTACACTTAAAAAATAGTTTATTGTAAAAATTATCAGTAATTTGTTACTTTCGCAATGTGTTTAACTTGATTATAAATGTTGTTAGATAAGATTATTTTGTACTATTTATTTGCCGCGCAATCTAACCACATAATTTTAGTTCTGTTTTGTGTAATGTGTAGTAGACCAGTTTCTGCGCAGACGGCATCAATTCTCAGTCGTGTAAAGTCACGTGATCGAACCGCGGTTATAAATACGACAGGACAAAGCAAGTGCAGTCTCTTTTCCTCAGTCGTAGCGTCGCAGTGGAATTTGTGTAACTCTGTTAGTGATTCAGTTAAAATGCCGGAAACCTCAGCATACATTCTCAATGGTTTTGGCCAAAATGGACACGTCGAAAATGAATCGGGAGATGAAGAATCGTTCCTTTTCACATCCGAATCGGTGGGAGAAGGCCATCCAGGTAATACAGTTATAGATTTTTTCTTTAGCTTTTAGAAAATCGTTAAATGATGCAACGCAAAACCATGTGCGCGATATGAGAATAAATTGACTAGATTTAAAGCATCTTTTCTTATACGATTTCATTTTATTGATTTTTTATTAGAAGTATGCTGGTTGTTATTAAATTTTGACGATATTAACTTAATTTACGAACTATTTTTTCCCCTAGACTAGGCCTGGTAGATGGTAAGGACTATTGTTTGCAGGCCTATTTCAGAGTAGGCATGGTCTGCTAATTTTTTGTTTAAACTCGTGAACTGACCTGGTAATTTGTTGATTAAAGTGTAGGCTTAATGGTAAAAATGAATTATAATACATTAACATTAATGTGTCAGTAAATAGGTTTGTTAATTTTAAAATAAGAAAAAAATGTGCCCTATCCATTGAAAATGAAATAACAAGGCCTGAACAAAGCATATAAAGTGAGACCTTTTTTTATGTGAAAAACTAGTTATTGCTTGTGTTTGAGATCAGCCCCATTTTATTTGCCTACAGCTAACCATACCAAAGCTGTAAAGTTCTTTTTAACTAGGTCTGCAGTAGTTCATTCAGTATCATTAGGCTTTTGTTTGCATCATGAGCATTGTTTACTATTTATTGGTCACACATTGAAAATATTTTGACTGATTTGTAACATAAATAACCTACAGGTTCTCTGTTGGACGTCATGATGTGTAGTAATGAGGTTGAGCTTAATTGTTTAGACCAATGGATAGCTTATGACAGTCATGGATCAAGGTCCATGAATGAATTAATTCTTTGAGGTGTTACATCATCCAAAGATAAATTAATGATTACAAAAAACAAAAAAGTAGTTGTATCAGTTAGATTTCTTATCAGAGACTGATCTTGATCATGCGTTTCCACCCAGTTTGTGCTGTTAGCTAACTTAAAAACATACTATTTTACTATATATAATAACCATTAATTTATAAAGGCTAGTATATATCAAACATCTGATTTTATTTTAGAAACCTTGTACAAGTCATACAAGGGTTAAAAAAACCCATTACCGTAGTCTCTTTTATATATATAAGCATATGGCTTATATGCTTATTAAACTATTAAAACTAGATTTGCTTATTTTAAAGTGCTAAATCAAGTTATTTTATTTGAGAGCTATAGAGTTGTTAAAAATACAGAATATGCTAGTTCATGGGCTATAAAATGTATAACTTGCAGCAATGAATTTTTGGAATTAGCCTACTTTATAGGTCATTAGATGTTAAATGTAGGTAGATTCTAATAGGCCTACTTTACTAGTTGTCCAGAATTTTGTTTATCTAAATTGGTTATTGTTGTTCATGGCCATTTATTATTTTAGCACTTAGCCTAAGATCCTAATAGAATTTTTTTTTTTAAACATTTTTGTTTTTTCATTTTAATAAGAATAAGGAGTAAATGTGACTTGTCATTTGTACTATAAATTTTCCTATTTTTGGTGCCAAAATGCTTTATTGCATGTCCAGTAGTAATAATCACAAAACATGAAAGTATGGAAAGTTAGGAAAAAAACTAAAATAAAAATGACCCACAAACCTACACATTCCTACTGCATGAAAATAGCGAACGGGTTTTTCATTGTGAAAACAATTAATTGCATATAATTAATAATAAAAACAATAGAAACAAAAAAAATATTGCTTTATTTGGTATATGAATATAATTCTTGAAAGATGCCGTGATTTGTAAGAAAAATTAACAACATTACTAATCCCAACTTAAACTGATAAAATGAGATTTCACAAATAAGACTGCCGTGTTTTAACAACATATTTCTGTAAGAACTATGAATGAGATTTTGATAACACATAAATACTATTTTGGGTGACTTTGGCTTAGTAAAGCTAGCATTTACCGTGTAATGTAAATGATTTTTTAATTTCAGTTAAAAATTGTATAAAATCATTAATTATCGTAAATAAAATAATCTTCCTTGGGTGTTAGTATAAATAATGTAATAATTCAAAAATAAAGCACATAATTTAAGAAAAAAATATTTAAAAAACATTGCAATTTGTAGAACAAGTGAATAGTCATAAGTAAAGTAGGCCAACATTATAAATGAAAGTAAATATATTTAAATTAATAAATAAATTTTGAAAGGAAATCTTAAAATGTATTATTTAATTTGTGAGATCTTTATTAACTGCAGCAGTAGTAATTAGAATTCAGGATTGTGACTTGTTGCTATAAAAAATAAATATGTTACTTTTGAATTTACTTCAAAATAGTTCTGAACGGTTCATGTCAGAACTAAAACACATACAAAATTGGAATTAAAAAGAGTATTTTAATGGTTTTAAGTAAATGTAGGATCTATTTTATAAACAAACTGACATGAAAATCATATGTTTAATATAGGCTACACAATAGTCAAAAATTTTGTGTACAGAAAAACTATGCTAGGTTAGGTTGGAAATGATCTTATGAAACTTCAGTTGTTGTTTTTAAAATAACTCTTAACATGGGTTTTTGTGTGATGGTATAGTTTTTTTTCAAATATGTATCTAAATAATTGATAATTTACATTATTTATTTTAGAAAGATGCCTGTGACATATACATAATCAATCTATACCTGTAACCACAGATAACCCGTTACAAAACATTTAGCACTATATTTAAATGATGTTAGAAATCACAAGACCAATTGTATTTGGTTTGTAGGTATGCAGTACTAGGTAGTAGAAAGCAATTGCTTATGTATTATTTTTTTTCGGCGAAAAACCTTTAAGGTTATAATTGCAATTGCTTATATAAAGGTCATTATATAAGAAATCTACATTATTACTGTAGATTTAAATGTCATTGTTTTTATAATTTATATCAAGATTTATTAATAATAAAGTTTTTAATGCCACCAAATAGGTTGGTAGACACAAAATAGATAAAATGGTGACTTAAAATAGGTTTTAAACAAATTAACTGAAAATTTCAGGTGAATTGAGAATAAAAATACCGTAATAGGCTATAACCTAAACCGTAATAATATTCATAGTAATTAAGAGAATCTTTCGTTTAATATAGGCTACATTATAGTCATAATTTTTTTTTTTAATAGTTTTAGTAACGAATGTAATCAAAATATTAATATTGGACAACATTTAGATTGTGAGGTTCGTGGCATTAAAATGGGTAGATCAAGGTCATTTTGTAAAGGCTGCTTTAAGATTTCACAAATTAAATTAAGTTTTTAATTTGTAGCAAGATACAGGGCAACTTACATTTGCATTTTTTTTCAGTATGCTTAAAAATGAGTAAAGTAACATCTTGAACATGATGATAATATGATGCAAAAATAAAAATTAGAGCTGGAAAGAAATTATTTTATTAATTAAAATAATTTTTTTTTAACGTCTGACTTGTGTACACTTGGGCTAATGCAGACAATGGGATGATTTATAGCGTATGAAAATGCCAAGCCCTCGCTGGGAATCGAACCTGAGTCCTTGGGATGAAAGCCTAGTACGCTATCCACTAGGCCACCGAGGCGGCAATTAAAATAATAATACACTCATAAATCATGATTTAAAAATATTTTTGTTTAATACTGAAGATGAGAACAAGGTCTCAGAAACTAATGACTGTATTGATAAGTTTTGTATTGTGTTTTTGAATTTGCAAATGGATTTGCCATATTTCATTATTATTACACTAATCAGTTTTTAAAAAATGAAGTATAAAAAATTATGTTCTTGCAATTTTCTATAAAATATTTACTTTATGTATATATTTTTTTTGAAGAAAAAAATATTTTTATTTCAGATAAAATGTGTGATCAGATCAGTGACGCTATACTAGATGCACATTTGGCTCAAGACCCTGATGCCAAAGTTGCCTGTGGTAAGTTGAATTATTGTTAAATTCTAACAAGGTATTTATTAAATTTTGAATTTATTTTTGGAATTACATGTAGGCAACTAGCTGTGTGCCACATCTCTTTATTCTTTTAATTAGTATTAAATAAAACTAAGGAATACCAAAAATAATTTTTTCCGTTTTAAAATTACAGCTTGATAGTATGGTTATTTATTCAAAAGTTTCACCGTAAGCTTTTAAAATTATTGCATGTTGAGGTTAGTTGTGTACACTTGACAAAAAGATATTACAAGTTCATGCTAACAACATTTAGCTTCTTATATGTTATGATCATGACACTATTATCAGTGTTATTCTTAGTATTTGTCTTATGTTGTATTTTAAACAGTGGGCAAGTGATAATAAGCATTCTCGTCTTATTATAAGTTACTGTATTTGAAGTTTAATAATAAAACTTTAATTTTTGGGTGTTTATTTACTTTTCAGAAACGGTGACAAAAACAGGAATGGTTTTACTTTGCGGTGAGATAACTTCTAAAGCTGTTGTGGATTACCAAAAAGTTGTCAGAGAAACTGTGAAACATATTGGATACGATGATTCGTCAAAAGGTAAAATTAAAATATTTAATATTTAGTAGTAGTAGTAGTTAATATTGGTAATACTGTATTATATCTTCTTTTACAGAATTTGTTTATATTGAACAAACAAGGAATATAGTTTTATATTTTCTTGAATGGTTATGAGTTGGTCAGTTACATTCTTTTAAAATTAATGTTATTTGGTGATACCATCATGATGTAATTTAGAAAATATTTATAACATTATTACGGAAAGAGGCCATTTTACAAATAATTATTTTAAATGTTACTTGTAAAGTGTTCAGAAACAAATATTCTGATAAATGTTTTTGCAATAACCATTGAATGCCACTTGTCCTACTGTTCAACTGAATATTAAAGAATGTAAATGCTATACAATCTTAGTATAATTTTTATTTAAAATTTAGCACTTTGCACTTTTACTATCTTAGCCTAATAACATACTTGATATCTTGTATCACAGTAGTGTGTGGATTGCAACAACTACTGGCAATCTATTGCATTTTTGTTGGCGCACACGTTCTTGACAGTAATTGTACTGCATTGTGCTGGCCAACTGCTTTTTATTTAGAACTTGCCATGAAGGAAGCAGCAGAAGCCGAGGATTTGTTGGGTAAAAATGAGAAAGTATTTCTTTTTCTCATTTTTTAGTTGTGAGAAATCTGGGTGATTAAAAAAAATTGTTGTGTGATATAAGTCAGTTACAACAGTTCGTACCTTCGAAAATCGAAAAACCAGCTTTAATGAATTGAGCTTTTTTGATATGAAGGCTGTGCATTATATAAGGTTGTCCATCCATATATAATGTATGTATTATAAATTTGTTCCTTTATTTTGCCTTCCTTTTAACAATGCTATAAGTGACTTTCTTTATCCCAAATGGGTGGGTGACCTTCCATGGCATGAGCATGCCTACGGCTGAAAATATTTAATACATAACCGCATACTAGATGCATTAGCTACTGGTGGAAGTTGCGTATGTCTTACTATTTTGCCCACTTCTTAATCGTCATTTGCAGAATGATTATCTGAGGACAAAACATTATAGAAATTAATCATTTTGTAGTATGATGTGATGTATTATGTCTTTAAACACTGGCGAAGGGAAGATGGCTGAACTGTGATCCATTTATTACAGTGATACATGATCTAGTAGTATGTTGTGAAACTTAGGCTAGTCAGGAATTTTAACATTGTCATCATTATTGGCAATTCTTAAGATTAGCTATTTACTTTTAAAAATATGGTACTACAAACATTTGTATTATAAAGGAATTAAAACAACAGTAATGGTTGTACGTTCAGTACACTATAGGCATATTAGTACTGATACCTCCATTAGATCTACAACTGTTAAGCCTAAGTTCTTATAATTTTTTTTTTTTAAATCCATATTGGATGCACATTCAAAATTTTATACAACTACATTTTTTTACTTTAATATATATTTTTTAGAAAAGTAATCTGACAGGCCTAAATCTTTTTTGTGTGACAGGTTACACAAATTTTGTGTATTATTTAGTTTTCTAACAAATTTAATGTTTCTTATTTGGTTTGTTGATTTGTAAATTAACATAAAGCGCTTCAATGTAGGCCACACAATTAAAATTTGTGCAGGCTAGGTTAGTGTTATTTCATTCCTACACCTGTTTTGTGTTGTTAGTATCCGGCATATTTCAAAGACTTGACACTTTTTCTGTTCAGATTTTTTGTCTTAAAATCTTGGTAGTTATAAAACCAAGCCCTTTTTTTGTGATAAACAAATTTGGCATTTTGGAAACTACGAACCATGATTTTCATAATAAATTGATGCTGTTAGGCTTCGACTACAGAACCTGCAATCTACTGATCGCAATGGAAGAACAGTCCCCTGATATCGCCAGTGGTGTACATGCAAATAGAGATGAAGATGCGATTGGCGCTGGCGATCAGGTATTCATTCCCATTTAAAAACTTTGGGAAACCTCGGATGTCTTGCTTCGGAACTGGCATGATATTGTTTGTCGCTGCGTTGTCTAATGTTGATTCACTGGTAGTTTGTCCTGTCCGCATTCATCTAAGAAAATGTATTTATAAGCAGCGGCTATATCACGCTAATATCATGGGCAATTAATGAATTCATACACACTGTTTTATAACTCATTGTTTATAACTCATTGCTTGAATGAAAGTGACAGTGTCTCGAAAAATGTTTACTGTAAAGTGTATAACTGTTGGTGATAATGAAAAACTTAATTTTAAAAGTTATATTGAATACAATGGGTGCATGAATTTGCTAACAAAATTATTCATTAGAAATATTTGGCGATTTTAGCCTCAAATTATTTCCAATGGTATTCTATTAATAAAAAAGTAACCAATATGCAACAGAAAACAACATACAGTTAGTATATAATAAATGTAGTCTTTTTTCATTCAGATGAAGTTGTTGTAGCAATAAGTTAACAAAATAATGACATTGGGTATTTATTAATACCAGTTAAGAATAGCTTAATATTTTTGGTACTAGACTGAATTACCAGTCGACTAGCATACAAAACTTCTTTTTTGTTACTGTGGAGTCTGTTTTCAAAAATGTAATTATTATTCAGGAGATACTTTTTAAAATTGGTCTTCGGATAGTTCTGCATAAATCAAATTAGGTACAATGGACATAGGATACATTTTCATTTATGAAAAAGATCTAATTCCTTTCTTTCTGAATTTACAGTATTTTTGCTACAGGTAATTTAAACTATAATAGAATAGCATTCTTAAAAAAATTAAAAATAAATAAATAGTGAAATTCGGCCTTAAGCTAGTTGTTCTACTTCATAGAACAACAATGATGTTTGTTCAGCCATTTTAAATGTTTGAAACACTTCTTAAAAACCATTCTTCTACGTTTAATTCTAACAATTACTACTAGAATTGTGTGAAATTCAGTACAGTATTTTAATAAGGAGTTGAATGTGACCAGCAGTTAGACTTTATAAAAAATGTATAAATATCAGATATTTTTGTTTTGTTACATATGTGGGTTAAGGCTTTGTTTTATCAAACATCATTGGACTTTATATCGAATTTAGAAGTATTAAAACATCGTTTTCCTTACTGTAGGGATTAATCAACAGAGAGCTTTTATTGTTACCAGCAATAAATATTTATGTAGAACATTCATGTAACAAATAAACATTATGGAGCGATCGTTAAAATAGAACGATTATTGGATTTTAGATTTACATAACTGTCATATCACTACGCAGTTTTTAGTAAGATTAACTTGGTTATCAATTGTTTCCACATATTTAACCTTGAACATACATAGAGAAATTAAAATCCAATTAATTTCTTAATTATAATATTTCATAATATTATTATTATTATTTATATTATTTGTGTAGGTAAAAATTTACAATTTTACAATAATCCCTTGAATTATTGTTCAACTAAGCAGTGTGTGCAATAGTTTTCTTTTGTCATTATTTTTTTCTTATTCGTGCTACTAAATAACTATGGATTTCAAGTCACTGTTACTAACAAGTATTATTTATATTGTTTGTATAAGTAAAAATTTACAATTTCGCAATAATCCCTTGAATAATCCCCCTAAGCAGGGCGTGTGCAATAGTTTTCTTTATTATTATTTTTTTTTTTTTTTGTAAAATTGTTAGTAAGTATGTTATGAAGTTTGTAGAGTTTGCAATTTCTTTTTTTTATTTTAGGCCAGAATATAGCACTGTTTTATTATTATAATTATTACTTAGCAAGACGTAAGAAAACATTGCAATAAAAGGTCGTGAGAGAAACTACTAATGTTCAGTTAAAGACAAGGAAAACATTGCTCTCGAAGCCCGAGTTGCAATCAGCAGTCTGTAACCATCGCCTTAACAATTGTCAAACATCACGATTGTTCAACTCGACTGGTAGTCGATGGTTGACTCGATTGTTTTGTTGTGCGATGGTCGATTGTCAAAACATCTCGGAATCGCACATCACTAAGTCACAGTAACCCCCCCCCACTGAATACCAATCAAACAGGTTTCTAGTAGTCCAGGTCAAACAGTCCATCACCACAAAGCAGATAAAACTGGTTTTAGGCAGTTTCAGGCATGACTTGCAATTGTAAAACATGTTTTTACATAATAAAATTGCTGATCCCAATTAAATTACGTCTATGTGTCCTGAATTTATTTTCTTTTTTTATTCAGGAGATAGAAAACCACTGCTGAGACCATCAAAGTCTCAAGATCAAATTTTATTTATGCTTAATCAAATAAATGGGATAAATAAACTGAATTGAAAAATGTTGCTATTTATTTCATTTGTAAATGTTGATCTTTTGTACTTTTTTAAATTGTTGTCTACTGAGGGACGGAATTTTTCATGAAAAATGAAAAATTTTTAATTTTCATTAGGCATCTTCGTTAACAACTCAACATAGGAACAGCTGATCAGTTAATAAAAGTTTAAAATTTGGAATAATATAATAAAAACATTTGTATAAATTCTAAGAAAGCCATTTCCGAAAAAATCTTTAAATAGTCCGTCACATTGTATTAATAATAATTGTTAATGGCGCAATTGATATTTATGTCATTATTGATCATTTAATAGTACAGGATTTCAAAGGTTAGAGTTTTACAAAATATATTTAAGGGTAAAATTAATGAAATGTCTCAAAAGCCTGAATCATTTAACATTAAGAATGATATTGATGTTAATATTAGCTAACTCACTTGGATAACAAATAACAGAGGTGATTTTTTGATTTGACATTACGGATAGTGAAAAATAGATTTCTGGAAATATGTTTTGTGGTAGTTCAGAAAGATTGTTCATTATTGTTAAAAGTGAAGTGAATTCGATGGGTGATGATTACGTTTTGGTTTTTTGCTTTTAAACAACATAAAAATTCAAGTGAAATTTGACAAGCAAATCTTAACAAATATAATTAAATGGCAAATGTTTCCTTTTTTGTAATCAATATATCTAATGTTAGGTTTTTGTGTGCGTGTGTAATTTTATCAAACTAGATTGGTATCTAATATTTATTTTAAATGAAATTTCTGCTTTGAGTATACTTTTATGCTTATACATTGTTGTACTATTATTGTAATATCATGCAATTATTTATACTACAAAACATAACAAAAGTCAACTGAAGCAATTCTTCCACAGGCTAAGCGTTCAATGCAAGAATGTTGAACGATTGTTTCACTTGGATAAAGTTTAGGTTTATAAAAATGTGATTAGACATGTTATAATCATATTTACTGATCTGTTAACCTTGTTTTCAAAACTTGTAGTTTTGGGCAGCAATGGACATCATCAGGGCATGTATAACATAATTAAAACATAGTTGTTAAAGTATATATTATATTCTTGAAGATGTGAAATAACATATAACATGTATCATATTGCACTACTAATTGACACTCTTTTTTTTTTGTTATTTTATGTCCTCTACAATGAGTAACTTATATTTTAATGTCTATGTTTTGTATGTCTTAATGACTGACCATTGCTTACCAAAGTTGCAGGATTACTGGACGTAACTGTAAGGATGTTACTTGTAATTGCTGTAGGCTATGATGGAGCTGACACTACATTATTGAACTACTTCATTTTTATATTTGCGTTAAAATTGTTGTAACATTTCAATAATGGGAGAGTAGCTTAGCCTCTGTAAGGGGCTCAAACACCTGGTTTTTTAGGGTTCGGTAAAATATGGTTTCAGTCCTGAACCAGGACTAGAGTATTCGTAGAGCTGGTAAGGAAAGAATATATCCTATACAGGATTAGATATAGGCCAAAGTATGTTTAGTGTACAATTCAACAAACCAAACCAAGTTTACGATCAATGTTATTGATCTTGTGAAGTGTTGTGTAAGAGTAAATCCTGTAACAGGATGATACATGTCTTGGTTGCATAAATAAATACGGTACTTTTCCTTTCACTTTGTTGGGGTAAAATCGTAAGCTACAGTTTGTGTGCAATGGTTTCGCTTTAGGTTTTGATTACAAGACCTGCGCTGTGATGGTAGTGTTGGACCAACAGTCACCAAACATT
The DNA here is from genome assembly GCA_022606455.1 of Callitettix versicolor. Classification (NCBI taxonomy): domain Eukaryota; kingdom Metazoa; phylum Arthropoda; class Insecta; order Hemiptera; family Cercopidae; genus Callitettix; species Callitettix versicolor. Next base: position 95,608,111 of record CM040183.1, on the reverse strand, counting down.
GCCGCTGGTGTACACGAGAATAAATCCGATGAAGAGTTGGGGGCTGGAGACCAGGTGAAACTATTTACTTTTACTGAATTGGTTTTTTCCGGTTTTAGTTGCTCTACAATTGTTTTTGTCTCAGTTTGGCCAGCTTGTTAACACCGTCCACATTCCCAATGCATTAAATGAATAATCGTAGCAAAAAAAAGACGTGATAAAAGTCAATTTCAAATATTTTTTTGTCTTACACATTTTTGACATTTTTTTCACTAATCATAATCACCATTAAAATCTGCATATATTAGCATTTTAAACTTTCAGATTATAAAGATTGTCAGGTTTATTTGATTATTTAAAGTGCTTCCTTATACTGATTACTTTGGTGAAGTCGAATCTTCAAAAAAGAGTAAAGTGAAAAAGTTATAAATGTTTAAGGTGTGGATCCAGAGGTCAGGGCGTATCAAGAAGGCTTCACCCACAACTCATTTTACAATAAGAATGTGTTAGCAATTCAAAATTTTTTTAAAATGTAAGAAACATGCTGCTGTACGTCTTTTTTTAGAATCAACCAATTAGGGTTAATGTTTTCATTAGAAGCAAGTATTTGTTTGTTTGTTTTTTAAAGTGTTGTCAGTTTGGAATTTATAACACCTAAAAAATGTACTTACAGATAAAATTATTATTTCATTTGTATGTCACAAACACAATTGAATCTTGAAATTTGTTGTCTGATTTTAATAACACTATAAAAATAAATAAATTTATATTCTAAACGTAAAGGCCGGTTAAGCTGACAAGATAAAATAATAGTAACGCAACTAAAATTGTGCAGTGTGTTGGAAATACTGGTACAGTATAGATCCAGACATACTCATATAGAAAAAATCAACTTAAAAATGTGTTGACGCATGTTGGTGGGGTGGATAACACCCAGTTTGTGAATGGTGCTTGGTTGGCACAAATTATAGTAATATGTCGATAACAAGCTCTAGGCTTGAGGTTAGACAGCTTTTGTACTGTTTTTTGGGTGCTTTACCTGTCATGACATGATAGCTTTTATTGGAACTAAATGATTGGACATGTCCAAGTTCAGCTGAACAGAGAAGAAAATGCAGAAGCTTTTAGAACAGTTGGTACAAGTGGAATTTTTTCATCCAAAGTAGAATCAGTTGATTTGATGTTGTGAAGTGTCTTGTTTAAATTTTTTTTAATATATTAGTTAACCAGTGCTGCGTTGGGATCTAACCCAATTCTCTATTCTTTGTGAAACAATATTATTATATCGGCTGTACTGTCATTGTGGTGTGTCATTATTCATTTCTGTGATGTCAAAAAATAAATGAATATGTAACCCCTTCCTGTATTTGGTGCTGAGGTGTTATCCGTTTTCAAAGCCTATGTTCTTCCTTATCAATCTTTGTTAATCCAGAAGGTGCATCTTCTTAATGGAAGTATTTGTGATGAAATTTTACATGGTAAATTTTTTTTTGCTATTTTCAAAAGTTTTTTTTTGCATTGAGATTATCAGCTGGACTTTGATGTACCATCTTGTCTCCTGAAATGTGACTAATTCTTAAGTAATTATAAGGTTTCATCTTTCTATACTCAACATTTAATTAAGTTTTTTTATTCATTTGATCCAGATATTTGCAATAACACTGGCTGGCCTTACAGTTTCTTAAGCAAATTGAATGTTTTACTTCTTTCTGCAAATACTGATTTTGTGAAATAAGATTTCTTTTGCATTTTGGACTGCATTTGATACGAAACAGCTGATTTTCATTTTTCAATTTTTTTTAAAGAATATCATTTAAATATTCCACATATTAGATTTCTACAAACTTTTATCACATTTTTTCCTCAAAAGTTGACTGGAACATTTTGGTAATAATTAAAACTAAACAATTGAGGGAGAAAATTACTTTTTAATTAATTTAAATGGGAAATATATCTTCTGTGTTTTCTTCTCTTTGCTTCAGGCTTGCATGTCTTACCATAAAGAGTATTACAATATTATATTTAAAAAGTAAATAATGTAGAACTTATTTATTGTTTTAATTTTTTTTTTAATTATAAAAAATATTTTTATATAAGATACTTTATCTTAAAAAATAATTTATTAATTTGTTTTCACAGCCAAATAATGTAAAAATAATTGTTTATCATTGTTGACAAAGAATTGTTACATAATGTGTTTCAACGCTCAGTGAATATCGTTTACTAAAATAACCTACTCTCTTAAAAATACGTTGAGGCGATATAATAGGCTACTTAATGATCGTTAGCGTCAATAGCCGACAGTACTGTTAAATAAACCATATTCTTTGTTATTTCTTTAAGATTAATTCTAAACTGTAGTTGGATAATTCAGAACTTTTTGATTTTCATAAGTTAAATATAAACCTACAGTTTAATAACTTGGCTTAGATAAGATAAGGAGAGGTGAATATATTTCAACACATTGTCGTTTGTACTAGAACTGCGCCCAAGCAATGTGATGTGATTGCATGGCGTTTATTACTGAGCCGTTAGCAGGCTTTGATTTTTTTCCTAATATTGTCTTACAGTGTTTTTCTGCTGTGTTGTAATCTATTTCTAACTGGAGAGATAAATTAAATTTGCTTAATTTTGATAACCTCTAACATAGATTGGTTTTTGTTTACCGGTGTTTTATTTTTTGCGGAAAAAACCATAATAAATTAGATTATTGAGAAGCTAAATGGACCAGTGCTTTGATGGTCCACTGCATAACAAAAAAATGTTTTTTTTTAAGAAGTCTCTTTGTCAATGTCTAAACATTATAAAGACAAACTTTTAATGTTCAGTGTCTATAATTATTGTGCAAAACCCTTTAAACTAAAGGGTGATGCACTTTACACTTGAGATCTTTCAATTTTAGACTTTTTAAAATATATTTATAACACATATCACATAAAATTTGGCCCCCATTTTGTTTGACCTGTTCGAGTGAGTCGTGTTCTGCTGAAGGTATTCAGTTGATTTTTTTTTGTCATTTAATGGTAGGTAATCGACATAAAATTTGGAAAAATCTGTATCAGTCGTGTTTTGAATGTCAGCTTTTTGCTGAGTTTGTGCACAGTGCTGATGTTTCCATTCCAAAAGTCTTTTTTGTAAATACTTTAGATTAAAGAAGTTTTGTGTGAAAAACAAATATATTTGTCTTCTGTTGTAAAACATGCAGATTTACCTTAATTTCTACGTTACGGAGTTTGCAGGCCATCTGTTGCCAAATTAATGTGTCAATAATAATATAATTTTATACTGACTTCTTTCTGAATCTGCAGTACAAAAAGACATTGTGTTTTCTTTGTCTAGGATGTGGCTTGTAAAAATAAGGAAACTTTTTTGTCTGAGGCATGCTTTGTCTCCTTAAAAAGAAAAAAAAACTTGATTGTTTTTAGTGGCTTAATGCAGTAGGCAGGCTAGGCTACACTGGGTTGTTTTATACCTGGTAATTGTATAATTTGTGCAAATACTATTAACTAATCAGTGATCACAATAAATTGCTTAGATATTTTAGTTAAAGGACAATGTGTTGAAATATTGGAGAATATTCTGTCTGTGTTGTATTTAAGGAGACATACACTTTTAATTGACAATTTTAGTTCTGAAACTGTTTTTCTGTAATTATTAATTCTGTAAACAGGGACTAATGTTTGGTTATGCCACGGATGAAACCGAAGAATGCATGCCACTCACAGTCGTTATCGCACATAAATTGAATCAGAAAATTGCCGATCTCAGAAGAAGTGGAGAGTTCTGGTGGGCACGTCCGGATACCAAGACACAAGTAAGTTGTAGTAAAAAGTGTTTGTGAATTCAGTATTTTGTGTATGTTTAGCTAATAAAGTTCGAGAGACTAAATGAGTTTTACCCATTCTGAAAATTATATTTTACCTGTTACAAGGATAACAATAATCACGGTTAATGTTTGAATGTTGAGGGGGAAATTCCACACAATATTTTGTTTGGTGCATTATTAAAATATTTGTAAAACTAATTAAAACCTAGTGGGTTTGTAAACAATTTTTTGTTATTAAACCTTACTTAAAACTAAATTAAAGATTTAATTTTCTACTTGTGTGAAATGTTAATGCAAAAAAAAATATTTTGAAAATTTAATTGCTGAATATTTGTTTTTAGTCATACCAAGTGAAAAAAAAGTTTTTTATTGTGTAGTATTGTCTGTGTACATTACTGGAGCTTAAATGAATTAATCAATAAGATTCCAAAATTGTTCTGAGTTATCTGGAAATTTAAGTTTAAGGGGTTCTCTATTAAAATATTGTAGTACAGTGGTCGAGCAATGAATTCTTTATCAGTCAAATTTTTATTGAAATAAGAAACGGTTATGGTGTTTATTGCATGATGTTTATGTATTTGCTACTCTTGATTTTCTATGATTAGTATATTTATCTGAAAAATAAATACCACTAAAATCTGTACCATCATTTGCAAATTATTAAAAAAATTCTTTTATTATTATTGCAAGTATTGAAATTTTCAGAGATTAGAAAATTAAACGTAATTGTGTCTATATTGGTAGATCGAAGCGTATCTAAATGCTGCCCTGAAATGCTTATAGGTAACCTGCGAGTATTACTTCACACAAGGAGCCTGCATTCCAATCCGAGTTCACACAGTCGTTGTCTCTGTCCAGCATTCTGAAAAGATTTCACTCGAAGACCTCAGGACAGAAGTACACGAGAAAGTTATCAAGTCTGTCATTCCTGCTAAGTACTTGGACGCCAAAACTATTGTTCACATTAATCCTTGTGGAACATTCGTCGTAGGTGGACCTCAGGTTAGTGTGCGTGTTAGCTACGCAAGTGTTTCGTGTAGTCTTCTCATTATTACAGCATTTTATGGAGTAAAAGGCGCTACAGGCTATAAGGTTAATTTTTAAGCAATTTTTATTATTAGATTGTAATGCCAGACTAAAAAAAAATCTTAATATATTTTAATTTTTTCCATTATGAAATTTGCTACTAACAAAAATGTACCATTTACCGATAACACAAGTCACTTTCAAATTCACTGATACCGTACATAGCAGTGATGTATCAGGCTAAAGAGTGTTCTAGATTTTTGTAATGGCAGGGTGGGAGGGAGACGGTGTTAGCAAGCTTGTGAATCCCCACAACTCATGTTCGCCGTATCAGTGCACCACTGCTGCCAGTTGAATCCAGTGTTAATAAATAATTAATATTTTTATGTTAATTTTGAGTATAATGCACCTGAATTTTAGACAATTTTTCAAAAAAAAAGGTGCTTATAGTTGTAAAATACGGTGTGTAGGACTGAGAACATAAAGAAAATAACGTTTTTAAGAAAGACAAAACAATTTCAATTGAAAAACAGTCGAAGTCCTTTTAATCAACATTCACGAGTCCGAACCCATAATCGGATAACAGAAAAGTGAGAAAAACAGAAAATAGCCTATTAAATACTTACAGTAAATGTTATACAAATGCTGTGTTATCAGTTTTGATTCGTTTTGTGTGTAATAACCTTGAATGGCTTTTTACTTCGGTGCCAGTCAGCTGTTATTTCGACATGGAACTCAGCACTTAGAAGGTTCACTGATTACACATCAGTTTCAGGACACACATATTATAAAAAAACTTCCGTAATGCCTAAAACTTCAATACCTAAAAGTACAAATCTGAAGTTATTTTGGTTATTGTATTTTTTGTAAGTGTTGGAAAAAGTTTGAATTTTTTCTCTTTTCTATTTTGAAAAATTAAATCCCATGTGTTATATGTTCTATCTTACTGGAAGTGTATTTAACCATTTTAAATTGATATTATTTTAAGTAAGCAGAAACAATTGATAAAAGTAAATAGTAAATTTTGCAACTGGAGTTGTTCTAGATCTTGTTTAATAAAATCTCTGTGATGGTTTATACAATTGGTACTTCTGTAATATTCGTTGAAGACAGAGTAAATCTGAGAGATATAAGATTTATTATATTCATTGGTTATTATTAATAATTATTAATGGCTTTAACAATTTTTCATTTTTATAATACAAATTATACATTACCTCTACAATTGTTATTATAAATGACATTACTTCTAAAAACATACAATATGTTTGTTGTGTCAGATAAGTAGGTTTTCTTTGTATGTTTATTTTTTAAATTTTTATTACAATAGCAGTTAACTTCTTGTCCAGCGTAAAAACATTGAAGCCACAAATCTTATTTTTAATTATCACATAGTACTTCTAATTTCATCAAAGCGATAATGTTTTTAGTATCATAGGTGAACTATAGTGATCAAGTAAAAATTTTATATGATTTAATTTTTAAAAGAGCCAAAACCAAAAGCTGTTCATGTCTAAATTTGATATGTGAAGAAACAAATGGGCTATGAAAAATAGTTAATACAATACTGATTAACATGCTTCTTTGTGTTTATAATCTAAACATTGAGTACACACACACACACAGTTTGTAGCTGCTTGCTAATTTGATAAGTTAGTAAAACTTATCTTAATTATGTTTATTAAAATTGGTACTTGTGATATCTTTAGAGATGAACAGTTTGAGCTGAGAGCTAAACATTTAATAATAAATAAAGAAAAACATTACACAAGTTTTATCATATTTAGTTCTTTCTACACAAAAATCTGTTTCAAAAGCTTAAGACAAAAGAACTGGAAAATTTACCTAATTTCCAAATTGGTTAATAGGATTAAGTCATTGTAGGAAATTTGGAGTACAAGAAAACATACCTGACAGCAGTCAAAATTTATATATATATATTTATAACCGAACCATAAATTCTTTACCAATTAAAATTTGTTACACTGATTTTGCGCCATGACTCTTCATATATGACCAAAACGAGCGAAATCTAGTAAACCCATGTTGATAATTTTGTCCCTATTTTTACTGCTTTTGTTTAGCTGTCTTGGAATCAGATTTTTGGGTTAACATAGCCGATCCGTATGCTGTGTGTATTTATGGATTACATTCGAGTAAAATTACTAAAGTTGGTTTTGATGAGTTTAGGTTTTTACAGGTCTTGTGATCTGGGCAACCAGGACACAGGCATGCCAGTGATGTTGACATACAAAACTTTTTATCACTCAAGCCACAAATAGTTTATAGTGTGTAATATGTGGCTTGTTTATAGGGAGATGCAGGACTCACAGGACGGAAAATCATTGTTGACACTTACGGAGGGTGGGGCGCGCATGGTGGAGGTGCATTTTCCGGTAAGGATTTCACCAAAGTGGACAGAAGCGCTGCGTACGCTGCTCGTTGGGTCGCTAAATCCTTAGTTAAAGCGGGGCTTTGCAAGCGTTGCTTGGTTCAAGTAAGTATTATGGAAGATATGGTTTGTTGTCATTTTCATGATGACAGAAGTTTGCCTGTTGTATAAAATCTACTGCTTTTATAACTTCCAAATGTTATAAAATAAACATTTAGTACTATAAGGTCAACTGTTCAAGCAATTATGTTTGAACATGTATCAAATGTTAACCCTTTGTGGTCGGTGATGTTAAAGGGAGTGATGATCGTCATCTCAACTCGGACTAGTTTACACAGGTACTTTTGGTGCAGCTCGACGACTGACCTATCCGTAGTGACCCTATGTTCAAGCACTATTTTTTTTCTTATAAAATGTTGATAGAGGTTATATACTTGGGAAGTGCTGCAATCTATCGGGGAATAACTGATCTAATTGAGAGTCATTAACTCGGCTTTTGTGGTACAACTGTTACTTTATTTTGAAAGATTTATATATTATTATTATAAACAATTTTTAATAAATATTGATCATTGTACATACAGTAAAGCTACAGTGCTACAGAATTTGCATATGTTTTTATGATTTTGTGGAATTTATTTTGTATAAATAAAATGCATAAACTGCAACAAAATAAAATCATATAAAGCTGCTGCTTCTTTGTACATGGCTTTAGGTTTAATTTGAATTATGTTATTTATCAGGTGTCATATGCTATTGGAGTCGCAGAACCTATTGCCATTACATTGTTTGACTACGGCACAGCAACCAAATCGCACAAGGAATTATTGAATATTGTCAGAAAGAATTTTGACTTGAGACCCGGTAAAATTGTCAGGTAAGGATTCAGAGCTTGAAAACTAGTTGGGTTTTTGATAGCGCCTATATTTAAAGCCAGAAAATACGATAAAAACATCAGTGTTAGCAGAAGTAGTTAAGCTTTATTCATAGGAAAGTTTAAATTTCATACAATACAATGATGACGATGATGTTAACTTACAAGTTAACATTTTGTTAAGAATATTTAATTACGGGAAATAGTGTTAAATTTTTTATAGCTAAAGTTTAGTAATGTCCCGCCTCCTTCTCCTGAGAAAATAAAGTACAGTGAAACTTCTCTCAAAAAGCAAACATTTTTGTATTCTCTGAATTTGCATGTTAATGCATGAAACAGCTGTCAACTGCTTTAATTTTGACATTACAAATTTAAACAAGATTTGTAAATTGTAATTTCATTATAAATATTACAGGGATCTCAACCTACGCAATCCTATTTACCAGAAGACCAGCACATACGGACATTTTGGCCGTGATATTTTCCCATGGGAACAGCCCAAGAAGTTGATCCACTGATGTTCACCTCCACCGTGTAAGCGACCTCGCTGCACTTCACCTCCATTAAACCTTTCGACTACAGAGTGATGCTAAAAGACAACCCTTCGTTCTTCTTATCATATTTACCTACAAGTGTCTAGCTGTATATACACGTACATATATACAAAACCAAAAATGTCATTTTTCATTGTTGTGTTGGTGTTGGTCAACCTGTAAATAGTTTTGTGTCTTACTGAACTTTATTTTCTATATTTTAACAGATTTATGAATTCTTTTTTTATTTTTTAGTTTTAGGTAGCTTACATTTTTTTAGGGAGTTGAGTGAGAATGGTGATCTGACATTTTACGCATCCTTACTAGTTGCATGTCCTTAACATAACATGTTCTCATACACTTAATGTACTTAAACGGAGAACGCAATTTCGTTTTTGTTCTATTTAGCCTAGTTTAGTACGTAACATGGTATAACAAATGCGTTTATTACTTAGAACACTTGTTACAAAAGTTATTGTAGTAAAAAAGTGCTGACATTTGCTGAGCAAACTGAACCTAACAGGGCGAGCAGATTTCATTCGCAAGCTGAGAAATCGTTTTAGTCTTCGTACGAACAGATCACAGTTGAGGATTTTCGACTGTCAATATTGTACTGATATTCTGTACAACTTGTGTTGTGTTTACTTAAAAGAATTGGAAAAGAGCTTTTTTGTAAACACTCCGTTCTGCAGCGTATGAAGACTTCAGTCTTGTATTTGCCGTTACTATTTTTTTTTTTTTTTTTTTTTTTTTAAGAAAGTACTTTGTCTTTTATCTGTGTATTTATATTTGTATTGTTCTGAAGGACTTTTTATGTTCTCACATTTATAATTGAATAAATAAAGACATAATTGACGGCAATAGTTTTCTTTTACCTTGCAACCAGCCGCAACATTTGGTACAAGCATTATCTTACAGGTGGTTTAACTGAATAATACTACCAACAATTTTATAAAGATATAACATGTTTATTTCATATATAAACTTCACATATTTACATGGGCTTTACAAAAATTAGCATATCTTTGCCTAATGGAATATTCATTCGTTTATTACTTATATTTATAGTGATTTTACTGAAATTAAAACATCTGGATCAATTCAAGATATTTGTGTGTTTTAACCAAGAATAACAGATAAAACTAATAAAATTTCTAAAGAATTATATTTTTGTCTGATATAAATATTTAGGGATTGGGGGGAGTATTTATTAATTTTTGAAAATTTTATTTAACTTTATTTTTAGTAATTACATTTGGTAACAATAAAATACAATTTATAACTGTTTTAACAAAATTTAGATAACTAAGTTTTATATAGTAGATGAATTGCATTACTCTGAAAAAAATAGATATTTTTATGTACTTACTACAACAGTAAAATGTATAATTTTGACTAGTAATGTTTTGTTAGAACGTCTTGTTCAATATTTTTGAATAACATGGAAGTAAGATATCTTCAGTGTGTTTACCATCAGCAAATTTATTTGTGATCATTATTATGCAAACCTTTTGACTGATAGGCTTGGATCTGGCTCAGGAAGTGAAGAAGAAAGAAAGATTGTAACCATAATGAACAAGAATAAATGGTTGTTTATGAGTATGGGAGGTTATTTCCTAATGCAACTATTTGTGAGATCTTAATGGCAATAAAAACACCTCAGCTGAAATAGTATTATCGAAGGAACACCTCGAGTATGAAGTCAAGTTGTCAGGGTAAACATGTTATCCTGTATGGTTAGTTTAGACAAAAGGAATGTGGTAAGAAAGTAATGTTCTTGTGTGCTCTATGGAGAACATTAGACATATGATGAACGTATAACCAAATGTAATCTGTTCGATATGTTCATAACCATTTTCATATTGAAGTATTGAAACAAGTTCACTGCTGTGTGAAAATTTTAAATAATTAAAATGTATAATAATGGAGTTTGTTTATAGACGGTAAGTCCTTTTTCCACCTTGTAAATGTTTTCTGTTATCACATTTCTACCGAACAAAACATTCCTTAATAATTATTGATTTTTAGTTTATTTTCTACGCTATACAGATACCTAGTTAAATATTTTATTTTTTTTATATTCAGTAGTAAATATTTTGTTTTTTCATTGTTTCAACAATTAACAAAAAGTATTTGTGCTTGTTTCTTGTGTTGGAACAAGCTATCCAATGAAGCAAAAAAAAAAGACTTAAGCAAAGTACTGCATTTTTTAGTAAAACAATAATTCACACTATTAAAATGTAGCAAAATTATTTGTAAATATAATCACAAATTGTAGTAAACTTAAAAAATACATACTGACAATTATTATAAACATGTAATTAAATCATTAGTTAAAAAAAAGAAGCATTAACTTTGGGAACATTGTTGTGAATAAAAAAAATCTACATAGAAATAAAATACACAATAAATAATTATAATTTCTCATACTTAGTTTTACTACTCATATAAAAATACTATACATTCTATATTTCTACCAACAGAACAATAAATAATTGATAATTTTATTACTTTGGCATTAGGTAAATAAACAGAAATATACATTATGCAATATACAATAAACACTAGTACTATTTATACAAAATTTCCAAACTTGATGTTTGCAACACAGACCTGTATTTTTTTTTATTTTAAGAAAAAATATATTTGAAGGTATGTACCAGGGATTCAGCAAATTTGTATAAAATATCATGAAACTTTTGTATGATTCTACCAAGAAAAATAGCAATTATTTAAATGGATAAATATAACCTAGTATTATAACTTATCTACAGTTTTATAATAGAGGTAACAGTCATTTCAGAGGTATGCAAGTTAGTTGTGTTGTAACCCGTTTGGAAGCAGTATTATGTGTTAAGACTTAATACTTGATCAGCAATTCTCAACTGGGAATTGTTTGCTTAACGCAGAAGTGGTGGTGCTTGGATAGCTCAAAATACTGTTAAATATTCTCAAACGGAACAGAAGAAATCATCTGTGGACAAAACAGATGACCAAAAATTAGAAGATAAAACTGGAGATTCAAGTCAAATTTAATTATTTAGGTCTTTCTAAAAAAAAATTTTTACTGGGACCATGTTAAAAAAAAGTTCTACTTTTTATTAAAGAACATTAAATATTTTGTGAGTATTCGGTTAAAAATGGTAACCTGATGTAAAACTATTCGAATATATACGGAGTCAGTTGCATAGTAACAACTCACCAATTCTTATTGGTACGCCAAGAATTGCAGTGGCAGTCTTTGGTTGGGCTTGGGAATATGACCAAAGAAAGTTGATTTTGGAAATTAAACGAAGACATGAAATGGCACATTTGTTTCTACACAAAATCAGAAAAAAATCTGTGTAACACTATTCTGTAAATTCCGTATTGAAGTAACTTTGTTGGTGTTCGTACTTAGTGAAGGTAAAATTGCAGAATGAAGTCATTTAAAAATGTTTCAAAGCTGAAAACTGTCAGTTACTTCTCTCGCAACTTTGACAATGAAGAAATGTTTTTAGTACTATTCGATAAATAAAAAGATGACAATTACTAGTAATTAAGTTCAACTACAACCATATTTACTAAAAAAATAATTTTCATTTCAGAACATTTATGAATCACTAAAATTTATCTGGGAATCTAAAACACTTTGGAATGATATTGTATATTTATTTATTACTTTAATATTTCCAGTTCTGGTGTCAACAATAAGTCTAGAACTAAAACATTGCAAATCTAAATATACTTGATCAATCTTTTCTCTCGGCTAAGTATTGTGTGACGTAACTTCTTGTAGGACTTTCTATAAGTATTGCTTTACCGGCATTTCTGCGTTGTTTGTTTTTCGCTGTATTGTGGTTGGCTGATGATAAAGAGCTAGAACTTACCCCAGAATCGCTGGACTTCTCACTTAAAGTCGAGCAATTTCTCGGCTGACCAGGATTACCGCTCTCACAACTTAAATCACTTCCGATATATTTGACGACACCTACTTTTTCAACAATCGTATCGCTGGGCGGTTTATTGTTGAAAACGTTCATTTCAAGAGTATTTTTGGCACGGACTAGTGGAATGTTTGGTAAGTAGTTCTGCTGCATTAGTTCAGCCATCTCCTTACAGTTGACGGGCTGGGGATTCGAAGTGCAGTCCGATGTGTTGACGTCCGTCCCCAGGTTGTTCGCTGGTAGTTCGGTGTCACCCATGTTACTTCCATGCTTAGTGTAGTGGTTTTCATCTGGACTGCTTCCGTCTTCATCAGGAGCTAAAGTCAGAAATAAGAAATACTGTTTGTAAGCAACCCAAAGTTTTATATAACAAAAGTGCTAGGAAGGTATATTTTAAACCTACATTAAATGTTCTAATAGATAGTTTTATGGCAAATGCTACTGCAAAAGATTTTGTTGACTGATATTAAATTACAATACACTGAAATATAACTGAATAAAAACATAAAATTCAAATCTTTAAAATCATGTTTTATTATTTCATTAATTTTTTTTTACCTACAAATTATTGTTAAAATGGAATTTATATATTTGAGTAAGCAAACAATATTTTGTTTGTCAGTTCGTCCTTCCATTTTGTGATTTAACGTATAAGTCTTAAAGTGACCGAATTTAGAGAGCTGCATGTCTAATTGCCAACAACTACAAGGTTTGAGTTAGTTATTCTTTAAATCTTTGCACAAGTCACTAACAGCAAGTTCTTACATTCATATTCATTGAGAACTTGAACAGCTGCTAAAATTTTCGCTCTTTCTTGAAGATCGATGATTCCAAGGTGATCCAGGTCTTTCTCTTCAATATCACAAAAAGCATCAAGATCTTCGTAACCATTCAAAACAAACAGCGACATGTGTTCCTGGTTAAAAAAATATATAAATATAACACTCCTAACTTGCAATTCATTACTGATTAAATGTAAAAATAATAGTAAAGATTCTACTTCAAGGAAGACCAGGAAACAAAATTAGAACAGCTTCCTAAGTGATGGGATTTATGGCGAGTGTTATTCTTGATTTTTTAAAATTTTATTGTATAAATTAAAAGTTATTGTGACAACGAAAAAACTTTATAGGGTATATTGATTTTTGATTGGATATCTGTATGTTTATGTGGATTTACACATTGATTTAATAAATTGACTGATTTTGATAAAATACATAGTTTGCCATCTTGAGATCAGAGAGCACAGGGTAGATGTGGCGTCTCCGAACTACAACTGCACATCTCAAGGTTATTGCTATTGCCTCACCCTTTCTGTTAACTTTTGAGCCGTCATCCTGATTAGTCTTCACTGGCATACAATATGGGTAAATATTTTAATGTTTAACTGGCATAAAAAAAAATGTTTGGACCATTTGTATTTTTTCAAAAATTGGGATAAAAACCCAAAAATGAACAAAAACTATATTGTTATTAAAATTGGCAAAATTTTGATCAAATTTTCTTTTTTTTTATTTTAGTCGTACTTACTTAAAAATGTGTACTATAACTCATAATAATAAATAACACAGTAGTATTATTTACTTATACATTTTTCAAAAACTGCCATTTTTCAAGAAAAAAACAGTATTTTATACCACAAAAATTATTTAAACAAAATTTCTCAATCAATTTCTTCTCTTTCGAAGAAATAAACAATACCTCCATTTGTATGGTACGAAGCATTTGTTCCAACGTCTGAGGCCTGTGTTTTGATTGTGGAGGCCTAGGACGCAAGGAAGACTCAGACAAAAGTTGAACATTGATAAATTTGAACTGGCCAACTCTATTGTGGACACGTCCTCTCCAAAGCCCGCTAGCATTCATTGATAACACATCAATTATATCTCCTTTCTGTAAAAATGTAAACTTTTGTACAAACATTGTATTTTGAGATATAAACATGCAAGATTCATACGGAAGTAAGACTAATGATTGATTATTAATTGTATTGAATAAATCAAATTATTTCCACTGAGGCATCTACAGAAGATTCGGCCACTTTATCCTAACCACACAGATATTCTAGGAGAACTACTTTGACTAACAGCGAGTCGCCTGGATTTCGGATACTGGTTCGTACTATAAGCTGCTTCATATTGCAAGTGAAATACTTCAGGTTAACTTTGGATTTCCTTTGCAACATAATCACTTTATAAAATTACTGACTGTGTAGTGAATAACAATGAAGTTATAAAACCAAGTGCACAGTTACTGCGCAGAAGTTGGATAATTTAATCATTTTTAACATTCCAAGAAATACAAAAAAAACTTTAACATTAATTTTACTAGGAAAATGTTTATTTTGATCAATGAAGTAATATTAACTGTAGATTTTCGTAATCTCAAATCTTACTAACTCTGATGCACTTGGCAATCTGCATAGACTAAACAGTTTACCTAACCTGGATAGGCATTTAATGTAAGCCTATCAAAGTAGGAAAAAAAAATTTTTTTTTTAAGTTTCAAATTTCTCTATAATTTAAAGAAAACTTTTTTGTGAATTTTGATAACAGGTTCTGTGTGCATGTGATAAAAATTGCACATGATTAACCTATAGAATATGAACAAATTTTTATTGCAGAACTGTAATTAGACATCATGCAAAAAACTTCAACCTGCAGTGTTTGCATGGTTTAGCGTGTCTAATATGTTTCTTGGCTAAGTAGTGCTTCTGAATCATTTATTAAAAAAAAAAATTAAAATTAATGAAGCCCCTCCTCTAACCCCCCCCCCAACACACACACACACATATATATATATATAACCACTCACTGGATGGAATTCTCGTTCTTGGCTTAAATCACTGGTACATAAAATATTAAAATTAAATACACCATAGCGCTGAACCTATTATTATGTTTAATTCAATACAAAATTATTTATGGCTCACAACTCTTCTCCTCTGTAGCTAGCAAACAATTCGAGACACATCAAACTTTTATTACAGGCATGTAATAACAGCAATCATTTAGAGAATAATTAAAATTCACGACTATTTACCACATACATGTATTTTATGCTAAAAAAAAAAAAAAAATAGAAAACACACCTTAAACTTGAGAACATCTTTGTCGTAGGGACTAGGTGTGTAATCGACTAACGCTCGAGCTCTGCCAATAACAGGAGTGGCTTCCAAAGGACTTGCACCTTCTTCTGAACTGTGATTAGATGAAGGAGGAACCAACGGTTGAGTACCTAAATTATAATTAATAAAGGCAAGTTATAATTAATAAAGGCGAATAATATACCAACTATATTCGATATAAAAATATTATCACTTCATAATGGTCAGCCTAATATATATTAAATAGTTGTGGGTATTGTTGTACAGAATTACCAAAAAATTATTATTTTCTTTATAACTATAAGGATACTTTGTTCTAGACAACTAAATTCAATATAAAATTTATTTGTTGTTTTTGTTGTACCTTTTAAAGATTTTAAACAACCATCGCTTTGAAAATTATAAGAATAAAAAGTCTTTGTTGTGGCAAACTTGTATGACAACATAAATATAATGTGTACATAATTTAAAGTAATGCTTTATCTAAAAAGTTATAATGTCTTTGTAAAAAGAAGAGGCAGGCTGTTTTTGTGCTCATGTTCTTTCCTCAAAGCTCTTGGAAGATTACTCTGTATGCTTCCTTATTGCTAAAAAAACTTCTTAAAAGTGATAGGCAGCCAGCCACATTGTTTCCCCTACTAAGCTATGATTACATTCCACCAGATTGTGTGAATTAGTGAATTTTATATTTAATTTATGTTACCACTGCTGTAATTATTTAAAGAATGGGTAACACAGTAAAATGAAACACTAGAGTATTAATTTTTGGGGACTGAAAATAAATGAATAAATAAGGAAATAATAAAAAACTGTAGAAGTTTTACCGCTGACTATATGATTGATAACTTAATATGATTGGATTTTTAATAAATATACTTGATTGTTGCAATTCATAAGAAACCTGTAACTTCGAAGAGCAGTTAAACAGTTACTATACAAATGAAGTAAGATTGGATCAGATGCTTACTGGACCCACTAGGAAGACTCTCCGCCGAGCTGTGATGAGGTAGTGATACAGGTGCATCTGCTGGTGACCTTAGATGGTGATGATGGTGGTGGTGGTGGTGATGTCTTGACGAGATAATCTTCCCAGTCATTCCCATCCCTTCAGTCTTTAGTCCACGTACTCGGTGAGCAAGAGATGTGTTACCGCACTGTAAAGTGGTCACAACATAGTTACAAAGAAGACATGAAAAAAGACAAGTATGAATAAATAAAATTATTAAAACAAGTTATGTACAAAGTCAACAATCACTGTTAAGATTGAAGCATTTGTCCCACAAGACTTTCCACACCCCTCTTTATAGAGCATTACTGTTAGTACTTTGAGATGAGCGTAAAGTTGTTTTGGACTTTCTCATTAATATGGAATTTCTGCCAGGCCACTTTTTCATTTTAGTGCTAAATCGAAGCTGGCATACAAAAAGAATTCCTAAAGTCAGCATTGCTCTTCTTTTGTTTTGAATGGTTCTTTTCAGTCATTGTAAAGTCTGACAATGAACATTTGCATTAATCGATCCCCCGTTCCATAAACTCCATAAGCAATACATTTTCTTTAATTCCAAAAAATGGTAGCTATAACCTTCAAACTGATGAAGGCTTGTTTTGTTTAGCAAGTTGTAGTGCATCCATTGCCTACAAAAGGATTGTACTTTTAATACAGGAATGAGATCTCTTATCCATGCCTAATCTGCAGTCACAGTTGATTTCAAAAGATATTGTTAATACAGCATCATTATGGAGAGGAACATCAACACTTGTGTAATTTTGCAACCTCAGAAGTCACCAAACATCTTTGCAACCCATTAAGCAAGAACACAGTTTTCTGTAGTGTAAGTGTTCTGATCTTGAAACTTCAGGAAATTTTACGCACAATTAATCTACGTTAAACCTCTAGTTTTCTTCACTTGGTCAAGTCGTTGAACCAGGTTAGTATCCTTGTGCTCCTTCACGGTAAACAACCAGTTTGGTCTTTTTTAAATTTCTGGACCAAATAAGCATATCATCTCTCAAAAACTGTTTACTGGAAACTTGGCTCATTTTTTGATGAATCAACCCTTCTGCCTGAAGAAATTGAATTGCATTACGCTATTTGCATTTGGTGGGAGAAACAATTGTAGTAAACATGTTTGTGTACATGCAACTCAACTCAAGATGGCGTAATGATGTCAGAAATAACAGTAGTAAGTATTACAGCGAGGGACACGCGTGGTCGTCCTCTGTGCATCCCTGCCTCTTACCACTTAGTTGTCTGATCACAGGTTGAAAGAAACAGCCCTCGTATTTCATATTAAGATGGTTTAAAGTCATATGGATGGAAATCACATAAACATTGTATCCGTTTGTATTTATTTACAGAATTCTTTAAGAATCATTGTTGAGTGTTCCATTACAAAATTGAGTTAAACTTCAATTTTAATTTAAATGTAAATTTATTAGAATAATTGAAAACTGAATGTTACACTAAATTAAAGTAAAGATTCTACTTCAAGGAATACAAGCAAATACAAAATTAGAACATTTCTTCCTAAGGGATGGGATTTATAGCGAGTATTGTTCTTGATTTTTTTAAAATTTTATTGTTGTATACTGTAATTACGATTCAGATTGTCGTTTGAGACCATTAGGATCATTGCAGTTTCTCTTAAATATATTGCACGAATGTTTCTAGTGACATATATAATAAAACATTTTGGGTTCACTGCACTGTATCCTAGAATAGATAATTATTGTGACAGTATTTCATTAACGTTATTGTTAACGGTGTGAACTTGTCTGAAGTTGCATAAACTTCTACTGAAACGTCATGTTAAGTTCAGCTGGATCTACTTTTCTTACTTGAATGACTTTGCATTCAACTCTATTCTTACAACTTTGTACCACTGCTTTCTTATGAATTCGTGTCACTAAACTTTCTTATGAATTCATAAAAAAGAGATAAATTTATATCTAGTGTAGAACTGATGTTCTAGTGTAGAAGAGAGTTTTATTCAAAATACTCACACTTTATTCAAAGTGTGTGTGTATTATTCAAAGTGTGAACCCCGCAGGGGGTGCAGACTAGCTGCACCTATTGAGGATTTAGACGTCCCTCACAGTACCTGAGTCTAACACACACTTACACTTACGACTTTAACACTTTATACTCACACTTACATGTACATGTACATGTACATGTAGGGGGGCCATAACAGCCTTAATGTGCTCTTTTGCAAAAAAAAAAAAAAAAAAAAAAAAAAAAAAAAAAAAAAAAAAAAAAAAAAAAATCAAAGTACGAATAGCACTTATAAAATAGTTCTACTATGGAGAATTCATAGTTTTAATTATATGTAATATTAATATTTATAATGTACTTTCATCTACTGTTAACATAATGTAACTGGTTTTTCAGAACAAAGTTTAGTGTTTATAAATTGAAATAAATATAAGTTTATGTTGGAAGAAGTTTGTACTCACAGAAGAATGCAAGGTAACCAATTCATCTTGTTCAGCATAGTCCGAACTATTTCCAGGAGAAACTGCCAGAATTCCACCCTGTACGACATTTTTTATAAACAGTTTAACAGTTTTGACTATACATTTACAACATTTAAAATACGATTATATTTTAAAATTAAAAAGTATTTAATTAGACTTTTTTCAGAATCAAAGTTCATGGAAACCTTCATATAAAAATGTGTAAACATATTGATAGAATAAAATGAATCATACAAACTTTCTCACAATAAATTTGGTTTCACTTAAGAAAATGGACACTTCTCAAATAGGTTCATCACATTTAACAGAAATTTTGATGATGTATGAAGAATAATAACTGAAGTGACTGTACCAAATCAATAAGTATAATAAATGTAAGCGCGTGTCCATATGGTATGGTAGCCCACCATCTCCCATTCATGAAGAAGGTTTCGGTTTGGAACTGCAGGGGTTAGTTTTGGAGATGTGGGTGTCAAGAGGCATCACACCGATGGATTTACAATAAGTCGGTGAATCAGCTGACAATCAAATGTCGAAGCACAACATTTAAGCTAATGTGTCTAGGTTATCGATTAGAATTTGAAGCCATGTATGTACATATAACTACAACACAGCTGACTGGCAACATTCCAATGCATCACATTTAAAATAGAATTAAATCCGACTTAGGCTAACCAAAAGGTTATTAACACGTATATGTTTATAACGTGAATTACCAAAGACAAGACAGTTTAATTAAGCAAAAATAAGAAATGAAATAATCAAAATATTTTACTTCAAAATTCATAAATTACCATGTATATGAATATCAACAGAACTCAAAGACTAGTAGGTAATATCCTTAAAAATTGAAATATTTAAAAAAAGAAACATTGTAGGCCCATAAAGAAACAAATAAGCAAGATTACCTTTTTATATAATTATATTCTTTTCTTTAAAAAAAATATACATTACTCTGCCAGTATAATCAACCCAACCCAAGACAATAGAGCTTATGTTATAATAAATACACGTTATTGTTTTTTTAAATATAAATAAAATATTATTAATAAAACAAATGTTCAAATTACAACTGAAAAAATGCCTGGAAGTATTCAGTTAGTCTGAAAAAAGTGATTTACAGTTTAACACAAATAAACCTGACAACAATCAGTCATAAACCTTTCACTTTTTTATCAATCTATTCCTGAACTGAAAAAAATAATTTATTTTATTTTACTAGAATAATGATTTTTTTTATACATGACCAAAATTTGAGCAAACCCAATTTTCACTAACTAAAAAAAATTTCTTTTCTTTTTGACAGCTACCCAAGCAGATTTTCGGAGTTATATCTACCATACTACAAAGAACTCAGGTAATTCACCATACCAGTAATTAATTAATTAATTAATAATTCTACACTATATTTTGTTTGATTGCAAATTGTTTATATTTAAGCAAAAAAGTAATTAAAATCGTTGAAGCTGGTCAATTAGTTTACTGACCAATGATGTGCACAGATGAGGACAGTCAAACTTTCAAGTAAAAACCACTTATTTTGGACTCAAAGGCCCTTAAAGTCTAAACTTTCTTTGCACTTCATGAGTACTTACATTATAAGGGCCTAGCCTGTGGTAAAGTTCAGATTCTAACTGTTCAGACCTGCTTGTTTCCATGGACAGAGAAGAAAGACGAGAACTGTAACAGAACAACAATATTTAATTTATTAACATAAGTTTAAACATAGAGTACTAAATGTTGTAACATGCACAACATAATTATAAATACAATTAGGAAAACACTTTGCCAGTGGACAGTGTCATCAGTGAGCACAAGAGGGCATAGTGTCGTGTTCACAATCCCAGTGACTAAATGTTAGCATTCATTCCTGAATGCCATTCCCCACAAGGATTGCAGACTAGCTGCACCTGTTGAGAGGATGTAGACATCCCACATGGTACCCGAGTCTAACAAACACTTACTCTTACAACACTACACTTATGACTTTAACACTTAACTCTCACACTTACATTTAGGGAGGTGATAATAGCCTCAATGTGCTTTTCGCCATAAAATAAAAAAAAAAAAAAGAAAAGAAAAATGAATGTCATTAAAGTATTGCTTATATTGTAATAAAAAATACAGTTTACGGACATTATAAGGAGTTAGTAATGTACACTCACAGCTATTGAAGGCAATTTGTTAACTGCAACTGTCTTTGTTTAGTTTTCATTAGGGTTTCCTTTCAAGATATCTCAAATTTCTTTAACAAAAGAACAACCTTGGAAATTTATAACAAAATGTTGACTTACAGAAGTTCAAATAAATTAAATATATCAAAATTCAATTTCTGTTTCTTTCTTCTCCAAAATTATGTTTAACCTTTTGGTTGCTATGCAGTGATCTGTCCTAATTTACTGTAAGTGCAACACAACGTTCTATTGTTGCTATAAATTGGTAATAGTTCATAATTAATCCAGTAGATAGCGTCTAAGTCTACATTTTCAAATAACTGGTCATTTTAGTTCACTTTTTTGCCACTATCATATTTTTCTGAGTTACAGTAATGAAATTACAAGAGTTACAACATAACCTTGTTCTTGGAGTTTTGTTTACTAGGTAATCAAAATGGCTGGCAATCTTGATGTGTTTGTGTTTGGTGTTGATCACTTAATGATTTATGGAAATGCTTAGGATTTACCAGAGTGTGACAATACCAGTCAAATATAGTTTACTATATTTGAAACTTAATGGTTTAAAATTTATTTCTTCAATCAGGAAATAAAAACTTCATCTTTTTAAATTAGAATTTGTATTAAACAAATCATTAGTATACTAATAAATACTACATGTTATCTACAATAAGAGTGATTTTTTCCGATTTTTACAATGATAAATAATATATTTTGACATAAAGTTACACAAGTACTTTTAGGTTGTAGTCTAGCGCCCAGGTAAGTAGGGTAGGCCAGCAGTCAAAGTGTTATCAATTCAGTAATAATTATTTGGATGGAATTTTACTTTTTTCCATGAATGCATACAATAATGGAATGTAACACAAAATCAAAAAATTAAAATACTTAAGTATTTACTGAGTAGCCTACTTAATAGCGTTGAATAACCACTAGACATGCCAAAGCAGCTGTTATTGTTTTCTGATCTGCTTAAAAATGAATTCCTATTGTTCAATATTTTCTCAATTGTGAACTTATTTATTACAGATTGTGATTGGTAAAACTAATACATCCATTTTCATTTTATTGTTTATGAAATTCATGTATATACCCCGCAGGGAGGTGCAGACTAGCTGCACCTATTGAGAGGATTTAGACGTTCCTCGCGGTACCCGAGTCTAACACACACTTACACTTACAACACTACACTTACGACTTTAACACTTTACACTCACACCTACATTTAGGGTGGCGATGATAGTCTCATGTGCTTTTCGCCTTTAAAAAAAAATCATTTATATAACAATTATTCAAAAGCATTGTTTAAATTAATCATCTGCTAATTAAACTGCTTAGTTAAATTTAATTAGTTTTTACTCGAGTCTGTGCAAAGATTTACAACACGGAATTATTGACGTATTTGACATAATTTATAAGGTATGTGTAAATCTGATAATACTTGTACATCTAAAGTTTCCGTTTTTCGTCTAATGTACTGTCATACAATGTTGTTTTCCAAGTCCTGGAGCAAGTAAACAAAGGATCATTATGCATTTACCAAATATCTACAACCCTGCAGGAGGTTGCAGACTAGCTGCACCTATTGAGAGGATTTAGATGTCCCTTGCGGTACCCGAGTCTAACGCACACTTACACTTACAACTAATACTTTACACTCACACTTACATTTAGGGAGGCCTCAATGTGTTTTTCGCCTTAAAACAAAACTACAAAACTGTATTGGGCATATTATACCCACTGTAATATTTTTATTTGATATTAAATAAATTATAGGACTCTACATGGCTTTACCTTCACCTTGTAACAATTGTACTCACCAAACACTTTGAACATCTGAAGCAGCATAGTCGCCACTCTCTCGATGACTCCTGGCATGAGTCAGTGGTATAATGGTTGGTGGATAGGGTCCAGACTGTGGTAATAACAGACCTCGCTGATGGTGAGGTAATGAAATATCACCTGCACTCCTTAATGATATGACTGCGCTTTCGCCAGTGTTGCGCCCGTCTGCTCGCATATTTAAAGTAAAACAAACTCTGCAACAAACAATGTTATGTTAATGTAATCTAACCCAAGTACATATTCAAACTTAAAAAGTACAAACCTAAATAATATGTAGAAACTAAACATATTTTGTATTGTGCGCTTAAACTTTAATGACATACTGTCACATTTTAAAAAGATCTCTTTTCTGATATAAGCACTGGAAATAATTCGAAGTAGTTCAACAATTTTTTTAAATATTTCACTAAAAAATTTAAAATACAATTATTAGGGTAAATGAAATAAAAATAAAACATTGATTTTTGAATCAAAGAATGTAGAGAGTAAATAGATGTACAATGACATATTCCAAGGGAGGCAGCTGATAGGCTTAATGATCCCACTGTACCTCTAGCTCATACTACTTTATTCATCTATTCAACACACACGCACATGCACACGCACACACACACACACACACACCTTCACAATAAAGGTCAACAAAAAAAAAAATTGAAAGGGCAATATTAGCAGAGCACTTCCTCAATCAGGAAGTGGGAAGTCACCAATCAGATACACACAGATGTTAGAAGGGTGGGAGATTATAAGTAGAAGAGTTGCCAACCTTGAATCCTTTCCAAATTCTAGACTTTATGAAAATACTAGGGCTAGATAGAAAAGGTGCTATATTTGAGCATCTCATGAATACAGAAAGGAGGCACTATTGTTGCAGTATATTGTTGGGGCACCGTACAAACTCATTCATTCCTTATTGACAGTGTTCAAAACAGGAAATTGATAAATAGTATGGTATAATTAAAAAACAAACTAACTGCAATGATATCTTTCTCCAAATTTTAATTTGTAACTGTAAGATACGATTTGGTTAATGAATTTAATTAAATTGATATCACAGATTATTTTAGAAAAAAGTGTAATATATTATGTAAAATTAATTTTTTCATCAAAAATATTTTCAAGATCAAGTAAAATTCCAAAAAAACAGCAAAGTTAAATTAAGCTGTTTAAAGTTGTCATTTTAGTAGTAAAACTTTCCGGTGGTAAAATAAGTCAGTTGGTAGGCCTGTACCGAACCTGCTGTTGTTAGCAGTGTCTGCCATTAAGAAGTCTTCTGGATCGCTCTCATATGGAGGCTCATCATACCAATGTTGTCCTAACCTCTGCATTTCATCGTCGTACATGTACGTGTCATCACCACAGCCAACTCTTGGCAAGCCACCGGTCCGTCCTAACTGGAGTAAGCCTTGCCGGATGTCTCGCAAAATCTATAAACAGAGAGAAATGACAATGCAAATTAAATATAAAATTATTCAAAGTAACATTATACACAGTGCTGATAGGATTTATTACTGTAGTTTTCTAAATACTTTTTACATTTGTTTAATGAATATAAAACCATAATCTTAGATTGTTGTCTGAACAGCTACCTCCTTCTTTCATGGTTAATTATGCAACTTAACTTCTTAGAAGTGTTTTGATTTTGTATTTCTTAGGATATTTAAATATTATATTATTGATTTAGTTTTTGAGGTTTTGGGATTTGGTGACTTCTGGCATCACAAGCAAAGGACTTATTGTGCTACTAAGCCTCTTGGATTCTAGTTCAGGGGCCAATGGGTCGAAGTGGAGTGCGCACCTAAAGGTTCTTAGTTCGAGCAGTTCTAGTTGATTTTGGGACTCATCGATTCACCTCGAACCAAGAAGTGAAAGGAGCAGTGCATACGTCTCTCGCTGCTCAGCCGAAAAAATTCTATTCTGAGGGCATCAGGAAGCTTGTGCAAATATGGACCAAATGTGTTGAAAAGCAAGTGGACTATGTTGAAAAATTATGTTAATGTAAGTATCCTATTTGTATTTCAATAAAATTGCAGATAATTATTGACTAACCCTCGTAAGTTTTAATTTACATAAGGTCAATTATCCTGCTTACAGTACTTTCCTTTCTTCAATATGTTATGTTACGTGAAGTTTTGATCTGGCATATTATTTTTGTTAAAGAAGTAGCAAAAATATTTGTCCGGAGTGAAGCAATGCACTACAGACACAGAGGCTATCTAAGCAACAGACGTCTGGACTCGAAAGCTTTTACATTTGTAACGAACATATCACCTCTCCACTCTAAACAGTTCAAAAACATGTGACAAAACACTCTTTTATAATAAATAAGTAATTATTTAATGCAAAGTAACCAGCAAAATACTTAATTTTAAAGCATTGACCCATTAATCCTGGACAGGAGCCATGTTGGCTGGACTCCAACAGAAATTGATGATGCTTGTAAGCCGAGACAACAGTACATGATTTGCACAACTCTTCTGTTTTGGGAATAGAAATAAATCAAGACATATTATTTATTTTGCAGTTGACCAGCGGCAGTATGAAGTATGTGCTGGTAAGACTTGGCAGAAACATTGTCGATTCAAAATCTCCGCCAGAATTATTGTATTGTTTCAATATGAAAATATTTTAAAAGTTGAAATAATTTTTAATGTAATTTTTAGATGTTTTAACAGCGAACGGTCGCTGCAAGTTTTACACAAAGGATCGCAGATTAATGTCCACTTGCATAAAATAAAAATAAATGTTATACGAACATTGGACAAACTTTTTCACATGTATATTATAAAAAAATCTGTTTGTTAAATTTGTGTATTTAACACAAATAACAAACATTTTGGTCTGGAAATAAAACAAAAAAAAAATCCCAACGACAATCGGGGTTTATTTTTAATCTTAATATATGGACGTGTCAGGGAAATCTGATTAACTAATTTAAACAAATTAGAATGATTTTTCGGTCAACAGCCCGTGATCTGGATTTTGTCTGGCAATCATATATTTTGTTTGGTACTTAACAGGGCTTAACTAAATCAGCCAATTCACACTCTTTGCTACGAGGTGTACAGACGGACAGAATTATGGTGGACCAGTTTTTTTAACCTGGGAAACGTGAGATAGTTAACACATCCATAATATCACAAAATAGACTTTTAGTATAGTTACCAAATTTTCTTTATTTTGAACAAAGAAAATGTTTTGAACACTTTTACGTTTAGCACAAATACAATTTGAACTGAGAAGTAACCTTAAAGGCGAGTCCAAAGTAAGTGTAATAACAATTTCTAAAGAAACATAATCAAAGTGCCCATCCTTTCACAACTTAAGTCTGTAATATTACATCTTAACAAAAGCTATATTGCAGCTAAGTGTAAAGCAATTACATCAGGATCTGAACTTGTTTGCTGAGATATCAAACCAACGTTGCGAGACAATTGTTGCCATCGCCTTTCTTCGCTCCGATAAAACAAATCGTTTCATTTTATAGTAGTATTCATGAGCATCGGAACTGCCAAATATTTTTCGATGACAAAGCGCCAACAAACATATTAGCCAATAAAATGCAAACATTGCTTCTATTTAGTACTTTTAGGTTATGCAGTGGAAACCAAGAACATATTTTTTTTCAGTATAAGTCGATGATGTATTAAGTTAATTAGTACATTAACATAAATAAAACTTAAATGAAAAGAGAATAAAACACGCACATTTCATAAAATGTTTGTCAAAACAAAAGTAATAAAATAACACTTTATTTTGATGATTTGGAAATATGGTTTCCCAAACTCGAATGTACTCCTTGAATAGAATAAAAGTCTAGGCTATGACGATCTCTTTTAAAACTTACATCATCTTGTATTTTATAAAAGTAGTATGTAAAGTTAATTTTTATTGTGACTTTATTGTACAACTTTTTTTAAACAATTTAATTGGTGAAATAGCATGTTTTGTAGACCAACTGTCAACATCCATATCAATGTCCATGGAAATAGCATGTTTTGTACAGTGTCTGTTAATACATTTTAACGAAAAACACACACATTAATTAATACATATGCTTGTTTTATTTCGTTTCTTCCTTTTTTATTTTCTGCAAAGTGCAATTCTTATTTAATTACCGTATTACTTCAATACACTTGGTGTTTTCTGAATTTATGTTTGTTTACTTGACCTTTAACATTTTCCAATATTATTTTTGTGTACCTCAGGTTCGGAACGCCCAATATAATTCCTATTGTTTATCACAGCAAGATATTTTTTTTTCTTTTTTAACGTCTTACTATTGTGCACACTTGGGGTAATGCAGATGATGGGATGATTTATAGCGTATGAAAATGCCAAGCCCTGACCGGTAATCGAACCCGGGTCCTCGGGGTGAAAGCCGAGTACGCTATCAACTAGGCCACCGAGGCGGCTACATTGATAATTCTTTTTTATATATTTAGCATTTTTTTTACATTATGTTAATAATTTGCTATGTAGTCCAAATATAAAGAGTAGCTCATACCAAAAACTACAACAACAAAAATCTTCTCAGAAACTCTCTTAATGATTCCAATAAAAACTGGCTCTAATTCTTAGCTACCTGTCCAAAAAATCTGGTTCGGAAGCTACTATCAAAAAAAACCAAAAAGCAGCGATTACAATTTAAGAGACTCCATTTTTCAAAATCGATTTGACTTTAGCTCGGAACTCAGTGGCCGTTGTGGCTAAGGGACTGGTCAGTCTACTGCATCTCTGAACTGTGTACTTCAACGATGTGGTTTCAAGTTTGCAGTTACTGTCATAGGCTACGTGACCCTTTCGCTTAACGTTGTTGTCTCATCCTTATTACTCTAACTGACATAAAGTATTGACAATATATATTGAACACTTATTTGAGTTATAATTAATTGATTAGAATTCAAGAAAAATGTGTCAAACTAATTTTTCAAAAACAGACCAGTTAGGATGTCAGCATTAACTGATTATTTTCTTTGATATTTTTTGCCGATAGGTTCTGAATATAAGGGTGTAGCTACTAAAAGATGTTAATAATAGTTATGAATATATATATGTACATATATATCCTTTTTTTTTAACGTCCGACTATTGTGCACACTTGGGCTAATGCAGATGATGGGATGATTTGTAGCGTATGAAAATGCCAAGCACTGGTCGGGAATCGAACCCGGGTCCTCGGGGTGAAAGCCCAGTATGCTATCCACTAGACCACCGAGGCGGCTATATATCTTATTAAGCCATCAGTCTTACCATAATCTCATTATTTATTTAAGACAAAAAAAAACTTACTCAGTAAGGCTACCATAATCCTACACACTCGGGACTGGATTTATGTAACATAAGGCTGTCTCATGGCTTAGCGAGTGATTTAAATGGGTTTAACAGTCCTTTAAGGCGCTGCTGTGTTATATTAAATTTTGTAATTGAAAAATAATTGTTCCTTTGAAATATTAATTGTCACATTAATCCCTTAAAGTTTTTAGTTAAAATAACTGTAATAAAATGTTTTGTTAGTTTTTGTACAATAACATTTTATTTACTTTTTTGCCAATATAAAGTGAGGTCTTAAGATTTTAAATCTTAACTTTTTAACTTATAATTTTAAACTTTAGAAATCTCGAAAGTAGTTCTGATTTGCCCTTACTTCAAGGCCAAATTTTCATTACAAAAACCAAACCTTTAATTATAGGATTTTTAAAAAAGATTTTCTCAAAATCTGTTTTAACGATTTTGATTAAATTTCACTCAAATATAATTTTCAAACTATCCAAACAAAAATATCTGGTTTGGAAGATCAACTACTGATATTTCATAAATCCACATTGATCAAAATCCTCTTCATGTTAATAAAATGTAGTTTTTCCAAAAAAAATATCATTTGATCGACTCATATTACACGAGAAACAAAAAAAAAGATGGTAAAACACCGCTGCTGTATTCATTAATCAAAAGCACATCACACAGCTGTCTCGCTGACGTGATTTAAAAAATTTCTAAACCCTAACGTCACTGTGGTAATACCATGAACAATTTATTAATCAAATAATTTTGTATTTTACAATTTAAATTGAACACCGAAACCAACTAGATCTTTCAAAAAAATTGCTCCAATCAGTTTTGTAAGAATGTCAAATACTCAGAAACAAAAGTGCCTTCAGGAAATATTAAAAATGTCAGGAATTAAGGTTATGTTGTGTTGTTCTAAAGTAATACAAGAACTTCTCTTGTAAAACTTAAAGTACACTCGTACTTTTCAACTTAGTCGTTATGCAGTGCAATTTCAATATTAAATTTATAAAATTATACTTTAAACTAACCTCTTCGTGTTCCCGATCGAAACGTTCCTTTTTCCTCAGCGCCTCTTGAATTTTCAACTGAAACATTTCAACACAAACATCACGCTAATAACAAATTACTCAAGCTGTATTTCAGCTCTTGCTTTACTTTTCTATAAAAATGTAATCATCAAAGTTTACGAAGCAGAGAGGTTAAAATTACAGTCTGGATTTATGTTGAGAGCTTTCAAAGTGTCGACAGAACGTGGCTAGTTGATCCACGCGGTGCAAGTAAATTGCAAACAATATTTATGGCTGAAAAGCAAAGAGCAAAGCAAAGAAATGCCATTAAAAACTTGTAGTACACAGAGTGCGGTGAAACATTCTTACACTCAATTCAATTAAATGTGTGTATCTATTTGTTCCAAAAAATCCAGTTTGGGGTAGAGCTTAAACAATTGGAACCTTTGCGATTACATTTACTTAAGTCTATTTCACAACTGCTACAATAATTTTAATTAATGAATCTTCAAGCTTACATGCACGTATTTTGGTGTGCTAACACAATAACAAGGTATGTAGGAAATATTGTGAAACAAATTGATTTTCAGATTTCGAACGATATATTGAAATTAAACAAGTGGATCTTACAATGATGTCTGTCTGTCTGTCTGATTGTCCATATATCTTTTTAAATCTTATCTCTGTATTATCTAACTGTACTTGCTTTTCAAGGTTCATACAATGATGTAAATAGGATTTTTCGTGTATGATTAAAATTTGAATATATTGAAAAATGTTCTCATCATAGATTTACATTACGGCCCATCATATTGGGCTATACGCTGTCTGACATAGGTAGCAGCACTGTTTACTCACCCTTTGGATGGTTTCTTCAAAACTATTGCCTATAACACCTTGTTTCTTTTGTATTAACCTCAGCCTGTCATAATCCATTGGTGGTAACACTGTCGGCGGATCTCCAAGGCCGTCAGGTGTGCCAACCTACAACATAAAAACAGTATTTTAAGTAAACATTTATTTAGGATTGTCAAAGATAATGCATACAAATATTATAATAATTAATATTTGTATGCATTATCTCTTCACACTTTCCAACTCCGCTTGTTTGTGCTTCTAACTCAAATATGGTTTTTGGTGTGATTTTGTGTGACAATGTGATGGATATTATTTCCCCAAACTATTTTTGTACGCCAAAATCAAAACTACACAATGTAAGTTCCGATAAATTCTTGTTTTCAAGAAAAAAATCTTCGTCCATTTAAAATGTTGGAAACTCAGAATCTTACCCAAAATTTTAAATTGTTATAAAATACAGTTTTGAAAA
>CM040183.1:95562327-95572327 GCA_022606455.1 Callitettix versicolor | reverse complement strand
TGTTTTTGGAAGAGTGGACGACACAATGGCTGTTTAATCTAAACACAACAATGTGCGACAAACGTCTCGTCAATACAAGTGTTATTCTCTGTTAATGAAAAACTGTCACGTTGAATTCAGCGTCTAATATGCAAAAATCTTACACAAACTTTGCAATATTCAATTGTTTAAGCAAACAAAGTCCGATTTGGGTACTTACAGACAAGCAGCTGCCGCGCTGACGTTATAGAAGCAAATTTCCAACTCTCTTTTGAAATTGTGATATCACTATAAAAATGAGCATTGGAATAAATTACCCTCAGGGGGATGCAGACTAGGTGCACCTAATGAGAGGATTTAGACGTCCCTCGCGGCACCCGAGACTAACACACACTTACAACACTACACTTACGACTTCAAAACTTTACTCTTACATTTAGGGAGGCGATAATAGCCTCAATGTGCTTTTCGCCTTAAAAAAATGGAACAAATTAACAACTCATAAACTTTGAAATTACATTAAAAACATACAGAAACGAATCTTAAACCTTGACCGCCTTGAAGTTAAATGTGCTAATTTGTATAGTTTCCAACGCTAATTGCGGTGGTAAAATCAACGTTCATACTTTATGACAGTTAAACTAATGAGGACGACGAATCAGCTTTAACGCTAAGGAGTAACTGCGGCTAGAACTAAGAATCGTACGGCGTGCAGTTCAGAGACCCACTAGACTGACCGGTGCTTTAGTCATATCGACCCGAGTCATTGAAATTGAAATTTCAAACGGCCGCCATTTTGAAACTGTCGAACGTATTTGCTGGTTAACGAACTTGTCCAAGTTATCAACATTTTGAATGAAATCGGACAAAAATTAAGAACGTGAGCGTGCCCTCAAGAACCCTCCACTCAGGATCGGGGGAGGGGGAAATTTGCTAAAATTGGACAACATAATCGCCAATAAATATTTTATAACAGTTCCTTTTGCAAACATTCTCCCTGGAACACTATTAATACAAAAACTTATAAAGCGTTACCAATTTAGCAAACCAAGTTTACCCATGGATTTCCATTTTAATTAAAAGTTCGACTGAACACAAACTACCAAAGTTTGTTTTATAAATAAGCGTTTAAAATTTCGCAATTATTTTTACACTTTAATTAACCCGCCGAGAGCAAAGAGGCATCAACCCTTTCAGCGCCATCAACATATTTTGTAAATAGTGGGACAAAAGTAGCAAAAATCTTGGTCAGCTTCCACCCGAACTGTCCGCTCACCGGAGGTTGATTAACGGCCGATGCGGGTATCAAACCCACTCACGCCTAATACACTATACTACAGCGCCTTAAAACCGCCGAAAATAGCCAACTCGCATGATATCGGAGAAAACGAAATTTCGTCCGCTCTCTGTCCAAACACACACACACACACACACACACACACTGCACACACACACACACACACACACACACACACACACACACACTGCACACACATACACACACACACACACACACACACACACACACACACACACACACACACACACACACACACACACACACACACACACACACACACACATTCACACCACACACACTGCACACACACACACACACACACACACACACACTGCACACACACACACACACACACACACACACACACACACACACACACACACACACACACACACACACACAGTATGGAGGAAGATGCGGACGGTGTTGGACACACACATACACACTGGAGGGCCATTGCGGGATTCGCTGCAGTGGTCATGAAGAAGTTGAGGGCTGAGGATCGAGAAAGGAGAGCCAACCCTGCAGAAGAGTAAGCGTTCAGCCAGTACACACTTAACTTAACTCTGGGGTAGTGCACACACACACACACACACACATATATATATATATATATATATATATATATATATATATATATATATATATATATATATATAGAAAAAAATACCATTAACAAAATTTTCGCTTCGCTCCTGTCGATAACTTCCCGAGTTCCACCCTTTTTCTTATAAAAAAAAATACTTTCATGAAATACTTGTAGCATTTTGGTCCCGAAGTTCCATAAATTTAAAAATCTATGGTAAAAACTGTCTATGGTAATTACTTTACGGTCCTTGAGAACCGTTTTAAAGTCCATTTAGTCCAGAAAAGTATTTCGTTACTTAAATGTCTGTTTGGCTGTACTTTTAGAACAATTCCCTTTAAAAAAAACGATTAAAAAAGAAACACATGCTTGATTCTTCTGATGTTTTACATTGTGCTAAGTACGGAAAGTGGCTATTAGTGGGGCTAGGGCAAACACAATAGAGAGTGACACTGGGACCAAAGGAAGACGGACAGCTGGACTGAGCGAAACTATGGTAACAGGCCACGAATACTTCCGAACTTGCGAAGACAGGAGAGATGACGTAGAGCATGATTCGAGGACCAGCGGCGAAGGATTCGGGAGATAGTTGGAATACTCACAGAGGAGGATGTAATTGAAAAGATGATGGCACCAAAGGCCATCGAAACCACTTTGCGGTGTAAGAGAGAAGAAGAATGGTCGAATCCATAGTCTAGCTGAAGGCACCAACCTAAAGTAATGCGAGAGCGGTCCCGGGGTGAGAGGAAGGTTTAGTCGGTATGGCTAAAGCCAAGTCCGAATTTCCCAAACCTCTATAATAAAATTTATCATCCTAATCAGCGTTAAAAACGGCATAAATAAGTATTTTGAATTTTCAAAATCTATTGAAATTAAGAAATGTTTTTGACTGCGGTCAGTTGATATATGCAGGTTCTAATGCTGATTACGACGATGGAATCAGAATTACAAAAAGATAAAAAAATACTTTCGGAAATTCGCTTCTATCACGTCAGCGATACACCGGTTTAACGGATTTTTAATTAAATATAAATTGAATGTAAGAAAGCGTACAGCGCAGTCTTTTAACACGAACTGTAACCAGTTTTTTATTATACCCACATCGTTATACAAATTAATTAATTAATTAGCCTCCAAAGTTAATCACGGTGTTGTACGCTTCGCAATTTAAAATTCGGCTTACCGAGACAAAACTCTTGAGCGCAGAAGAGAACTGTTGACAGATCGATGTTTAATTAGCTAATTACAAGAGCGTTGCTTGAAAAAGGAAGCCAACGTAACAGGTTACATGTTGCATAAGAGCCTGCATTAAAATAATTGCAGCTTGAGTTGTTTAATCCCGACCCGGTGCTGCTCTCTGTTGTGTTGCACAAAATCCTCATTATTTTCCATGAGCATTGTACACGATCGATTCGGTTTTTATCTCTGTACGAGTCTATGGCTGAACAAAGCATTTTTATATTTATTAGCGATTTTATTTTCGTTTTCCCTTTTCTATTCAAACTCGTCTTCCATCTCATTTCGTTTGCGTTTGATACTTCTCACTCACCATACTCTTAATGAGAACAAAAGCCTTCTTCATTTCGTGAACACTATTGAACACAATCGATTTGATTTTAGCTTCACAATGGTTGAAGGAAACTTGTACTTTTTATTCATTAATCATGTTCTGACGCTTTACACCAATGTTTCGTAAGCACAGAAACATCATTATTTTGTAGAAGCTTTGTACACAATCGTGCAATTCTGGAGTTGAAAAAAACTTTGGTAAAAATTCAGTTTAAGGACTTTTGTCGGTTTTCGTAATTTTTGCACTGAAACGCTTCAAAATATGTCCAATATTAATAATCCAAAATATAAAAGTGCGGAAACAACGGGAAGTTACAAAAAAGCGAAAATAAAAGTGCCAAACATAACCTCAAAGTGACTACCGTGCGGGAGTGAGAAACGTATTTATAACCGTAAAAACGATAAAATTTGATGTGTGTTGTTAATAAATAATAATGAAAGGAATATAATTTTTCTTTTTTAAAAAAAAAGAACTGCATAACCCAACTCGCCTCGGCTGTCACGTGTCTCTGCCAATTTCACAATTATTGCCGCATTCAGAACACGAATACGGTTGTTTAAAGGTATTCAACAACACTACCGTAAGTCCAACTTAAACTGACAAACAGAGGCAAGTAACGGCAGCCATTTTTTCGAAAGATGTTTTCAGAACAAGAACTTTCACGATAATACTGATTTATTATAAAGTCCTTATTAGTTTAGTGGAGCGAATTTGCAAATCCATGTAAAATGAACAAGCAAGGACATACATGCAAAGTAAACATCAATGACGTCAGTATATATGTTAGAAATACAGGTTAGTAATAAATAGGTAAAAATGTAATTTCTCGTGCATTTACCGTAATGAATATCTTCCGCGCCTTAATATCTGTCAAGGAAATGGTATAACACATTATACAAGCAAAAATATCGGTGAAATAAAGGTTTTTACAAAAGTTGCTAAAGTGCATTAATACTAAAACTTTTTAGTTTCTATTTAATAGTGATTTTCTTCATATATTTCTAGTTTTTCTCTTTTCGTTCTATTTGTGTACGTTTCGACCTTCTGCTTAACTTTGCTTCACTGTCCGGGACCTCTGATTGAGTTTAGCTGTTTTAAAACTACCACCCTTTCGTAAACACACAAAAAAAACACTTTATGACCACTTTAGACCTTTATAAACACTTTAATAGACCTATGATTATGATTGTACATAAATAAAAATGAAATTCTTTTTATATTCTTCTTCTTTTCTGCTAGGATTATTATCACTATGTTCAGTATAACGATAATTGCCTTCCCTAGCTTCGTCAATTCTACTTTCGTTGACGCGTTTCGGAGAACCTCCATCTTCAAAAACTATATCTATACTCCACAGTATAGAGTATAGATATAGTTTTTGAAGATGGAAGTTCTCCGAAACGCGTCAACGAAAGTAGAATTGACGAAGCTAGGGAAGGCAATTATCGTTATACTAAACATAGAAATAAGTATACAACAGTATAAATATATATATTTATTTATTTGTTTCGTCTGCATTAACCCAAGTGTACACAATAGTTGGACGTTAAAAAAAAAATTATTTATATATTTACTGCAGTATTTTTTTTGCAGACCCGTATGTATGGAGCACACGTTCGTAATTTTTGTCCGATCTGATTCAAACTTGGCACAAAAATCGATTTTGGTAATAAGTTAGCCAAATTCGTTCATCGCACTTTCAAAAATGGCGACAATTTCAAATCTTTAAACATTCGTAACTATTTCGTTTTAAATAATTACGTAAATCTGATTTTACCGCCATAATCAGCGTTAAAAACTGCATAAATTAGCATTTTGAATTTTCAACTTTCCATTCATAATCGGACAGTGCAAGTAATTATTTAAATATAAAAACAAAAAAAAAAACAGTTACAAGAAATACGGTACAGATTTAACTGGGAATGCAACTACGGGATCAATGTAGCCGGGTTTTATAAAAGTTTCACGTAAAACAGGTAGCAATATATCAGGACGTTAAAAACCAAATAAACGTGTTGGAAGGGCTTTATCAAAATGAAATGCTTTTATTAGAGGTAATAAATTTTCGTGGTGCGACAGGCCGACAGCCGGCGCTAAGCTGAAGAGATGTGGCGAGGCAGTGATGAAGGAAGGAACCTTGGACAGAACTTTATTCCCGATGCAAGAGTAGGCCTAATGAAGCTGTTAATATGCAAGGGCTCTGAAGTTCGCGTCTGGCTGTCAACGTTTTTCACAAGTTTGATTTAATTACAATTTGACGATATAACGAGCTGCTGCTTGCCGATCACACTGTACTTGTGCTGCTTTTGTGTGAACTATGGCGAATTTAATTAAAATCACACGAATAAAAAGTTAAATATGGAGGTGGAAAATTAGAGATAACTGAAAGGAATATTCAAGAGAAGGATATCTTTCTTAGGGCATATCCTGAGAATGAAAGAGACAAGACTTATGAAAAAACTAACGGAATTTTACTGGAAGAGGAAAACCCAACCCAAGTGGCTAAAACTGGCTATAGAGGACATGAAGGAGCTGGGTACTGAAAGAAGAGAGTTGGAGGAGGAATCCGGAAATTTCAGGCTAATGAAAGAGCATAAAACGAGAATCGGATGAACAGATATCAACAGAAAAAAGATAGTGATGTCCGAAGTCGAGAGGAAAATAAATCTGACCACATGAAGACCAATAAGAGAACTTAAAGTGGTTCCTTGAGGCCGTACAAGAAAAGGAAAAAAATCACACAATAAACATGATTATAGACAACACAGAAGCGTTAAAGTTTCTCGGTCAATGAACCACTGAATGTTTTAGGAAATTTTTATTCAGGAAATAGCCTATGTCGAAAAGCGAAAAGAGAAATTAAGGTGACTAAATGACGTACAACATCAAACAGGTCAGCGAGTGCACGGTACTTGGTGAAGAAGATAAACAAAGAACAGGAAAAACCTGAAGCAGAAGGAAATGGCTAACAAATAAGAAATATGCGTAAAACCTTACAAGAACGAAAACCGAATTGCTTGTGCACAATGCTTCTCCAAAGTGTGGTGATTTTAGACAGAAGAAGAGTGAAAGAAATTGATAAAGAAGTAAATAATAAAAAAAATACGTATACCTATTTATCAGTGGAATCCATAT
Source organism: Callitettix versicolor (assembly GCA_022606455.1). Lineage (NCBI taxonomy): Eukaryota > Metazoa > Arthropoda > Insecta > Hemiptera > Cercopidae > Callitettix > Callitettix versicolor. The sequence continues at coordinate 95,565,757 of CM040183.1, read as the reverse complement.
AGAGATGAAAAACCGAACCTGCAAGATAATCAGAACGTTTGTCATTCCTTAAAAGCAGTAGTTATACAGCAAAAGGACAAAAAGAGGGTAAGGAAGGCAAGGAGGGAAATGAAGAAGAATAGGAGGCATGTTCCTCTAAACAAACAGTTTGCGTCTGTAATCACTGCAATTACGTTCGAAGCTAATCAAAACAGTCTGAGCTCAAAGCAAATATTAATTACCGAACACGTTAATTCAAATACAATTAATTTCAACAATTCAACTTAATTAATAATGTGCTGATACAATTAATATTGTAAGTTTTTGTAAGTCATCTCAAAAACGGCAATAAGAACAACCTCACATGATGTAGCATAGTCCGGCGGAGGCAGCTGAAGTGAGCAGCTGATGGGCTTAGCGATCCCACCGTACCTCTAGCTCATGCTGCTCTCATTCATCTACTCAAGACACACACATTCACTACTCTACATAGTTTGGCTAACTCCAAAGTATAAAGTCCCGTGCTCCTGGGGTGAATGATACCGGCATAGTTGTGTATCAAACTGAGCCTTGGGGCAACCTCCCAGTGTACCTTAGCTTTACGGGGCTCTATGAGGGACTCTCTAATAAGGGTACACAGTAAGGGAGGGGATATGAAAGGGAATTAGTAGCGCATGCACTTTAATAACAAATTGGGAAGTCACCAGTTAGAAGAAGGATTTAATAATACTCACTTTAAACCCTAGACTTTAAGAAGGGACTACGTGGATATAACACTGTAAGTAAGTGGGCGTAATAGACCTACAATCCTAGAAATTCACAGTATTAAGTAAGGATCCAGTAATTAGAAATCAGCTGTTTATGTACACATGTCCATTCTTCACATGACCTTCGGAACACATTTCCACTGCATATTTATAAAGTGGTACAAGTTAGTAATTATTGATTTCATAACTCCATGCAGTTTTGTATAATTATTGATTTCTTAACTCCGTGCAGTTTTGTATAATTATTGATTTCTTAACTCCGTGCAGTTTTGTATAATTATTGTTTTCATAACTCCATGCTGTTCTGAGTAATATTTTCTTTCATAACGCCATGCAGTTTTGTATAATTATTGTTTTCATAACTCCGTGCAGTTTTGTGTAATATTTTCTTTCATAACTCCGCGCAGTTTTGTATAATTATTGTTTTCATAACTCCGTGCAGTTTTGTGTAATATTTTCTTTCATAACTCCGCGCAGTTTTGTATAATTATTGTTTTCATAACTCCATGCTGTTCTGTGTAATATTTTCTTTCATAACTCCGCGCAGTTTTGTATAATTATTGTTTTCATAACTCCGTGCAGTTTTGTGTAATATTTTCTTTCATAACTCCGCGCAGTTTTGTATAATTATTGTTTTCATAACTCCATGCTGTTCTGTGTAATATTTTCTTTCATAACTCCGTGCAGTTTTGTGTAATATTTTCTTTCATAACTCCGCGCAGTTTTGTATAATTATTGTTTTCATAACTCCATGCTGTTCTGAGTAATATTTTCTTTCATAACGCCATGCAGTTTTGTATAATTATTGTTTTCATAACTCCGTGCAGTTTTGTGTAATATTTTCTTTCATAACTCCGCGCAGTTTTGTATAATTATTGTTTTCATAACTCCGTGCAGTTTTGTGTAATATTTTCTTTCATAACTCCGTGCAGTTTTGTATAATTATTGTTTTCATAACTCCGTGCAGTTTTGTGTAATATTTTCTTTCATAACTCCGTGCAGTTTTGTATAATTATTGTTTTCATAACTCCGTGCAGTTTTGTGTAATTATTGTTTTCATAACTCCGTGCAGTTTTGTGTAATATTTTCTTTCATAACTCCGTGCAGTTTTGTATAATTATTGTTTTCATAACTCCGTGCAGTTTTGTGTAATTATTGTTTTCATAACTCCGTGCAGTTTTGTGTAATATTTTCTTTCGTAACTCCGTGCAGTTTTGTATAATTATTGTTTTCATAACTCCATGCTATTCTGTGTAACATTTTCTTTCATAACTCCGTGCAGTTTTGTATAATTATTGTTTTCATAACTCCGTGCAGTTTTGTGTAATATTTTCTTTCATAACTCCGTGCAGTTTTGTATAATTATTGTTTTCATAACTCCGTGCAGTTTTGTGTAATATTTTCATTCATAACTCCGTGCAGTTTTGTATAATTATTGTTTTCATAACTCCGTGCAGTTTTGTATAATTATTGTTTTCATAACTCCGTGCAGTTTTGTATAATTATTGTTTTCATAACTCCGTGCAGTTTTGTATAATTATTGTTTTCATAACTACACGCATTTATGTAAGTACTGAATTAAAATATTTGTTGTGTGGGTATAAAGGCCCACATGGCCTTGATGATTGATTTAGTGTTCTACAAACGTGTCTGTACTTTGACAAAAACTGTGTCAGCAATAATAAAATCCTTGGTCTACTAAAGAAACGAAACAGAAATTTAAGATTTTTTCAAAATATTAACCTGGTTTAAGCCCAGGCTGTATAAATAGTTTTAAAATGTCTTGCCAGATTTAGAAGATCAGAAAACACTAAGAAAGAAGAAATAAAAGCAATTCAAGTAACACCTTTCACTGAACTGCAGGATTTAAGGACGAAGTAGCAGGTCGCACAGGTGTCGGGAACGTTCTTGTGAATTCATTGTTGCAACAGGTGGTCGGACAAGCAGCCCAGCACAGTTTTCCTTCGTTTTACATTAAAAACATCTCCGTGTGTATTTGTTCTGAATTTAATAAAAGCAAAATACTCGCTAAACACGACTTCCAGCGGACAGAGCACGTTTATTAGCTGCACTCGGGAATGAAAGCGCTGCAGTAACTTAAGGGTCAACAATAATCGCCCCGCTGGCATGATGGCAGCGAATTTAAAATTACAATTTTGAAGCGAAGCTTGTAATATTAGCACTGGCGAGAGGAGTGAATAGAAAAAATTGCGCCGAACAAAAGAATGTAACGGAGAGATGTAACGAACGAGCAAACAAATTTCGTCTTTAATTCTCTTTTTTTCTTCCTCCTTTTCGATAACAATACACGCGCATTATACGAAAACGTTGTGATGCTTTGGTTTCGGTATTTTTCCTTAGTTGAAGGACACGTGCACGTTGTAAACTTTTATAATACATTCGAATAATAATGTAAACGTTTATAATAATTGTTGTTAATACTGCTAGTTTTTAACAACATAACCTGTAAATTATTATATTCTAATAGCTGTTGAATGAAATCAGCTGATCGTTACGAACTAATATAAAACAGCTGATCTTTTACTACAAGTACAGTAAATAATATCTAAGCTAGGTCCACGTATTTAGTTATTTAAGCAAAACAAGATATTTGTAAACATATCTTCAAACTAATTACGGTCCAGAAAAATAAATTAGCATAACATAATTCAGAACTTATTCTC
>CM040183.1:95552327-95559827 GCA_022606455.1 Callitettix versicolor | reverse complement strand
TATATATATATATATATATATATATATATATACATACACACACACACACACACACACACACACATACATACACGCACGCATACACACACACACACACAAACACACACACATAAATACATACACACACACACACACGCGCGCGCGCGTGCGTCTACTTATTCTGTATAAGTCTCTGGCTCTGGCCAGAGAGAGGGACACACACTACACACACACACACACACACACACACACACACACACACACACACACACACACACACACACACACACACACACACACACACACACACAGAAAGAGAGAGACGGACCAACATTCATGAAAAACATTTATTGGCTTCAGAAGACGTTAAAAGTATCACCTAAATGTTTATAAGACCAACATACTTAATTCGTTTAATGAGAAAGTAAAGAAAACTGAATTTGCAGTAAAAACGTTACAACCGATGTTGGGTAGAGCTGCACGAACACAAAGCGGAAGAAACATTCCCGACAATATTCATATAAAGTAATTTTCCCAATACCGTATTCATACGTGTGTAGTGAGAAAAGACGCATTTATCAAAATCAATAATTTATTGGAATTTTGAAGCTGCACGTGGCGCTACCTAACACTGTTTTCAAGGATCCGCGTCAGCTGAAGCAACACAACATCGTAGAACAATAGTTACGTCTCGAGGGGATGCTACCCGTAAATAGAATAATGGAGCAAATTAATTAATTACCAGCGCTACAAATTTAATTTGAACTTAATTAAAACCCGTGGCTAAATAGTAGCGTGTGTTGCGGATGAGAAATAATGCAAAACTGATTCTGAATTTAATTAATTAATTTTAACCAGAATTAAAACAGCATTATTGCCGCTACGTTTAACAATAGGCTACAAATAAAATTGTGATTTTTAATGGGGGGGGATATTGTCACGGTTTTCGATGGTACTTTGTTTATACAAACTCTATCCGGGTCTCAAAAAAATAAATACATATAAAACATTGAAATTTAACTTCCGTAAACAATAACAATATTTGTGACGCAATAAAATTACTTTTTGATCTGAAAAATGTGTTTTTTAAATAAACATGTTCTTCAATTTTCAACCGCATTCCAATTATTTAAATTTAGTTTGATCAAACCTTGTAACAGGCACAATTCCTCATGAGTATCTACAGTGGACTACAGCCCTCTTAGTACACGCAACTCGTCCTCAAACACGATGTAAAGTGCTACTATCGATTTCCGAAGATTCCTCATGAGTATCTACAGTGGACTACAGCCCTCTTTGTACACGCAACTCGTCCTCAAACACGATGTAAAGTGCTACTATCGATTTCGAAGATTCCTCATGAGTATCTACAGTGGACTACAGCCCTCTTTGTACACGCAACTCGTCCTCAAACACGATGTAAAGTGCTACTATCGATTTCCGAAGATTCCTCATGAGTATCTACAGTGGACTACAGCCCTCTTTGTACACGCAACTCGTCCTCAAACACGATGTAAAGTGCTACTATCGATTTCCGAAGATTCCTCATGAGTATCTACAGTGGACTACAGCCCTCTTTGTACACGCAACTCGTCCTCAAACACGATGTAAAGTGCTATCGATTTCCGAAGATTCCTCGCTTTGAAACTCGTATCTACAGTGGACTACAGCCCTCTTTGTACACGCAACTCGTCCTCAAACACGATGTAAAGTGCTACTATCGATTTCCGAAGATTCCTCATGAGTATCTACAGTGGACTACAGCCCTCTTTGTACACGCAACTCGTCCTCAAACACGATGTAAAGTGCTACTATCGATTTCCGAAGATTCCTCATGAGTATCTACAGTGGACTACAGCCCTCTTTGTACACGCAACTCGTCCTCAAACACGATGTCTTTGTACACGCAACTCGTCCTCAAACACGATGTAAAGTGCTACTATCGATTTCCGAAGATTCCTCATGAGTAACTACAGTGGACTACAGCCCTCTTTGTACACGCAACTCGTCCTCAAACACGATGTAAAGTGCTACTATCGATTTCCGAAGATTCCTCATGAGTACCTACAGTTCTATCTGTAACCGCTTTAAGTTTGGGTAATGCACCTCGTCCTCTAACACTCTCCTGTTCTATACCGTCCTCACCTTCCAACATTACTGGAACTAGCCGGGTTTCCAGCAATAAACCCGCCACCCGAACTCTAGCTTTTTGCTTGAGCAGATGCGAAACCCATCTAGAAGGTAACCCCATCTACAAGCACTGCCAAATTCGAAGAAGTTTTGCAGTCAGGATCAGAATGTGTGCGCTGACTCCCAATGGGCATCTACTCTTCTAACCTAACTTAACTCTGATAAAGCTAGAGCTAACGATCGCTAAGGCTACCAGCTGCTCCAGGCGTTAACGGATGATTTTACATCCATTTAAACTTTTGCCACGAATTAAGACCTTTTAACGTGACACCTATCGTAAGTACCAAAACTTTCTTATTGATTTCGGAAACGAAGCGAGTGGAACACCCGTGACGATTCGTTGGGTATTCCTTAATTATAAGCACAAATAGAGGTTGTAACTAATTAAGGGTGGATTTAACTAATTAAGGGTGGACACTTACCCTGCTCGAAGGTTGTCTCGGCGACCCTGACTTTTCCTTCCTGTGAGTCTTTAAATGCCTAAGAAACCTGGAGAAGCTCGTCCTTTTCTTCCCCGATCGTTCTGAAAACCAAAGTCCATATTTCATTAAGTCCGAAATGCAGCCCCCAAACAACAAGTCTTATCAAAAATCCGATTCGAGAAGAGGTTTTAAGGAAAAGCATTTAAATTAGATTAAAAAATACTGTGATATGGGCGAAACCTATCAAACATACATTTGTATCAGAAAATATTATACAAACATTCTCACATTTCATTATTTATTTAAAAAATCGCATAATCGATATATATATATATATATATTAATTATATATATGCAAGTGCAATTTGATGAGCATCGATAGAGCCAATAAAGCTCAACAAAGTTTCCATACAAACTGCAATATGTCTCGCTCAAGTTGTAGGATCGAGCATTAAAATCCGCTTCTATTAACATTTTAAACTTCCAACACTCTGACCGCCGTGAAAACTGTTGCTTAATGTCAACGAATTTTGAAACTTTAAGTGCTAATTTATACAGTCTTTAACGCTAATTACGATGGTGAAAGCAGATTTAAAAAGAAATGTTAGACGAAAAAGTTACGCATTTTTTAATGAGTTGAAATGACCGCCATTTTGAAAATGTCGAACGAATTTCGCTGATTAACGACGTTGTCCAACCTTATTACCTTTTGTGTCAAGATTAAATCGAATCGGACTAAATTTGCGAACGTGTGTGTGTGTGTGTGTGTGTGTGTGTGTGTGTGTGTGTGTGTGTGTGTGTGTGTGTGTGTGTGTGTGTGTGTGTGTGTGTGTGTGTGTGTGTATGTATGTATATATATATGTGTATGTATCGTGTGTGTGTGTGTCGATACACACACGCGACACACACACACACACACGACACAACACACACACACACACACACAATAAAATCAATTGTGTGTATGTGTGTGTATCGTGTGTGTGTGTGTGCGCGCGCGTGTATGTGTGTGTGTGTGTGTGTGTGTGTGTGTGTGTGTGTGTGTGTGTGTGTGTGTGTGTGTGTGTGTGTATCGTGTGTGTGTGTGTGTGTATCGTGTGTGTGTGTGTGTGTGTGTGTGTGTGTGTGTGTGTGTGTGTGTGTGTGCGCGCGTGTATGTGTGTGTGAGTGTATGTATGTGTGTGTGTGTGTGTATATTTGTGTGTGTGTGTGTGAGTGTATGTATGTGTGTATGTATGTGTCGTGTGTGTGTGTGTGTGTGTGTGTGTGTGTGTGTGTGTGTGTGTGTGTGTGTGTGTGTGTGTGTGTGTGTGTGTGTGTGTGTGTGTGTGTGTGTGTGTGTGTGTGTGTGTTAACACGTTCATTTTCCCAAAGTAAAAAGCTACATACCATTCGGGGTACAGTAAACTAGACGTATCAAATATTACTAAACTTTGTCAATTAGTATAACTTTCCAGCTGCGTGCATTGATAGGCGACCGTAAAACGCATTATTTTTGGAAACGAGAGAGAAAATCCCATCGATTTTTCTCGACCATTATACCTGCCTAAGAAGTAAACGGAACGCGCCGCCCAGCATCACGTCTCGCAGTTCTAAAATTACTTCACCAGGAAAACAGTAAATTTTCTTTACACAAAACATTTTACCGAACTGTTGCGTTAAATTAAACTGAATTGTTTCAGCACTCCTGAAAAAATCCACCTTTCGATATGAAGTCCTTTCGATCCTTGAGTCAACTTCAACACGCGCGCAGTGAACTGAACTGAACTAAATCACGCATCAAAGTAAATCACGTTCAGCCGTTCTGCAGTATTTCACTTTAATTTATAACAGTTAATAAAAACATTAAATCTATAAAAGTTTATCGCCCTCTATCTGTTGCAGATTTTATTACCCCAACCGACGTGTAATTAAAACTCTAAAAAGCTATTAAGCGCAACTATTGTCCCGGGATAATTAACAAAGTAAGTTTTTATAAAATACGAAACGGACTTTACCTTTTTCAATTATCGAAATGAAAACAATACTTTTTGTTTTAAAATTTATGTTTTTAATAATTAATTAATTGAAGCTTGCAAAGCGTGCCCCAGTTTACCAGATGCTGTTTTAAATGCGAAAGTATTTTTTTAAACTTTTCACAAATTAATTAATTAACGTTGTAGTTTTATCGAAAGAGGAGTTATATTTTAATTTTACAATTTGTTTAGGTTTTGAAGAACCAACTACCGTGGAAATAGCCTACTTTAAAAATACATAGTCTTTGAAGTCGAGCCCAAGTTACATTAGTCTAACTGGCGTTAAAAAAATGTAGTTCGTGACTTGAGATCATTTTTGATTTTTTTTTATTTCGGTTAAAATTTACAAAAAAAACCGGTTATTTTTAGATCGGTTTTTGTGATTTTTACTAAAAATGAATAAACTCAAAATTGTTTGTACTCTGAAGTACAAAGACAATGAGGCAAAGAAAAAGCAGGAAACTTTGTCAAACTTAACGAAATCTTTGATCATTTGTGAATTTCCATCGGAAACATAAGCTGTTGGAGCGGTCATCATAATAAGAGCCAGACCCGGGATCTTGGAATGAGCCCGATCCTGACCTCTAGATCACTTCTTCAGCCTTCTATATATATATATATATATATATATATATATATATATATATATATATATACACATATATATATATAAAACTTCGGGTTCCGTGGTCGAAGTGGCTAAAGCATCGGTCAGTCTACTGCGTCATTCTGGTTCACAAGAACTACATGTTCTTAGTTCGAGCCGCAGTTGCTCCCGTTGCTTTCCCTTTACCGTTAACACTGATTCCTCGTCCTCATTAGTCTAACTGGCATGAAGTATGGACGTTAAAAAAAAGAATTGTGTGTGTGTGTGTGTGTGTGTGTGTGTGTGTGTGTCTGTGTATGTGTGTGTGTGTGTGTGTGTCTGTGTATGTGTGTGTGTGTGTGTGTGTGTGTGTGTGTGTGTGTGTGTGTGTGTGTGTGTGTGTGTCGTGTGTGTGTGTGTGTGTGTGTGTGTGTGTGTGTGTGTGTGTGTGTGTGTGTGTGTGTGTGTGTGTGTGTGTGTGTGTGTGTGTGTGTGTGTGTGTGTGTGTGTGTGTGTGTTAGCAAGTTCACCGTTCGCAACTTTGGTTAGATTTGATTTTGACAAAAATCGATTTTTATAATAGCTTCGACAAAATCGTTAACAGCGAAATTCGTTCAACACTTTAAAAATGACTACCATTTCAAATGAGTAAAAATTGGTATTTTTAAAATTTTTAAAATGCGCTTTCACCACAGCAACCAGCGTTAAAAACCACATACATTAGCATTTAGAATTTTCAAAATCAGTTGGTTTAAAAACATTTTTGTCGGCGGTCAGGGTTCGTTTCTATCTGTGTAATTTGAAATGCTAAAATCGCAATAAATGCAGATTTTAATGCTGATTACGATGGTGAAATCATTATTTCAAAATGGGTAATATAAAGGAAAATACTTTTGGAAATTTGCTACTATCACTTCAGTAGTACAACACTTAAAGACTTACCGCTTGGCGGGAATTCGTAGAAGTAGGCCGACCTTGGACTCAGGCAGCTGAAACAGAAACATTAATACTTTCAGAATATATTTTTTTAAACATTTTTTTGTTAATATAATTTATTGAAAATTTATTCTTATAAATTACTTTTATAATATAAATGTTATAGTTTTATAGTATAAATTGCTAAATAGTTTTCATAAATGCTTTAGTAAAAGACTTTATCAATTCTTGAGGGAAATGAGAAAGCAGACACAATGGCCAAGAGAGGAACTGCGAGAGGAGCAGTAAGGAAATGGGCTAGGGATGAGCACAAGACAATTCCCTGGCCAAAGATTGGGGAAACGCCTTCTCTCGGGACCAGACCCTGTACTGACAAGGACACTTGTTCAGTTTAACATGAGGTCACTGAGGCAGATCGTCGCCATCATCACCGGACACGGCTAACATAAGGTGGGACTGTTACAAATCCCGCCTGAGTGTCTGTGCGGGCAGAGTGTTGAAACTGCGGCACAAATACTTCCTGAAGGAGACTCTTTGGACCTCAGCAACCAGCACGCCTTACTGGATTCGGTTTAAGGTGGGTGAAGTGATAGGGGTACACAAAAAGCCCTTAGGCCGACATGTTGAGAGCCACAAAGCCTGTTAATCCCTCCCAAAAAACCTACACGACAAAAATGTGGTAAACCAGTTCTACGATAAATTATATCGTTTTTTCGGTCTTTGATTGGGCAAAAAATTTTAACATCTCAAGTGAATGATTTTGAAGTCCGGATCGGTGTTTGCAGTTCACAGGTTTGGGCCTCACCATGATGGCCACTCAAACAGGTTGTTTTGCAATTTTTTTTTGTGTTTAACGTCTAACTATAGTGCACACTTGGGCTAATGCCAAGCCCTCACCGGGAATCGAACCCGGGTCCTCGGGGTGAAAGCCCAGTACGCTATCCACTAGGCCACCGAGGCGGCGTTGTTTTGCAAAAACAGCAAGTCTGAAAGTAATACATTTTAATATTATTCGTATTTCGATAAGTAAGTTATTTATTGGTTAAATCAATTTTTACCAGGCGAATCGAAATATTCCATGACAATCGATACAGATGCTTTAATTCCTCTTGTATAAACAGTAATATCTGTAATGATCTTCTGGAAAGGATAAAATATCCGAACGAAGAAGAAAACAATTTATTTGCCAAATTCTAAGGACGTCAGCCATATTTAATTTACTTTCACAAATTATATCCCTTATTGAAGGCTTAACTCGATTTCGCCGGCGTATCAGGCTTAGATTCTATTAACAAACAACATTTCTTCGTCTATAATTTTTCATCGCCTGTTGCCGGTTCCCCTCCTCCCCCCCACTTTTGCTCTTTACTCT
>CM040183.1:95547327-95549827 GCA_022606455.1 Callitettix versicolor | reverse complement strand
GAGAGAGAGAGAGAGAGAGAGAGGGAGAGAATTAGAGCGCGAGGGAGAGAGAGAGGAGGGCGCACGCGCGTGCCGTGCCTCCACAAACACATCTCCTCCTCTCTCTCTCTTTCTCTCTCACACACACAAACAAACACACATTCTCTCTCTCTCTCTCTCTCTCTCTCTCACTCACACACACACACACACACACACACACACACATCTGACGAGTACTTAAATGCTTTTACAATAGATTAATACAAAACGTAATTGAATTGTGAAAGTAAACGCAATTCTGTATAAACAATCCATTATACAAAATGAAATGAAATGAAATGAAATCTAAATTGTAACTAAACATTGCGCTCGGCAAGTGGCTGCGTGTTTTTAATCAAAAGAAAACAGAAATTAGTTTTTACAATTAGTTTTAGTTTTAATTATAGTTTCGGCCAAGGTCATTGTACCAGCTTCGAAACTGTTCACAATAAATACCCTTCAGAGGGAAAAGTAAGTACCTAGGCGGAATGTGAATAATTAAATAATCACGGCACGCAGCTGTCTCGCCAGTTTCTTAAAACACTGTCTTAACACGTGTTAAATCTGATTGCACAATCATAATCAGCATTAGGATCTGCATATATCAGCAGATTAAACTTTAAAAATTACATTGAAAATACGAAACGAAATGTGACCTTCAATATTTTTTTAAAATTTCAACTAATATTAAAATTTAAAACGCTAATTTATGTAGTTTTTAACGCTGATTACGATGGTCAAATTGGATTTTCAAAAATAGTAAACACAAAAAAGTTATGATTTTTGTAGATTTGAAATGAACGCTATTTTGAAATTTTTGAACGAATGTTGCTGGTTTTCGGTGAAAATGCTAACAGAAGACCTTGCTATGTAAACCTTGCAACATTGACTATTTTAAATATTTTTTTTGTAACTGCTTTCTTTTTGTAACTATATATAATTTTAAGGAGCCCCAAAAAGTGTATTAGAGGTCAGGATCGCTCTCATTTCCAGGACCTTGGTCTGTGTCTTAACATGATGGCTGCTCCAATAGCTCATTTTCCAAAGAAAGTCACTAAAAAATCAAAGATACTGAACATTGTATCCCTGAAGAACCTTACAAAAACTGAATATTGTATCACTGAAGAACCTTACAAAAACTGAAAATTATATCACTGAAGAACTTTGCAAAAACTGAATATTGTATCGCTGAAGAACCTTGCAAAAACTGAATATTGTATCACTGAAGAACCTTGCAAAAACTGAATATTGTATCACTGAAGAACCTTACAAAAACTGAATATTGTATCACTGAAGAACCTTGCAAAAACTGAATATTGTATCGCTGAAGAATCTTGCAAAAACTGAATATTGTATCGCTGAAGAATCTTGCAAAAACTGAATATTGTATCGCTGAAAAACCTTACAAAAACTGAATATTGTATTACTGAAGAACCTTGCAAAAACTGAATATTGTATCGCTGAAGAATCTTGCAAAAACTGAATATTGTATCGCTGAAGAACCTTACAAAAACTGAATATTGTATCGCTGAAGAACCTTACAAAAACTGAAAATTATATCGCTGAAGAACTTAACAAAACTGAAAATTATATCACTGAAGAACTTAACAAAACTGAATATTATATCACTGAAGAACCTCGCAAAAACTGAATATTGTATCGCTGAAGAAAATTACAAAAACTGAATATTGTATCGCTGAAGAACCTTACAAAAACTGAATATTGTATCGCAGAAGAGCCTTACAAAACTGAATACTGATCAACGTTTAGCACACGCAATAAGCTGTTTCCTAACTTTGATGGTTGACAGTTATCCTAAGTTAATCCTAAAGGTTGGGTCCTTTCGGTATTTTCTACTCCCTTAACAGAAAACATTAACGGTTAACTCCCAGAAAAACAGATCGATTGATGTAAAAATTAACTATTTTATATATTTTTTGTAAGTAATTTCTAAAAACAATTCCATATTTGAAGGACACAATAACTTTTGTCAACATATTAAAAATACTTCTTCCACTGTTTATTTAAAACTAACATATATAACAGCGTAACACAAAAGTACGTTTCAACGATCAAGTTTTACACGCTATTGGCGCTACCTTAGATTTTCCTCGTTGGTTAAGAAAATCCTTAAAAGCAGTGGCTACGTCTTTAGTCAGCAATATATCCTCTTCCAGTATCCACTTACATAAGTCCTTTGATCAGCGAAATGTACTGTAGATACAGACTCTTATTTATTGGTATTTTATAAGTATGTTTTCTTTCACTGAATTTCAGATAACCTAAGTAACGTTCATCAAGCTTATACTTTAAGTCCTGTTTTCAATTTGACTTTAAAATTTGCAAAAAGATGAACTATTTTAAAACCAAATTTGGTTTAATTTTAAGTTAATTTTTTTTACTTTTTTGAAGCCCGCACTCAATGCCACCAAGGACACTTAGTAAACGGCCTGCGCTACAATTTCTCGCGCATGTAGGAGAA
>CM040183.1:95532327-95542327 GCA_022606455.1 Callitettix versicolor | reverse complement strand
TTGTCCTCAAACACTTGTACACAGTTACACTTAAGTTCACTTACATGTATCTGTACACTTGTACACCTTCTTGTCCTCAAACACTTGTACACAGTTACACTTAAGTTCACTTATATGTATTTGTACACCTAAGAACTCTTTAAGTACACTTGTACGCTTATCACACTTATACAATTAAGATATAATTTAAAATTACGTACACTTTAAAATTTAACACAAAAATCTCATCATAAAATTGCGTTGAAATAAACAGACTTCCAATAAACGTATGACAGCTTGTACATTTAAACTGTTACATTCAGGGCTGACAGAATCGAAGCAGTACAGTTGCAATCGGGTTGCAATCGAATTGAAAACGGCGACTGTGAGGTCTGCGTTAAGCAGATGCAATTAAACTGATTGCACGCTTAATAATAGTGAATTGCAAAATGTATGTGATTTTAATTTAACACTGGCAGAGAGTTTGGTTAAACACGTCGAGGACTTGGTCTGCAGATTGCAGATTGTAGGCCTACAGTGAGAGCTCTGTCGTTCGTTGTTTGTCATATCATTCAGCTGATATTAACTTGTGTTAATTACTTGTAACGCGGGTGTTTTGCCGACATGATGGAAGCGAATTAAGAAAAAAATACTTTTTCGAACCGTCTTATTTATTCATTAACAATGAGCAATTGATAAAAATCTGTATTCTAAACTTTAAAATTACAATGAAAAAACGAAATATAACCCTGACCCCCTTCAAATTCGATGTCTTAATTTTAATGGTTTTTGAAAATTCAAAAAACTACAGAATGCAGTTTTTACGTTGATTACTAGAAGTGAAATCAGATTTTAGAAAATGTAATGCATATTAAAAAAATGTAATGACCGATATTTTGAAACTTTTGAACAAAATATAGAAACAACCCCAAAATCGTTTTCTGTGCCACATTTGAATCCAATCGGAACAAAATTGCAGACGTAATAATCGGTGTGTGTGTGTGTGTGTTTACTAATAACGAATATACAATTCTGCCAGAGAATATTTTCTCTACATCAAACGACGAAGTTATCCGCATTACACTAGCTTATTTTATTACACTAGACAATTAAACGTTAAAATAAATAAACTGCACTATTTTATTACGGTCGCATTCAACGCTACAGAAACAACACTGGCAATAAATTAAGTGCACTTTAAATTATTTCAGAGAGTTTTAATTTAGCGATAACAAAAATGCTTTCGCGGTGAATACACGGCAGTACACTCGTATATCATTTTAAAAGTACCATAAAGGTGTATAATATAAGGTAGGTGGCGTACGTTATCCTAGATTTGAAATTATCGCCGACCATTGTTTTTATAGCGGCTGTTTACACATGCGGCGACAGCAAAAAATTGTTTTATTTTAGAAGTACTTCCAAACACACACACATCAAACACACACACACACACACACAAAACACACGCACGCACGCACACTCTCTCACAATCACACACCAAACACACGCAACGCACGCGCACACGCACGCACGCACACTCACTCACTCACACACCCACCCACACACACACACACACACACCAAACACACGCAAAGCACGCGCACACGCACGCACACTCACACATACGCGCGCAAACACACACGCACGCGCGCACACACACATAACGGACACACACACACACACACACACACACACACACACACACACACACACACACACACACACACACCAAACATACGCAATGCACGCGCACACGCACGCACACTCACACATACACGCGCAAACACACGCGCACACACACAACGAACGCACGCGCGCACACACACACACACCACACAAACACTCACACACACATACATACACATAACAGACAGACACACACACACACGCGCGCGCGCGCACACATTATACACACACGCACGCACACCACACACGCACCAGACGCACACATTATACACACGCACACACTCACTCACGCGAGCGCGAGCGCGTACATAACAAATACAAACCGGTATTTATGCAGTATAAGTTGTTTTTTAGAAATAGTGTTTCTTGAATATTTTTTGTTCCATTTTATACCTTATTATCTAATGAAACCATATTCACCCGCGAAAAATATTTTTTTTAAAGATCGCTTACGATTTTATTTAGTTTTTTACGGAACTATATTGTGACGTCATTGCTGTTTACATCGCATTAAACATACACGGATTTACCGGTCATGCGCGTTACACATTCTGACAGTTTACTCTTTTTTTCGTATATTCGTTCTCGTAATGAAAACATTGTTGAAATGGCGTCCGTTATTTGTTTCTTTTTGTGTTAGGTTTTTTATTGTTTTTGCTACAAAAAACACGTTACCTACTTACTGGATAACTAGTTCAGTGAAACAGCTTTTTCCTCCCTAATAGCTAGTCAGTTGCCCCTAAGTGTCAGTTAGGTTGTTGGTATTTTTGTGCAGTGAATATTGTTAATTTATATATCCTATAGCCTATAGTTAACTACTTTGTTATAAAATTTGTCTTTTTCACATTTTTATTCCTGTTAAACCTTGTTCGATCAAGTTTATATATTTTAATAATGGTATCCAGTTTTAGCTTCAGTATAGCGTTTAACAGTACAGTATACAGATAGTTCTCCCCTCTGTGTAAGAGATTTTTGCTGGACTAGCCGTCATACATTTTTGTGGAACGTCATCCACGCTATGATAATCTTCGCCAAAAGCCTTAATTAATTAAAATTTCTCTCTCTCTCTCTCTCTCTCTCTCTCTCTCTATATATATATATATATATATATATATATATATATATATATATAAAATTATTATTATTAACTGCGTATAGACCCTGTTGGATCACGCAAAGCACTCTGACTCATGTCTTGCTCCTTATAATCCTCCACACCTCCCTCACCCTTCTCTCTCTCTCTCTCTCTCTCTCTCTCTCTCTATATATATATATATATATATATATATATATATATATATATATATATATATATAAGGCGCCTCGGTGGTCTAGTGGATAGCGTACTAGGCTTTCACCCCGAGGATCCGGGTTCGATTCCCGGCGAGGGCTTGGCATTTTCATATTCTATAAATCATCCCACCGTCTGCATTAGCCCAAGTGTGCACAATAGTCGGACGTTAAACACAAAAAAAACCTCTCTCTCTCTCTCTCTCTCTCTCTCTATATATATATATATATATATATATATATATATATATATATATATATATTCTATTTAAAGTCCACATATTTATAGAGAAAATCAAATAGGCCTATACTTAAAATTCAAATTTAAAATCAAATGATTTCAAAATAATTTAGTTGCTGATAGAGAGGAAGCAATGAACTGATCACCTAACGTTTAGACGCTAGCTGCGCACGTGTTGTTCCGAAGCGACACGGTTGGTTACACCTAACTAATAACCAGGCTGCACATATACAGGGCCCAAATTGATATTTGTTGTTGTACAGTCGGCATTAATATGAAGTCCCCCCACCCGAGTCAATACATTTCCATTACCTCGCGCATTGTGCTCAAATTGGGTGTGATTTGCTCCCTGCAGCCATGTTCCATAACACCGTAGATTGTGTTTCGGGCACAATATATTTGTGAAATGCGAGATTAGAATTTTGTGCAGTGTTTAAGGTTCAACAAGGGATAGGAAAATATCCCTTCGTAGTCAGCGTTCAGATCTGCCTTATAGTGTGTTTATATTGAGCTACAAGTCCTCATATACCAAACATTTCGTAAATATGCACACAGCATTTATACTTATACACAAATTGTGAGATCCGCTGGTCAGTGGCAGTACCTAAAACAGAACTCGTAAGTAGCGTGAGTTTAGAAGTTGGCCAGTATTTTAAATTGTACAGTACAGTAAATCAAATTACAAAACAAAATTTTTATACAAACTAGCCTAATTGTACAACTGAATTTGCCAACGAATCAAAACCCGTCGACTGTGCAAACAGCAAATTAAACTAACAAAACCTGCCATAACCTAAAAATACATGAAAATCATCCAAGTCGAAGCATATGCACATTTTGTACGAGGTGATGTGTTTGTATCTAATACGACTTGTATCCTTATACATGGTGTCGCAATGTAAACGCACCGTTAATGTTTGTCTTTGTAATTACTCTGCAAATACGAACCCCCGACCGCCCTCAGATTCACTCTCGCATTTCTAATGGTTGCAAAAGAAAATTAATGCTAATTTTTAAAGATTTTAACACTGGTGAAATAAGATTTTCAGAATTAGAGATAAAAAAGTCTCGGTTTTTAACATTTGGAATGTCGCAGTTCTGAACAGATTTTGCTGAGTAACAAATTTGGGTGCGCGCGCGCGTGTGTGTGTGTGAGACTAGCGTTTTAAACGCAAAAATTCCGTTGTAAATACCAAAAAAAATCTGACCGGCGGCCAGGGTTCGTTTTTGTATTTTTATCTATTTTGAAAGTTCAATGTGATAACTTATGTCGATCTGATTCGAACTTGGGACAAAAGTCGCATTCCAATAAGAGCGTGGACAATTTTTTTCCAACGAAATCCGTCCGACCTGTTTTAAAATGGCGGCATTTATAACATTACAAAATTATTACATTTCAAGTTACATCTCTTTTTTTGAGAATTCCACTCCACCCTTAGCTTTAACGTAATGAGCGTTAGCAATTTGAATTTCCGAAATCCGTTGGAATTAAGAAGTTCAATTTGACGGCGGTCAGGTTTTTTTTTTTTTTTTCCGGCGAAAAACCGTTCAGGTTATCATCGCCGTCACGAAGAATGAAAGTATATACAAAGAAAATTAAACGAAATTGTACTTAAGAAAAAAACAACAACAAACTATAACAGTAAAAATAAATTAAAAATTTAGATAACAATTATAGATATATTACACTTAAGAACTAAATAACAATAAATAATGAATAAAATTTAATAACAATTCGTAAAAGTATGCATAAACATAACAGAAATAAAGTTTTAAAAAAAAAATAAATAAATAAAATAACACAAGAAATAACAAATATAATAAATTAAATTTTATTTAAAACATTCAGACGATGAAGGAAGTCTAGAACCCAGTCAACGGCCGAGGCACTATCTCCCAACATCGTCTGCAAACAGTTGCTCAGACCACACATAAAACGCACATTTTGGAAACCATCACAATCGAGCAATATATGTCTTACTGTGACGGTTTCCCTACAGAACTCGCATTTAGGTGGGTCCCCGCGTTCCATCAGAAATCCATGCGTTAACATGGAGTGACCGATGCGAAGGCGGGTGATCACCACCTCTTCTCTACGACTTGCACGTATTGACGACCCCCAAGGACGAACAGTATTTTTAATTACCCTCAATTTGTTACTGCTTGTAGCTGCCCATTCATTTTCCCACTGTAGAAGAATTAAATATTTTACGTGACAAAGAAAGTCAGACACTATTACACGTGCAGTCCATGGCGGCAGAAAAGTAGCTTCCTTTGCCGCATTATCCGCTACAGTGTTTCCAAATATTCCACAGTGACCAGGAATCCAGATAAATGATACTCTTGCACCTCGTAGTTCAAGTCTATGGACAGAGCACAGAATATCTGTGTCGCACGTTGGTACCGATGCGAAGGCGGGTGATCACCACCGGGATCACTTTCGTATTATAAATGTAATTTCAAAGTTTAACATCCCAAAATACGCATGAATTTAAATTAAACGCTGATTGTGACGGTGAAGTCAGAATTTCAGAAATTGTACAGAGAAATATACTTTTGGAAATTCGCTTCTATCACGTCAAAGGGACAGCTACGTGTCACGATTATTTAAGATCACGCTACACTGATTGCCAGATCTTAATAAAAGGTACGTAAAGCCATTAATAATAACAGTAAGATCAGGTTATATTCAGTAAAGAGAACTCACTTTTGGTAATTAGGTCGAGGCGTAATGACTAGTTTGGCTTGTTGCTGACGCTGGAGCATATGTTTCCCATACACCCCATAACCGGCGAACCCATAGATTTCGTCTTCCTCCTTATCGGTGAGACAACTTGACGGCTGCAACACAAAAACAAAACAATTAATAAAAATACACAATTAAACATTACAGAGCGGCAAAGCATTGTGTTAGGTGATGCTATACGAGTACAGGTCCAGTCGCTATGGTTCAGTTCCCGCCCAGCTCCCTCAAACAGTCCAGTGACACACAGTCTCCCGATCTGAGTCTGCAAACTGTGAGCCTTCACTCAGCGACAGTGAAGGCAAAGGAGGGCGCTGTGGTGAATGAGTGGGGACTCGACCTCTCACTCGCACTGTGTTCTTAATAGGCCGTCTACTCTCACCAACAACACGACGAAAGTAACTCAAGACGGTAGTTATAATTTCCGCGGAGGATAGTTCGGTAAGCTGGAGACAAGGTTCTGCTTTAGAAGGATGTACTAGCAGAAGGATGTTTTAGTAGAAGGATACATTAACAGAAGGATGTATTAGCAGAAGGAAGTAGAAGCGGAGAATCAACGGCTGCACACAAGGACTGAGTGAAAACGGACAGACAGCACAACTGTCGAAGGAAAGAAAAGCCTATGAGAATTCTTAGTCTTCCAGGTAAGGGGTCCCACTCTGTAAAACCAAGTAGCCACTAAACCTACAGAAACACGTAAGACAGAAAATATAATTGAAAAACAACTGGGCAATACAAAAGGGGAAAAGGGTTCTGTAATAGATTTGCCAAGGCAACGGTCAATCGGCTACGTAGGTCTCTGAACTCTGCACCTCAAGATCGTAGGTTCGAGACGCAGTTACTGCATACATTTCCCGTATTAATGCCGATCCCTCATCCTCATTAGTCAAATAAAAAAAACAATTTCAGAGCTACGTGAAACTTTCTATCTTCATACAGACCACTACCTAACGACTGTGCCTTTATAAAGAAAGTTGCACGACTGGGAGCAGAGAACATGGATACAGAAGCAGAAGGGCAGGGAATTAATACTTTTTTAAAGATTATAAACGACTGTGAATCAATAAGCGTTCAAGAATATAAACGACTGTGAATTCATAATCAATTGGTGTTAACTGAAGTACCAGCGAAGTATGTATGTATGTATGTAAGGGAACAAGTGGTTAGCACATCTGCATGCAGTTCTAGCCTTAAAACCAAGGTTTTTCGTAGCCTCTCAAATTTTTCTTTTTGAGTAAACACTGAAGGAGATCCGGGAGACCTAGCTTGGTTAAGGAGTTAATTTTTACCGTAATTCACTCCCGAGGCAGTAACAGTTACTCTGAGTTGCTACTACAAAAGTAGCTGTTCCAAACAGCCGCGTGTACAAGCTCCACGTGACACTGCTTTATGTTCTGATTCTGCAAGATTAGCAGTTAAATCAATCAATGCCTCATCCATGCTAGGTCCACCCCTAACTACTTCCCGCCGTCACCCTTCATTAGACCATAATACGTCCCCCTGCAAAATTGCTAAATACCACAAATCAATACTGACTTCAAAATAAAATACTCGGGGTGACCTACAAGCGAAGACATTTGTCATTAGCGTCAATTCTGTGCAAAACTGATCCTGCGACTTCTATCAGCCAAGAGCGGTTACTGCAGCGGTGATTGCGGCTAAAGCATCGGTCGGTTTGCTGCATTTCTGACGTTCACACCATAATTCTCAGCTCGAGCATCAGTCGCTTCCGTTGCTTTTCCGTTACCGTTAACGCTGATCCCTCGTCGTCATTAGTCTAACCGGCATCGAGTACGGAAGTCAGGCAAAAATATACTAGTATAATACTGTTGACATTAGCGTGTTATAAAAACTTGCACTAAATAAATATTCGTATTTTACAAAAATATACGGAAATAAAATGTCGAAAAATCGTGATGTTTTAAGATAATAACTTTATGAATGTTAAAAGCATCAATACGACCGCCATTTTGAAACTATTGAACGAATTTTGCTGGTTAACAAGATGTTATCAAATTCGACTTTTGTGACAAGTTTCAATCAAATCAGACTAACACTGATTGGCGCTCATTTCAAGGTTTCGGGTTTGGGTCTTTTACCACATTGGCTCATTTTCAAATGGAAATTCGCCGATAATTTGGCCTGAGCAAAAAAACGCTCATTATGATGGAGACATTATATTTTTTTAAAAAGTGCAACATTAATTTTGAATTGGCTCCATTTTGAAACGGTTGAACAAGTTTTGTAAAGTAACTCTCTTGTTGACGCTAATACCAAAATCCAAGTTCGAGTGGAATCCGTAGAAAGTTGCAAAAAGATACGAGGGCCAACGCACGCGCGCGCGCGCGCGCGCACACACACACACACACACACACACACAACAAAGACGCACGCAAGCATGTGTGTGTGTGTGTGTGTGGCCTAGGTATGTGAACTTTCAAGACCACTTCGAAAGTTTCAAAATTAGAATTTAAAATGTGCATTATAATTAAAAAGTTTAAAATGTTACGTGTGCAGATTTTAACGCTGATCGTGACGGTAAAATCGTATTTCCAAAAAGGAGCAACAAAAAGTAATAATAACTGTTTGAAGTTCGCTTTAACGACTCGAGCTAGACAGCTGCGTGCGATCGTTTCTTCTGTAACGCTCAGCAAAGATTACAAAACTGCAAAATGAAGTATTGCCGTAAGTACTCGGGCGTGACTGTTTCTTGGAGCTGAAACGCGCCGACAAACTTTAAAGCTCATTACAAATTTTCTGAACAAGTCGCCACGGATCCGAGACAAAGTGAAAGGTTTTCGCGTCGCATTTACTTTCTCATATACGTGTTGAGCGAACAGAATCACTGAGTAAAGACAAAATTAACGTTTATAAGATACAAGCGGGTACCCGTCGCGGCTTTGCTGCCTGTATTGTTTTGCTAAAAATATTATACATTAATTACATTAATAATCATTTAAATAAGTTACAAGTTATCTATAAATATAACAATATTATCGATACTCTTAGTAAATAACGCAGTAACAAGAATATTTATTGAACTCAATATTGCACGTCCGTTTAATTTAACCTGTCAGAAACTGAAGACAGAACTGTTGTTCTTAACATTCATATAATCATCATTCATAGTTAAAAAAAAATGATTTGTAGTCTGGAATGGCACGTGATTCACGTGACCAGTATTTTTGTAGCGGATTCCGAACACTGGAGCATTGAAACATTTTAACTAATATAAAATTAATGGTAATCAGTTCAAACATCATTTTAAATTGAATATACGATGTGCATTGCTGTAAGAAGGTATCGTAAAAATGTCGTCTCTAGCTACGTTGTACTGGGTAAGTAGTTTAATGGCGTTAAAATAAAAATTTTCGCAAAATCCTTTCTTAGTGCACACGTGCACGACGAAGCGAAGGTTGGCTCCAAATTTAAAGACTGTAGCTTTTATAAATAGAGATACCAAATAAACATGTAACTACACAATATTAACAAGGACTATACGACAGCTTAGCGTTGTTTGTGCGATTACGCGTAACATGACTATTCGTAGGCCGGAATACTAGCCGAGTTAGCCTAAGCAATATCCTGCTGTTTTAATTTCATTTTTTTTTTTTTTTTTTTTTTTTTTTTAACGTCCGACTATTGTGCACACTTGGGCTAATGCAGACGGTGGGATGATTTATAGCGTATGAAAATGCCAAGCCCTGGCCGGGAATCGAGCCCGGGTCCTCGGGGTAAAAGCCAGTACGCTATCAACTAGGCCACCGAGGCGGCTTGTTTTAATTTCAAAGATCCCACAATTCTGTTTGGAAAATGAGCGCAATTTTGAACAGATTTGAAATTTATCAACAAAAAAATCGATACCAGTAGATTATTACCTAGCGAAATCCGTAAAACAGTTTCAAAATGGCTGACATTTCATCCTAACGTTTTTACAATACACGTTTTTGAAAATCTGATTCACCTGTTGTAAACACCGTCAAAATCGGCCGCTTAAATTAGCTAATTCTAAATTCCACAAATATAAACTGACCTCGATCAGGGTTCATTTTAGTATC
>CM040183.1:95489827-95527327 GCA_022606455.1 Callitettix versicolor | reverse complement strand
AAAAACGGCGATCACTCAAAAAAATGCATAACCTTTAATCTGAGACGTTTCTGAACTTCTGATTTCACACAACGTAATCAGAAATTAAATATGCAAAAATATGCATTTTAAAATTTTATCGGAAATAAACGTAAAAACTATGACGGTCCGTTTCCACAGTTTGAAAAGAGTTTGCAAATTTAAAATTCTAATTTTCAAAAGTATAAGATGAACAATTACTTTCTTGAAAACACTTACCGAGTACTTGCCGGGAACATAAATAGGCTGCGAGTGCGAAGTGGTGAGCCCGCTACTGTGAGGCAGTCTTGAGAGAGGAGTGGAGGGCGCAGGACCTGGAGGAGTAGTAGGAGTTCCGAGTACACGTATCCTCGGCGACAATTCGGCCCATTCTCTTCTCCTGAGGTCTTCCAAGTGTTCCAGGACATCCCGGTAGTGAGTGTTGTAGAGGTCCGCGAACCTGGACGCGAGGCCTTCCAGATAGCCTCGCTCCCCTTCCTGTAACAGATATAACTTCAGTTACAAATATATCTGGTAAGTTAAAACCACATAGCAAGTATGTCAGCGTATTAAAGGATTTTGAATAAGCGTTGATGTAAAGTAACTATGTATCATTAATCCTCTGCTGCAGTACAGAGAAAACTGGAAAAGAAAGAAAACAGAAAGAAAAAGTGTAAAAGAAAAAAAGGATACAAAGAAAAACTGTAAAAGAAGATTCAAAGGAAAACTAGAAAAAATAAGATAAAAACGAAAGCTGGAAAAATAAGAAGATACAAAAGAAAACTTGAAAGGAAAAGAATATAGAAAGGAAAATAGGAAACTAAAAGAAGATATACAAGAAAAATGAAAAAGAAAAGAAGACACAAAGGAAAACTGGAAAAGAAAAGAAGATACAAAGGAAAACTGGAAAAGAAAAGAAGATACAAAGGAAAACTACGATGCCAATCTAAGGGTAAATGTGCGCACACACACACACACACACACACACACACACACACACACACTCACACACTGTTAATACTCCTATAGCTGGGATGGGCATGTAGTAAACGGCGATCACTAATTATTTAAATATTTATTAATGACCTTATTCATACACACAATGAGTAACCATATACTTAACTGTAAACGTCCTAGACCTTTTTTTGCTAGATGGATCGGGTATGTAGTATAATGGCATAATTATTATAATTTCAATATTTACTATTCAACTTA
This sequence comes from Callitettix versicolor, assembly GCA_022606455.1. Taxonomy (NCBI): domain Eukaryota; kingdom Metazoa; phylum Arthropoda; class Insecta; order Hemiptera; family Cercopidae; genus Callitettix; species Callitettix versicolor. The sequence goes on along the minus strand of CM040183.1, from coordinate 95,526,115 downwards.
TTTGTTGTACATATTTTAAACAAACAAATATTAAACGTATAAAAAGTTATGATCAGATTAGTTTTGAACTTTCGCCCCTTAGTTTCACAAGCAGGGTCAGGACGCACACTAGCAAACTTAAATCCACTTCAAGAATTCTACCAATAATAGACGACCAGCGTATGTTATTTGTGCTACCGCGGGTTTTTATTTTCTCCATCACACAAAGATATGATAATCCCCCTCCCTAAAGAAGTTTTCACTTCTTCAGGGATTCAAAAATTTTCAGAAATTCAAAAAACATTAGTAATTTTGAGGTTAGGTAGAAATGTTAGTGATTTTGAAGTTAGGTAGAACCTATAGGAATTTTGAGGTTAGGTAACGGTGTTAGCAATTTTGAGGTTAGATAACGGTGTTAGTAATTTTGAGGTTAGGTAGAAACGATAGGAATTTTAAGGTTAGGTAAAAACATTAATAATTTTGAAGTTAGGTAAAAACGATAGGAATTTTGAGGTTAGGTAGAACGATAGGAATTTTGAGGTTAGGTAGAAACGACAGGAATTTTGAGGTTAGGTAAAAACGTTAATAATTTTGAAGTTAGGTAAAAACGATAGGAATTTTGAGGTTAGGTAGAAACGATAGGAATTTTGAGGTTAGGTAAAAACGTTAATAATTTTGAAGTTAGGTAAAAACGATAGGAATTTTGAGGTTAGGTAGAAACGATATGAATTTTGAGGTTAGGTAACGGTGTTAGTAATTTTGAGGTTAGGTAGAAACGATAGGAATTTTGAGGTTAGGTAAAAACGTTAATAATTTTTAAGTTAGGTAAAAACGATAGGAATTTTGAGGTTAGGTAAAGGCGTTAGTAATTTTGAGGTTAGGTAGAAACGATAGGAATTTTGAGGTTAGGTAAAAACGTTAATAATTTTTAAGTTAGGTAAAAACGATAGGAATTTTGAGGTTAGGTAGAAACGATAGGAATTTTGAGGTTAGGTAAAAACGTTAATAATTTTTAAGTTAGGTAAAAACGATAGGAATTTTGAGGTTAGGTAGAAACGATAGGAATTTTGAGGTTAGGTAAAAACGTTAATAATTTTTAAGTTAGGTAAAAACGATAGGAATTTTGAGGTTAGGTAGAAACGATAGGAATTTTGTGGTTAGGTAAAGGCGTTAGTAATTTTGAGGTTAGGTAAAAATGTTAATAATTATGATTTTAGGTACGGGGAAAACGTTAGGCGTTTCGTGGTTAGGCAGAAACGTTAGTAATTTTAAGATTATGTAGAAACATCAGTTAATTACAATGTTAATGTACAACATGTTAGGTACAAACATTATTAATTTTGTTATTTGGTAGAAACGTTAATAATTTTGAGGTTAGGTAGAAACATTAGTAATTTTGAGGTTAGGTAGAAACATTAATAATTTTGAACTTTTTGAGGCTGAGTTTAGATTTTAAGAAAAATGGACATATATACGTAAAGAAACCGCTAAGTCAGCGTTAGGAATGGAATTGAATTATAGACATACCTTTAGTATCGATTTTGAAGTGAAGGGCAAAACAGATCTTTTAAAGGGCTGAGTTCTCTTATAGTGGTAAGTCTGATAATTACCGTTCAGAAGCTAAAGAGGCGTTCTGATGATAAACACAATATTATTATTTTGTTTTTTGTTTTTGTAAATATGATTTTAGCTTGAGCTATTTACACCTATTACAGCCTACATAGGTGCCTACCCTAAGTGAATTGTAGATGACCTTAAAATTGTATGTGTAAACCCTAGGCATACAAATAATCTTTACATAATTAAAACGTCTTAAAACTCATCGATATTATTATTTATTGCAACTTGAATTAATATTCAAGTCTATAAGGAAACAACGAATTGGCATTTAGGAGTACTAGGAGGATTCGTAGGCTAGCTAGATAGCAGGACTAACTCGTTGTTCAATTTTAACTCTAGCCCTTATATAAAAACATTAACATATGCCTATGAATAAGTCGGTATTTTATAACTTATTCATTAATAGGCCTAAAGCAATTAATAAATAGGTAATTTTGTACTACAGTATCAAAGTGTATACGTAGTAGCCTATTCCTTGCCCAGGCTATTTTTCTGTGAAATTTGTTAAATACGTTAACACATTCTTATTCTGTTGTACTTTTAAAAATAAAAAGTAAACAAGAGTTTTACAGTAAAAACATTATTTAACTAAATTCAGGTAATGCCAAACTTACATTCAATCACTCAAGATATATTTCGTTTCATAAGTAGACTATTACTAACAATCAACTTTCAGGTTATGTAATACAATTCAGTTTACTTACCTTAAACTAAAACGATCAATATTTCGCACAATATGCTCACAATATTACACTAGCTTTATTAAGAATGTATATTTATAATTGCACACATCAAAAACACTTTATAAATCGTGTTTATTTTACAAAATACGCACAAATCTATTACTCTTAAATTACCAAATACATTCTGCGACTTTACTGCAAATCTAGACTATGCCTACTAGATAAAAACGACTTATGTTTGTACGTACACGGTATAAGCAAGTCGGCTAGCAAACACAGATTAAAGAAGAAGAAGAAGAAGAAACGAAGCAACGAGGTATTATTAGGAACTTGTATGGAGGTTATTACAACACAATATTACACACTAGCTTTATTAAGAATGTATATTTATAACTGCACAGATCAAAAACACTTTATAAATCGTGTTTATTTTACAAAATATGCACAAATCTATTACTCTTAAATTACCAAATATGTTCTGCGACTTTACTGCAAATCTAGACTATGCCTACTAGATAACAACGACTTATGTTTGTACGTACGGTATAAGCAATGAATACAAAATCTATTCATTGAATATAGATTCTGTATTCATTGGTATAAGCAAGTCGGCTAGCAAACACAGATTAAAGAAGAAGAAGAAACGAAACATCGAGGTATTATTAGGAACTTGTATGGAGGTTATTACAACACAATATTTCTACAAGACTGGACATTTCTGAGAAAAAAGTATTTTTTAATATTCTTCCGTTACATAAAATCCGGTATCATAACTTTCTCTGCTCTCTAAATTATCACAACCTGAAGTAATTAAGGATTGCAATATATAATTAAGTTTATGTTTACAATTTTCTCATTGGATTTTTTGAAGTTATAAAATTTGATTCTTGCTTTAAAAATACGATTTGCAGCTTTTAATTAGTTTTGGTTTTTGAGAGCTTTATATAACTCGTGGTACGATTTCTTAAAATAATAATAATTCTATTTTTAAATAATGTTAGATCAAATATATCTCGAGATAAATCTTTATCATTTAGGCTAACGATCTACAGGTAAAAACTGAATGTAATGGGCCGAACTACTTAGGTCAGCCTGACGAAACAGTTTTAAAATTCAAATTAGTAAAGTTTTACGTACAGTGTCCGTCCGTCGGTTGGAGTGTAGCTGAACTCCGAAAAGAAACCCTAAATATTAATACAAATTAAGCAATTTTACATGTTCAAAATATCAAAAGCATGAATTCATCAAATAAACTTTATATGCTCGCTGAAAGGGCAGATTTTACAATTTTGCTTGTTCGGAATTTAAAAACAAATTGAACAACTTCAGTGTTGGGGAAAATATAAAATCACAAATTCAATAAATAAATCACTTCAAACAATTAAAAAAGTACAAATTGAACAAATTTATACGACTGCAAAAAAAAATTATTAATCGAAAAATCAAAGGTACGAATTCAGCAAGTAAACTACCCAAAGACTTTAAAAAAGTAAAAATTAAGAAACTTTACATGCTTGGAAAAAAGGACAATCGAACAACAATGTAAACATTCTTAGAAAAACGAAAAGTATGTATTCAGCAAACAAAACGCCCAAACGTACGTGCAAAAAGAACAGACTGAGCAAATTAACAAGTTGGGAAAACTAAGTATCGATTCCACAAATACTTCAACAGGAAAATTAAGAAACTTTACATGCTTGGAAAAAAGGACAATCGAACAACAATGTAAACATGCTTAAAAAAACGAAAAGTATGTATTCAGCAAACAAAACGCCCAAACGTACGTGCAAAAAGAACAGACTGAGCAAATTAACAAGTTGGGAAAACTAAGTATCGATTCCACAAATACTTCAACAGAAAATTTAAGAAACTTTACATGAACCGATAATCGAAACTTTTAAGTAGAGGGGGGGAATGAAGAGGCGACGAATTGCATACTTCTAATGATAAAATAATAAACAAATATCCTGAGGGCAGATACAGTGCTGGGAAACCTTCACAGATACCATAATACGGTGTGCTTTTATGCGAGTATAATAGTAACTAACATAACACAACCTAACCTAACCTTTAATGCCGTGGCGTTTGGTAAAATAAGGTTAGGTTCAAATATAAATTTCCAAATTTCAGCATTCTTTTAAAAATTTGGATGTGAGCTGCGAATCTACGAACTGTAATGTGCTTCCTAAGCTCCAGGAAACTGTTCTTTCGATATTTTGTCGCTTTCGTTTAAGTCGATCATTCATCTTTTAAATTCATCTTTAGTTTCTTCTTACTTTTAGAGTAACAAAATCAACTTTTTTTGCCCTTCTTGAAGTTAAAACTCTCTTTCATAGTTGGTTAACGTGCTAACATTAAGCGATACAGTTCGAGTCGCGCTAAGCCGAACAGTTTACTAACTGTTATAAAAACATAGATAGGTACTCATGTTGAATAAACGAATTAAAGAAGTTCAAGGGTTTCCATTGCCGCCTTTGTAGATTTATTGTGCCCTCTTGCAATATTCCTGGATACTCGGTTGCAGCGCCTTCTCCAACCTTAACCTCTTTATAAAGTCAAAGACTTGGGGAGGACTGAAGTTGGGTAGTCCCTCCACTTCTAATTGGTGATCCAACTATAATCCAGCCGCATAGTAAACGGCCTGGGCGAGAATTCCCCTCCAGCTCCCTCCAACAGTCCAGTGGCACGGAGTCTGCCAATATGAGTCTACAAACTGTTACTACTCAGCGATAGTGAAAGGAGCTGTGGTAAGAGAATGGGAACTCGACCTCTCACTCGCAAATTTTTCTCTCTGTCCCACTGGTGCTCTTAGTAGGCCGTTTTCTAAACGGTTGACCTATGGTTTCGTTTTTTAGGTATTTGTTCTACTGATTTTCCCCCTTGGCCTTATCATAGAGGCTGTGGTCTTTTTGTTGTGCGCTCACTTTATTTTACATTCTTACTTAATGTTCACACGAGTAGCTGCGGAAATGAGGCCCGCACATATAGAGCCCCACATGCTTGGGTAAGGCTGCATACACCGCGACTGGGACGTGATACACCATTAGGCCAGTGACATTCACTCCATCAGCACGGGTTGCTTTAAACTTTTAAGTTAGCCAAGTTATGTACAGTAGCGCGCGCATGTGTGTGTGTGTGTGTGTGTGTGTGTGTGAGAGAGAGAGAGAGAGGGGAGAGAGAGTGAGTGAGTGAGAGAGAGCGAGTGAGTGAGTGAGTGTGAGAGATAAAGAGAGTGATTGAGTGAGTGAGTGAGAGAGAGTGAGTGAGTGAGCGAGAGTGAGTGAGAGAGTGAGTGAGTGAGTGAGTGAGAGAGAGAGTGAGTGAGTGAGAGAGAGTGAGTGTGAGAGAGAGAGAGTAAGTGAGTGAGTGAGTGAGAGAATGAGTGAGTGAGAGAGAGAGTGAGTGAGTGAGAGAGAGAAAGAGTGTGTGAGTGAGAGAGAGTGAATGAGTGACAGAGTGAGAGATAGAGAGTGAGTGAGTGAGAGTGAGAGAGAGTGAATGAGTGAGAGAGAGAGAGTGAGTGAGTGAGAGAGAGAGAGAGAGAGAGAGAGAGAGAGAACATTATGAGCTAGAGGTACGGTGGGATTACTAAGCCCATCAGCTGCCTCTACCAGATCATGCACATGTTATGTTTTTAACAATGTAATTAATATTTATTTAATATAATTTGAGTTATATATTTAAAGAACGATTGAGCAGAAGTCCATACGATTGAGCACAAAGTAAGAGTAAAACTCGAGGGAAGATAAGAGTAACACTTTGTTAAAATGGAAAACTGAAACACTGGATGAATGAAACAACTTTTATTGTTATTACATTACATTCACAATATTTAAGACATTGTAAGAACGTTTAAGGTAGGGAGGCGCCCCAGTGTGTGCTTTAAAAACATTTCCTGAATCAATTTTTTATGTGTAATTTGTCATTGCTTACAATTTCAGCGCCTGCTTGTAAAACGAAGTAATACAGTAATCGTTTCGGAATAAATGAGACGCAAACCGAACAAGCCAGAGGGATTTGCAAGTTGCTCAGAAACAATTATAAACTTTATTCACGAGTTTAATAAGAATCTTTAACAGTACGTTTAAATCTTAGCCAAAGGGCACTGATCTGGAATCCCGTATACACTGTCCTGAAGCTAAACAGATTTAACTCGCTCAATGGTAATTAACTTTTTCCAGAACTGTTTTAAAGTTGAAATTTGACTTTTAACTTGTAACGGAACATTGCATAATGTGCGACATTGTTAAAAGTTAAAATAATAAAATGAACACACAAGCACACGCGCGTGCAAACACACACACGCGCGTGCAAACACACACACGCGCGCGCGCGCGCGCAAATACACACGCACGCAAACAAACACACGCGCGCGCGCACACACGCAAGCACGCGCTCACACGCAAACACACGCACGTAAGCAAAAACACACACACACGCTCGCGCGCGCACACGGAAGCAAGCAAACACACACGCGCACGCATACAAACACAAACACACGCACAAACACGCGCGCGCGCAACACATACACGCGCACACACATACACACGCGCGCGCGCATGCAAACACACACACACGTGCGCACGCGCAAACACTCACACACGCACGCACGCACGCAAACACACACACACGCGCAAGCAAACACAAACACACACGCGCACACACGGAAGCAAGCAAACACACACGCGCACGCATAGAAAAACAAACACGCGCGCACGCAAACACATACACGCGCACACACATACACACGCACCCCAGCAAAACAAACGCACGCAAGCACACACACACACACGCGCGCGTGCACGCATGCAAACACAAACAAACCTACACATACAAACTAGGTTCTTCTAATTTTGTTTTTTTAATAATACAGGCAAATTATAAAGATAGATGATAAAAAACTAACATTTAATCTGTTGATGACTTCTTAAGGGAGGGAGTAATTCTACATCCAGAATATAGTAATAGTGACATTCAATAATTTTAATGCGAAAACGGTCGTGAAACATATGATTTTACACCGTTTGGAATTCGATAACGGAATTTTTTCTAGAGTAATGGGCACCCTACTCTAAAAAAACTGCTGTTATCGAATTCCAAAAAAAGCTTACTGTTTTCTTAAATAATTTGTTAAGAGCTACATTTGAGACGTAAGTGTATGATTGATTAACCATTTAACTATACACCATTTAAAAATTAAAGTTTTGTTAGCGAAGTGCCACGGAGTACGACCCAGTCCCAAGAAATAAAATTCTTATGTCCTTGGAAAACTTTTGTGTGCGTGCGCGCGCGTGCACTCCAGTGTTTGCAGTTTTCGTCCGATTTATATTCAAAGTTGACTCGAAATTTTGGTATTAGCTTAGGCAATTTCGTTGTCTAAAGAATTCCGTTCAACAGTTTCAAAATGGCGGCTATTTAAAATCTTTAAAATATTCATTAATATCGTACTGACGGGAGAAAACAGCGCTAGGTTGATTAGGATTTTTAACGTTAAGTTTTCAAATATAACTGGCTGCCAACTGATGCGCGGAATGTTTAGGCTTCTAAATAATTTAAAAACAATAAAATTCTTTTTTTTAATTAAATGCCATCTTCAAAAGCAGCATCAGTGGCGGGAACGTTTCGTGCAACAAAATATAGCGCACAAATTAAACAATACTTTGATGTCGGGCTTAATTGAAATTCTTGCCGAGTGGCGCCAGGGTGCGTATTGATGTGTGGCTGTCGGTGGGACCCACGACAAATTTTTCCCGCGACCACAATACAGGGTTCCTTGGGCAAAGCGAATTCCTTCCTCAACGCGTCTGTACCGCTAATTTCACGATTACATATTATTAATTCTGTCGACAATGTGTTAAAACCACTCATTTACGTAAAATTATATTTTCTCGCTGTATGGTGAGAGAAAATATCGATTAAGTGATGGGTTCAATGTAAATCCACCGAGTCCAAAAAAAAAAATGTTTATTCTCTCTCTCTCTCTCTCTCTCCCTCCACCCTATCTCTCTCGCCCTGCCTCTCTCTCTATCCCTCCCTCCCTCTCTCTCTCCCTCCTTCCTCTCTCTCTTTATCCCTCCTCTCTCTCTCTCTCTCTCTCTCCTCTCTCTCTCTCTCTCTCTCTCTCTCTCTCTCTCTCTCTGTAAGCGCGAGCGTGCCTGTGTCTGGCTGGCTTTAGCTGACGTAGTATTTAGCCGCCTCGGTGGTCCAGTGGATAGCGTACTATTCACCCCGAGGACCCGGGTTCGATTCCCGGCGAGGGCTTGGCATTTTCATAAGCTATAAAATAATCCCACCGTCTGCATTAGCCCAAGTGTGCAAAATAGTCGGACGTTAAACACACACAAAAAAAAAAAAAAAAAAAAAAAAAATTAGCTGACGTAGTTAGACTCGCCTTTAACACACAATAGCTACGCTGATTAGGTCCAGCGAGACTGACAATGGCTCCAGTACGATTGCACTCAGTTGTATCACAACTGACGGCAGTAAATTCCGGGCGTAGTCCCTCCTATTTTAATTAACCAGTTTATATACTTCGATGACAATTCTGATCTTATAATATTTCACAAATTTTCAACATGCTTGGGACAAAAATCGATTTGATAAGTGTTTTACAAGTTAGTTATCCAGAAAATCTGCTCAAACGTTTCCGAATTTGAGATTATCAAAAACTTAACAAAAATCACTGTTATTTTTAATCACACGCTATTATTATATCAGCGTTAACACAATACAAACAAGTCGATATGAACCTGATGACCGTGATTCTCGTATTTACGACTGAATATCAAAATTTCCAAAAAAATTACGCAGATTTTAACGGTTAAATCAGATGTTTAAAAGGTGTAAGGTAAAAACGTTATTACCGTGACGTAATGTTGTTACTTTTCGGACAAAGTTTCTGAAATCTTCTGGCACCATCTCGCTGCGCTCCCAAGAATCTACGTCTTCATTATTTTCTGAATCTATTGATTTCCTTACCGCGGATGATAAGGGATGTCGGAAGCTGCCCCTCATCCCTTAGCCCTACCTTTCACCCTTGTCCCTGGAGGGTGACTATTCACAGCACCAGTTAGAGCACGCATGAGGGTTGTTCTTTTGATTGACTTCCTATATGCGATAAGAACGGCTCACTCTACGATCAATGGTTACACTTCGGAACTTGTTTCCGGTTGTTTTAGTTTCTTTTTGAAGAATCGACATTACACTTTAACACATGAATCGACAGTGCTGCCATTCATCCAGATATCTCCGGACAAGGGTTAAAATTGTATTCCGGTTTATTTAAAATAATTTAATGCGTTCCCTTCTTTAGGATCCGCAGTCCGAATTTACACAGAAAATGCATATTTATTTTACAGCATAATTTGAAGGTATTTAAAAGTTCTAAAATATTCACAGTTACCGTGAAGTAACGCATGAACAGTAACATTTGTCTTAATCCTCTCAAAATTGTTTGTCGAGTCCAGTCAGCTGTTTGTACAACTTTCATAACTCCTTACGCTATGAATGTATAAGAATCGTCCTAGCATCTCGAAATTGGTCAATCAAATTTGCTCAAGCATAGATATGGAAATTCGTAACTCGAGACCTTGTACCGGTTCGGGAATAAACCTTAAAACCCTGAACGCCGTCCGATTTTCTCGATTCTTAGCAACACTTACGAATCACCGAGTGCGGGAAGATTTTTTGTCGGTATCTTTTTAACAGGATTTTTTTGGAAAATAGTACAGCTGAAAGTGAGAAAGTTTGTGTTCAATTTGCTCAAACCAGTTGCACGAAACAATGCCAGATTTTTTTGTAAAGCTCTGCTACGTACACTTCTATTACCTCTTCCAGACAGAAATCAGTCAGTTTCAGAATAGAGCAGAGGTACAGGTAATGGGAGGTTCTTTAGTGTGTACAGCCCATGCTGACCGGCACTGAATACTAGAATGCTAACCCTTATGTGAGCGCACGCTGCTGGTGGCATCTTGCAGTGAAGTGTCCAACTACGGTTAAACAGACAATAGTACTGTTTTATTTTCTCAAACATCTCCACGCCCTTCCTTGCAGCTTGCAGAGTTCGTAGCGGCAGATAGTCCAATCACTTGGACTTTAGGCGCCAATATTGAGCATGCTTTTTACAATTGTTTATATTCTACGCTTATAATAGAAGTGGTTCTGGGAATTACGACATACCCCATATATAGAGCGGATGGTTCGGAATTATTTATTATTTTTATGTTATTTAAAAAATGCATTTTAAATTTATTTAAACATAAATTTTGAAAATTTTACTGATAAAACTAATTTTCTTGTCTTTCAGTCTAACCTGAAATAAATAGTATCACGTGATAATATAATAACAATATAACTAAGTAACTAGAAATATAGTCAGTACGTCTGTACAATGTTCTTTGTACAGGTATGTTCAATGTGGCATATCAAACGAAAATATCATTTTTTCCCTTTGTTTATACATTTCTGACATTTGTCACTAATTTTTGTAACTTTCCCCTAGATGACAGCGGTCTTCAAAATTCCACCTCAACGTATTTCATCTTCTTGGTTTGGGTCTTACTATGATATACCCTTACCTGCAGCTCATTAACAATTTTAATTCATCTTCGGAAAAATTTAAAGAAAAATCATGTCTGCCTAATGCAAAGTACACACGATAAAAAGCGTTAAAACAGATCATTTCAACTTTATCTGCACGTCGTGTCCTGGCGGTGGAGGGAGGGGGTAAATACCCCGCCGGCTCTCACCTCCCCCCCGTACTGATGCAACAAGTAAATGCACAAAGTAATTACAGTAACTCTGTATCCAATATTTGCAAATAATTCAGTTCCTTTTGTAACAACTCGTATGTTCCGAGGGAATACAATCGTGACGCGAAGCTGTCTGGCTTACGTGATAGAAGTGGATTTACAAAAAATTAAAATAATAAAAATACCACTCTTTTACAATATAAGTACATAAATTCTAAAAGACGAATAATTTCATGACGTTTTTGTTTTCATTTTGTACCCTTCGCCGGAGACGCTAATTGTTATGATTTTCATAAAATTTCCGCACACGGGAAAAAATTATAGATCGTTATATCTAAAAAAAGAGTCACGTAGCTGACGTGATTGAAGCGAATTCCTAAAAAATATTTTTTTCACCTTACTCTTTTTTTTAAAAAAATCTGATTCACCGTCATAACCAGCATTAAAATCAGCGTATGTTCGTATTTTTAAACGATGATATTGCATTGGAAATAAGAAAATGAACCCTGACCGCCGTTAAATTTCTTAATTTCATATTTGTAAATTCGAAATGCTGATTTATGCAGTTTTCAACGCTGATTACGATGGGGAAATCAGTTTTTCAAAAACAAACTTAAGAGAAGCAAGTTATGAATTTTCAAAGATTTACTTATAGCCTACAAATTAATGATATTAAAACTTAAAACAGTCACTTTGGTGTAAGCGATAAGTTTTTGTGTTCATCAACTAATTCATAGTAAACCAATTACTCGATTCTAGTTAGTGCACACACACACACATATCGATAGGTACTAATTTAAATAATTTCATTTGCAACGGTACAAACAATCTGCTGCGTTTGATTGGTTGGCTCGTACAAAGTAATTACAGCCGGAGATTCGAGCTTCATTAATTGATTACGGGGCGAAATCTGTTGACAAGATTATTGCGGCCGTTCCAATGAAATATGGCCCGCGCTGACGCGTCGGCAAATATTGGCGGAGTCGAGTGCGGCTTTTGTCCGGTAATTGTCGGGGGGGTGACAAAGAAATTAGCGTATTTGCTAATTCCGTAATAACTTCGTAGGCAAATAATTGCTCACACAAAGCAGGTGACGTTCGAATATTTCATTACAGGAGCATAGAATTTGTAAGAGGAATACAATAAACATTTGGTACATTTTGGGTTTTGTTAATTTTACATTTACTATGGCCAACAACTAGGCAGTTTGGTTTTCAAAAATACTTTCCTGATTACTTCACGTGAAATGAATTCATTAAAATTGATATTACATTAAAAACACCATTTCTTTATATTCAACCAGAATTGAAACATATTATTTATTATAATTAAATCAAACTAAAACTGGTTACCTTTACAATACATTTACAATATATTAAAGAGTAACATTTGTTATCGCTAAGCATTCCGGTTGGTCTTGTACAAAAAAAAAAAAAAAAAAAAAAAAAATAATAATAATAATAATAATGACCTGTGTTACTGAAACTACATACACGGGGCACCTACAGGGTCGTTAGAACACCGGAGCACTCTCATGCCTTGTATTTTTCCGTTATAAGGCTTTACAATAAAATAAAACCGACTTAAAACCGATAAAGGGTTTTAAAAGGGTTATAAATATTTGAGGGGTATATATTAATATATATAAATATAAATAAATAAATAAATAAATAAATATATATATATATATATATATATATATATATATAAATATCTGGGAGAAATTCTTGAACCCACAACAAGACATGAGTCGGAGTGCTTTGCGTGATCCAACAGGGTCTATGCGCATGATAATAATAATAATATATATATATATATATATATATATATATATATATATATATATATATATATATGTGTGTGTGTGTGTGTGTGTGTGTGTGTTTTGTGTTTTATAGCATGCTATTTTTTATCAAAACGCAAGAACTGCAGGACTTAGCGTTCTGAATATTCAAAAATCCGTCGAAAACAAAACATTTAATTTGACTGCGCTGTCAAGATCGTTGTCGTGTTTTCAAATCAATCTGAAAGTCTCAAATGCTAATATATGCAGATTTTTAACGCTGATTTCGGTTAATAAATCAATTTTTTAAAAATGAATTAAAAGAAAATATTTTTGAAATTCGCTTCTATTATCACGGAAGCGAGACAGCTGCGTGCCACGATTATCATTATTATTCGACAGACGAAATAGGAAAATCGGTGTGTGTGTGTGTGTGTGTGTGTGCGTGTATGTATGTATGTATGTATATATATCGTAACACTGACCGGTCGAATTCAAATAGAAATGTTCAATTATGTCAAGTACTCATTTGCAGCTTGGCACTATTACACAGCCATCAATATGACGTCACATCAATCAGCCGACAACCAGTCAGCTGGCGCTAATCAGCTACCCAGTAGATAGATTAAGGGGGCGTGCATTCATTATCAAATTAAGGTTTCATCTCGTGTTTTGTACTTAATCAATAACAACGGGTTTAATTAAATTATAATTTGCATAACGTAAATTTGTAATCTACTGTTTATTATTTGATGCGATCTAAGGACCTTCGCTTTTCGTATATTTGCCTAAATCTGGGAAATTTTTTTTAATGTTTTTAAAAAAGGATTTTGAAGTTTATTTCCTAAAAACCTGTTACAAATAGGATCTTCTGAAAATCTAAGGGTTTCAATAAAATTTTGCTAAAATGTAATATTTAAACCAGCTCAAAAAAAAAAATAGGTTGATGAGCTACGGAAAATTTCTTTTATATGACAAAAGTTTGAGCAAAATCTGATAAACCCACAGATTAAGGCAGTTTTACCAAACGTATATCCGGTTGTTTACAAATCGGACGTTTTAACTGAATGTGAGAAAGTTTGTGCAGTAACGTTTATCAACAGTAAGGTTATCAAAACATCCTGTCGTCCTAATTGACCTTCGGGAATCTGCAACGAAATCCACGAGCTGCGTGGTCTCTAACCAGCCATTACCTGAACGTCTAATATATCAAAATGACGTACAGCTGATTCTGTTCCCGCCATTAGAGCCACACAAACCCTATTATTTTTTAAATTGAGGTTAAGTTGGCAAACAATCCGCTTTGTGTTGTTATTATGACTACCAATGTTTTTGTGCAAATTGCTTATTGTTGTTATATTCAAAAAAATTTCATTATTTTCAATATTTTTATTTTTTGAACAATTTCAATTTTTTTACGTATATTCTTACGTATTTTTTACATAAATTTTATGCATATCCTCACGTATATTCTTACGTATATTTTAACGTAATGTTTCCTATATTCTTACGCATATTTTTACGTATATTTTAACGTAATGTTTCCTATATTCTTACGCATATTTTTACGTATATTTTAACGTAATGTTTCCTATATTCTTACGCATATTTTTACGTATATTTTAACGTAATGTTTCCTATATTCTTACGCATATTTTTACGTATATTTTAACGTAATGTTTCATATTCTTACGCATATTTTTCGTATATTTACGCATATTTTTACGTATATTTTAACGTAATGTTTCCTATATTCTTACGCATATTTTTACGTATATTTTAACGTAATGTTTCCTATATTCTTACGCATATTTTTACGTATATTTTAACGTAATGTTTCCTATAGTCTTACGCATATTTTTACGTATATTTTAACGTAATGTTTCCTATATTCTTACGCATATTTTTACGTATATTTTAACGTAATGTTTCCTATATCTTCGCATATTTTTACGCATATTTTTACGTATATTTATATTTTAAATAATTTCCTATATTCTTACGCATATTTTTACGTATATTTTAACGTAATGCATATTTTTACCTATATAACGTTACGCATATTTTTACGTATATTTTAACGTAATGTTTCCTATATTCTTACGCATATTTTTACGTATATTTTAACGTAATGTTTCCTATAGTCTTACGCATATTTTTACGTATATTTTAACGTAATGTTTCCTATATTCTTACGCATATTTTTACGTATATTTTAACGTAATGTTTCTATATTCTTATTTTAACGTAATGTTTCCTATATACGTATATTTTACTATATTCTTATATTCTTACGTATATTTTAACGTAATGTTTCCTATATATTTTAACGTAATGTTTCTATATTCTATATATATTTTAACGTAATGCATATTTTTACGTATATTTTAACGTAATGTTTTTCTTACGTATATTTTATATATTCTTACGCATATTTTTACGTATATTTTAACGTAATGTTTTACTATATAACGTAATGTTTCCTATATTTACGCATATTTTTACGTATATTTTAACGTAATGTTTCCTATATTCTTACGCATATTTTTACGTATATTTTAACGTAATGTTTCTATATTCTTACGCATATTTTTACGTATATTTTAACGTAATGTTTCCTATATTCTTACGTAATATATTTTTATTTTTATATTTTAACGTAATGTTTCCTATATTCTTACGCATATTTTTACGTATATTTTAACGTAATGTTTCCTATATTCTTACGCATATTTTTACGTATATTTTAACGTAATGTTTCCTATATTCTTACGCATATTTTTACGTATATTTTAACGTAATGTTTCCTATATTCTTACGCATATTTTTACGTATATTTTAACGTAATGTTTCCTATATTCTTACGAATATTTTTACGTATATTTTAACGTAATGTTTCCTATATTCTAACGCATATTTTTACGTATATTTTAACGTAATGTTTCCTATATTCTTACGCATAATTTTAAGTACAATTTTATGTATATTTTTACGAATATTCATACGTAGTTTTTGTGTATAACTTTACGTATACTCTTACGTATATTTTTAGGTAAGTTTTTACGCATATGTTTACGTATATTGTACATATATTGTTACGTAAATTTTTACGTATATTGTTATGTATATTTTACATATATTCTTACTTATATTTTTACAAATATTCTTAGGTAATGTTTTTAGTATATTTTCATGTATATTTTTACGCATATTTTTACGGAGTTTAGTTCATTCAAAGAGTAGCGGAGACGAAGGATTTAATATTAAAGAGAACTGTGAGAAAAAAAGAATTATATCCGATTATAAAAGTAAAAGAGCGATTTAATTCTGGCCAAAAGGAAATCCGTGTTAGACAAAACTTTAAACTGGTAGTTTCTACACACCGTACTTCGAAAAGGAAAAATGTAAAATAAAATTCCCTAAAGTTTTTCTAAAAACTAACAAAACTTTCATTTATACATTTCCCGCCTTACTGTTTTGGCGTTAGAAACACTATCGACTCCACAGCTCGCTTATACAAAGCAACGCTAAATATACGTTTTTCAAACCACTCCGTTCCAATGAAACCTGAAAACAATTCTTTCGCGAGAACAGCTAAGTAATCAAAAAGCACTCATTACGTCGGAGGACAGAGATACGAAGATACGCGCTATTGTGTTTCACGTTGCAGACAAAAAGCGACCGGCGGATTTTCAAGGTTGAAGATGCGACGTCGGAATACGTTTCAATGGCGTGCTCATTAAATCTTTAAGAGAGAAAAAATAAAAGCCTCACTTTCACTGCGTCCAGACAGTGTGGAGGGTGCTTGAGACGGGAAGCTTACTTGACAACCCTTTCTATCCCACAAAGATACAAGTCTCTGACGTCACGGGCTCGCTTGCATTCTTTGCGCAGTCTATTAAATTCTTTTCCAATCCGCCATTTACGGGTTCCCTCAGATATGACGGGAAGCGTTTTTTTGCGTTTTTATGTTTTTAATTAAGCGTAAGAAAATATGAAAATGCACGCAATACAATATTTAACGTTTTTCACCCAATTTAACAAAAACAATAAGCGGTAAAATTATTGAATTGTTAAATTTCTGTTAAACGGTCTTCTAATTAAGGTTAAGGTAATATAACTGTCCAATACACCTTGATAAATACAAAAACTACTTATACAGTTGTATGTAATTAAAGCTGCCATGCAATTAATTGTTAATTACAATTTCCGCGAATATTTCACTTTATCTTAGCCATTTCGAAATTTTAAATTCACAATTTTAGCTTTTCATACTTACAGACCGCGCTGGAAATCAGTAAGTTTCTTAACTTCAACGTATTTTGAAAATTCAAAATGTCAATTTAACTCAGAACCACACTAAAAAAAAGAACAAATAGTTCTTTTTGTAGATTTGAAATAGCAGCCATTTTGAAACTTTTAAACGTGTTTCTGCTGATTGACGAATTTGTCCAAGCTATAATGAAATCAATTTTGTGCCAAGTTTGATAGATTTTTTTTTATTATTATTATTTTGGCGAAAAGCACACTGAGGCTATTATCGCCTCCCTAAATGTAAATGTGAGTGTAAAGTGTTAAAGTCGTAAGTGTGTGTTAGACTCGGGTACCGCGAGGAACGTCTAAATCCTCTCAATAGGTGCAGCTAGTCTGCACCCCCCAGCGGGGCATGTTTGATGGAAATATTGCGAAGTGAGCAAAATTGCGGATCAAAATTGCGAACGTGAGCATGCTAAAACACACACACACACACACACACACACACACACACACACACACACACACACACACACACACACACACACACACACACACACACACACACACACACACACACACACACACACACACACACACACACACACACACACACACACACACACACACACACACACACACACACACACACACACACACACACACGTCACAGCTCTGCGTCTTACCATGCTGGCTGCTCATTATTCCAATAATTATTAATATATATTATTTTTAGTTAGTCTTTCTATGAAATAAAGTTATTGAAGTCAAGTGAATGTTTAATGTTAAATTATGGATGCATTTTAGTTTTTGTTAATCTTTCGTTGTTATAATATTGTTCAATAAAGTTAAATATTGTTAAAACTTTCTTACAGTTTAATTATCTCTGTTAAATCTCGGTAAATGTATTTTCTTTAAAGGCGTCATAACGATTGCGGTTGAATTTGGTGAAAATTAAATTATTCCCGAACGTAAACGTATGTGTGCACGGCAATTATTGTAAAACTGTTTCGCCTACATTTGAACTACTGTTAGATATTAAATTATCTGGTGCACCAGCTGATCAAGCCTCACTGCCATCCAGATATAAACAAAACAAAACACTTTTATATTATCGGCTTGTTATCGATCATCCTATCCCAGGCAGTCGAGTAAACGAGTAAAAAACAAGGTTTTATATATTTTGTTCCTCACCGTCACGGCAACACTAAAGACTTACCTTGAGGCTCGTGTGACTACTTACCTGTGCTAGTTTAAAACTAAACGAATTCCACGCTATTACAGATCACCCTTATTAGGGGTGCAGGGGCTGACTAAACAGCAGTATTATTTTGTTCTTAGTAAGTCAGTACTCATCTCTACGGTCCCCAAATATAAGTAAGCTACAGTAATGTTTACATGTAGAATGAAAGTTGAAGGGTTACTATTGTACTGCCACCTATTGTGTCCCGTTACTATATTCCTCGGTTACAGCGTCTTCTCTAACCCTAGTCTAGGATTTGGAGGGGATTCAAAGTGGGCAACCCCCCCCCACTTCTAAACGATGACTTTTCAGTTCATTACTAAGGTACTTGCAAATGCTTGCTCTGCTAATTCCCTTTCAATGTTAACAAGTATTATGTTTTCGGACTAGTTTTGTGTTGGCGCGGGACGCGTAATGCGTGGTACATGTTTATGCTGATATATAACGGTATATTTTGCGCGTCGCACGTCACAAATTAATTATAATCCGTAATAACCACTACACTACGGAAACTACGAAGAAGTTTGACAGATTTAATGAAATGAATCGTTAATTTAATTTTGGTAGTTATATGATCGGTTGTTTTATATTAATTCCCGTATCTACAGACGTGTGTCAGTAAGTCCTTCTTAAGTAGCTCATGCATCATTAGTTGTCCATTAATTCAAGAGATATATAGAAATATGTGAACAATAATATTTATTTTATAAAATAAGGAAGATAGCAAGTCGCGTATTTTTAGTACATTCCAAACTGAATTTTCGCAACAATGATACCGTATTTTGACCGTTTAAATTCTTTTTATATACTTCTTATTTTCTGCTAGGATTATTATCACTGTGTTCAGTATAATGATCTGCCTACCCTAGCTTCGTCAATTCTAATTTCGTTGACGCGTTTCGGAGAACCTCCATCTTCAAAAACTATATCTATACTCTAGTATATATATACACTCTAGAATATTCAAGAGTATATAGTATACTCTTGAGTATAGATATAGTTTTTGAAGATGGAGGTTCTCCGAAACGCGTCAACGAAAGTAGAATTGACGAAGCTAGGGTTGACCGTTTAAGTTTTGCATAACAAATTACGTTTAATATGAGTTTTTAAAAACGATATTGTGAGATGACAGAGGAAAAGACAGTGTTGCCAGTTCGTGAGTTAGAACTGTCAGTTTTATAAGTGGCAACAGCGCAAATTCAGCCATCCGCCTGATTTTGTGTTAGCGCTACTTAACTGTATAGTTCTCTATAGTACTTTCAATGTATCTCGAAAATTAAAATACAGACCTTTTACGCAAATAATGATAGAATGACAAAATAATGATGGAATTGACAAAAAAAAGTTTTGAATTTTACGGCGGTCAAGGTTTCATTTTTGTGAATGAAAAACAAAAATATCTCCACTTTCATATACCTGTTTTTGTATAATTTTTATCCCACTTGCCAATCAATCAACAGCATGTCGTTATTGTAAATAGTGCAATTGAATATAAGAAAGTTTGTGCAATGTTTTATTTCATTTACTTCCAACCAACCAATCTACTTACACTGTAGGAAACATATCCGTAAGCCAGTTATAAGAAATTGCGTTCCTCATGTTGAAAACGCAATATACTCGCAGACGTAAACGCCTTCATTGAATTGGGTATACAATTCCCGCAGTACACACGAGTCGTGCATCGCGTATTCACAGCGCCGTGTTACATGTGGAGACTAATTGCTATCGTTGTATTGCACATTGTGCTCAAGATACGCCTCAAATCCTATTTAATGTGAGCACGATTTTAAACTATATTATTAGGTATTGTCAGCGCAAAACTTCGGAAGATAGCGAAGTTAGGGAGGTTATAAAGGGCGTCTATTGTTGTTTATTGGGGTTGTTTTTTTATACATGTGGATATTGTGCTGCGGGGTGAAGAGAGGCAGGTTTGTTACGAGTGAATTTCTTTTGGAAAAATCTGTTGTAGCAGCCGTTATAGTAAAAAAAAAAAAAAAAAAACGGGATCGTGAAATGTGCACAGATCCTGATTCTTAGTACTACATTTGTATGAATCTCAAAATCGGTTTTGAAAGCTGTACAAAAAGTAAAATAACATTGCCTAATAACATTGTTTTTAATTTGGTGATATATATATATATATATATATATATATATATATATATATATATAACGATTTATGACTCTAGGATAGCAAATTTGAAATAATCGCGGCACGCAGCTGTCTCTCTGCTGGCGTGTTAGAAGCTGATTTTCAAAAGCATTTTTCTTTAACACACACACTTTTAAAATTATATATATATATATATATAAATACATATATACACACACATATATATATATATATATATATATATATATATATATATATATATATATTAGTTTTAAATTTCCAGTTCACCCTGACCGCCATCAAAAAATGCCTTAATTACAACGGATTTTGAAAATTCAAAATGCTATTTTGTGCAATGTTTACCGTTTATTACGACAGTGAGATCACATTTTCCAAAACAATAAAAGTTTACGTTTTTAAAGATTTGAAATTGCCGCCATTTTGAAACTGTTCAGCGAATTTCACTGATTAACGAACTTGTCAAATGTATTGCCAAAATCGATCTTTGTACATTTCAATCAAATCGGACCAAAACTGCAAACGTGAAAACACACACACACACACACACACACGCGCGCGCACGCGCGCTAGCGCTTTGAATTTAACATTTATGTAAACATATACATTTTAACGACTACTCAAAAAATGATCTATACGTCAGAATCAGTGCTCGTTTCAAGGTCCCAGGTGTCCATCAATTTAATTCTGTAAAGTACAATTTTCTTCGTTTCAAATTTGTCACAGCGATTTCAACAACGCTTTTTCAAAAAAATACATAAATTAAGTAAAAACCTGTTGAGCCGATTTTCAGAAACTACTGAAAATTTGTTTACTTTTTGTAGCTTCCACAAAGCAAACATTTTGCGGGCACCGAGAAAGTTTGTGCAGCGTGTATACAATATGTATACAACCTGTACGCACGTACTTATGTAGACAGTAAATGCCGGTAAGAATGAGACGAAAGGAGAAGGAAAAGAAAGAAGACAACTGTTGGAATATTTAAAGGTTAAAGGGCAGCGCATTACGTGGCGCACTTAAACGACTTGGAAATTAACCCAGGCTAATCCAAGGCCTCATTGTAAAGGCACAATAGAATTTTAAAGGCATTAAGCATCTCGACTTTGTAGTTATTTCTCCGGGAGATGCGCTGCCGAGGGACTCGAGACAATGGGTAAAAGGACCACAACCCATTATAAGGGCAAGATAAGATGTCGTAAGCAAGAAAGGTTACCGTAGGGTGGAAGTTAGCGACCCTAGTCGAAGGGTGATAATTTAACTTCGGCAGGGGGTGGAATAAATAGCTCCGAATGTGTAAAACGGATGGGGGCGGGAAACTATGATAATGCAATAAAATATTCACCCTTCCTGTATTTGCTATTTTCTAAAAAAAGAGGTGCATTTATATTAGCCTTTTATATATATGCGGGGAGGGGATGAAATGTTACGATTGCAGAGGGGTTTCGAATTGGTTATCGACAATTTTTTTTCTATTTGAATATTGCGAATGGGAATAAAAATAATATCGGGAAAAGTTCGAAGGACACGCATTCTGGTGGTGAATATTTACGTTACTGAGCGCGGAAGTTCGTCTAAAAATATTGCAGAGCGCACCTGACGTGATAGAAGCGAATTGTCAAAATCACAATTAGCTTTGAAATCTGATTATGTTATGATTACGTTGACAATAAGTAAACGGACTCTAATGGCCGTCAGGTTAGATTTCGAATTACCAGTGGAGCTTCAAATGTCTGTTAAATACAGATTTCAATGTTTATTAATATTCTGAAATCGGATTTAACGACAAACAGAACTGAAGCTGAGACTGAAGGAAAACTGAACTTTTTCAGAATGCTAAAACAAATATCGTGGAACAATATCTTCGCTGTTGTGGAAAATAACGTTTTCAGTTTTTTGTCTATTTTTTTTTAAGTTGAAGAAAAACAGAACATTTTTTTTGTCTTTAAAATAAGAAAATTTTGCATAACATTTCGACATTACTGACTTTTAAAAACCACCGTTTCGATTTTTCTTTTCAAATCGTATTTTAGGCCACTAAGTAGCGAGCGAAATTTACGTATAAAACAAACCGTAAAAAATGTATAATTTTTAAAAATAAAATACTGACTACATATTGAGCATTTAGGATATGTTCATAGGAGTCTTTTACTTATTTTAACTCGAAAAAACGTTTTCTGAAGTTCTGGAATGATTTTTGGAAACACCCCTGTACTTGTCGGCGTTCATTTCAAGGTCCCGGTTATAGCAATGGAAAATCGTTAGACACCAAAGCAGGCCACCTTACTGGATATTAACTTCTCTATCGGACACGATCGGTGCACATCTCAGTGTTCGGTTCATCAGTGACGTTAATGGTTTGTTTGACGTTTTTTTTACAAACCGTTTCTTTGTAAAAGTTTCCACAAGGCAAGCTACAGTTGTGATACCAAGACTGCTGTAATTGCAATTGTAATTTAATGAAATGAGTCATTAGCTTTCAAGGTCACAATGTCGCCGTGTAATTGGCCGTGGCAGATCGATTGATATTGTATTAATGGCAGTCAGCAGAGACTAATTACAAAACGGGAAGGGGTGACCACTTAACGAAGACGGTCTCGTGCAGCTAATGTAGTACGGTCTTCGTTGTACGGAATACATATGAGAACGTAACGTTATCAATAAAAATATCCAGTGTTGCCGTTAGTAGCGAAATGCAAAACAAACAAACAATTAGCACGGAGGCGGCTGAAGTGAGCAGCTGATGGGCCTAGCGATACCACCGTACTTCTAGCTCATCCACTCAAGACCACTGAATGTATACGTACTAGAAATATAATCCTTATGAGAGATATGTGAGCACTCGCTGCCGGTGGTATCTTACGGCAAAGTGTTCAACTACAATTAAATAGATAACAGTACTGTCTATTTTTTCAAATTTCTCCACTCCCGTCCTTGCAGCGTTCCTAGCGGCAGATAGTCCAACTACTTGGACTTTAGCCTCTGATATCGAGCACGCTTTTTATAACGGTGGCCGTACTTCCAGTCAGTTTGTATTCAATGTAAAGACACCCCACAATCATTAATCTACTCAGATTGACCGACTGCAAAGTGTAAAGCGACCCGTGCTGATGGAGTGAATGACACTGGCCTAAGGGTGTATCCAAAAGGAACATACGGATACCAGGCGACCTGCCAGGGTACCCATGCGTGCAGGTGTTGGTATTCGCTTAAATAAGACTGTAAAACAGAATAAGCAGGATATCTTCGCACAACAAAAAGGTGGTTAAATTGAACAAAACATCCGTGGTAAGTGTCAATGGAAAAAACTCCGTTATTGAACTAAAATTCAAAATCATCTATTATGTTTTCTCCCTTTTATTTTAATTACGATAATTTGTTCGAACCCCGCCAACCTTTACTTTATAGCAATAAAAGTAAAATTTGAACAGAATTGATTAAATACTTGCACAGCATCGAAACACGCGTAGCCCCCGCTCCGTCGAGGTAGGGGATAATTCTATCATCTGTTCCCCCAGGACAACCTCAATGTGCAATCAGGATACTCCCGACAAATTGCTTTACATTCTTGCAGCAGCCACCGTTCCGACGGGGAATGAAAAACTCGGTTACATAATCTCCTATTGGGAGCCGGGGTAAAGTTTTCAGACGCCCTTGGATGTACGTGTCACGTGACCCGTAGTATCGCTTTTATCGTGTACGATTCCTTTGGAAATAGTTACATTCAAAAATGTAGCTAATTTTTGCATTCATATTTTTTTGGAATATTTTTTGGATCCTTATGTTTTGTTTGGGCGGTGAAAAGCAAAAACTAATTTTGCGTTGGAAAATCAGTTAGTAGAACGGCCATCATAGTATCGTTCGGATCCGAAAATATAACATTAACGCTGACTTAACATCTGAATCGCATCCTGAAAGGCTGTTACAAAACACGCGCACGCGCACGCGCACGCGCATAAGACGTTAACCATAATCGTTCACAAATTCGGTCCGACCTGATTCCAAATGTGTTACAAAAATTGATTCTTGTAAGTCTGACGATCTTTTGTTATTCAGCAAATACTGTTCAACCAAAATGGCGGCCTTTAAATGTCTTATAACACCTTTATCACCGTAACTGTGATACACAAAAATTCATATTCCACTGGAACTTTGAAAATAAACACACACGCACGCGCGCACACGCACACACACAAAATATTCGTTAATGTACTGTTGTAAACGTTATTAATGCATCCACAGGGAGTCACTTTGAAGAATTTGGCCTACATACAAAATTAATCAACCTAATCAAAATTACACTTCAAAACACTCAATCCAGAGTGAAAATTCCGAGGGGAAGTTTCAGAACCTTTCGAGGTTAAAACAGGATTAAGGCAAGGAGACTGTCTTTCTCCTTACTCTTCAATTGCGTGTTGGAGAAAATCATCACAGAATGGAGCAAGAGTACTGGACAGATAAAAATAGAGACAAGAATCAGATTTAACTGCCTAGCCTTTGCGGACGATCTAGCACTCCTCTCAAATAGTTGGGAAGAAACGGAACAGCAAATCAAATCGCTGAAAAACATAGCAGGAAAGGTCGGCTTACAGATATCCTTCGAAAAGACGGAAATAATGCCGACTAAAAAGTCGAAACAAAAGTCTATAAAAATAGAAGGCGAACAAATAAAGATAGTGGATAATTTTAAGTATTTGGGAGAAAATATCACTAGAAACATAGCCGATAAACTGGCAATAAAAATAGAACGAACAAATTAAAGAAAGCCCTAAAGTTAACTTGGGGAACGTATAAGAAAAAGTCGCTTTCCATAAAGTCGAAAATCAGACATTATAATACGGTCACAAGACCGGAAGTGACTTATGCCGCGGAAACTTTATTTAATCTAAGAAGCCGAAACAGAACAGAGGAGCTTCAAAAAGTGGAAAGAGAAATATTGAGAACCATTATCAACAAAAAACACATGGTAGAAGGAACATACAGACTGCTGCCAAGTTCAGCCATCTATCAGGATAATGAACATCTGTTAGATAATATTAGAAAGAGGAGACTGGCTTTTTATGGACACCTAATAAAGCTACCAGAAGAAAGACTGACGAAGAAACTCCTAAATTACCAACTCAAGATGAAAGTAAAGAATGAGTGGCTTAAGGAAGTGGAACAGGACCTAAAAGAATTAGGGATAACGGAGGAACGTCTGAAAGAAGGAAGGAAAAACCAATCCTTAGGAATAAAAACACTAGATTAAAATTTAAAGAAGGAACAAAAAGAGTTGCCTTTTACTCGGAGGAAGTTAGACTACAGAAATCTATAAGACTGAAAAAGTATTGGGAGAATCTCAAAAACCTAAAAGAACCAAAGTTGAAAGACCAAAAGAACCAAAATTGACTAAATGTGCTCCATTGAGAGCTAAAAAAAAACGTTATTAATGTTGTATTGTAGTTAGTTTTTGAAATTTTGCTTTTATTATATCAGCGAAACAGCTGCGTGCGCTGTATTATAGGCATTTCAATGTTTTTATTTCATATCAAAACTATATATTTCTAGTACAGTTGGCTCCACTGTAAAGTGTGTCATCTTCATAGGCCAAATCAGGTTTTTATGTTGTAAATGTGCAATATTTTTGTAAAATAATTAATCCTTATTTTTTAAACTTAGCCTGTATTGCTATTTATTAGTGAATTTCCAGTGAAAACCATCGGAAGATCTGAATAATCAATTGTGTAATTTAAAAAAAAAAAAATTATTTTAAAGGCGAAAAGCACACTGAGGCTATTATCGCCTCCCTAAATGTAAGTGTGAGTGTAAAGTGTTAAAGTCGTAAGTGTAAGTGTGTGTTAGACTCGAGTACCGCGAGGACGTCTAAGTCCTCTCAATAGGTGCAGTTAGTCTAAAGCCCCTGCGTGGTTGTGTAATATATATATATATATATATATATATATATTTATATATATATATATATAAAACCTCTATTCTTTGAGTACCGTTTCCGTGCCTCAGGACGGGACGGGCGGATTTCTTACCGAACTGTATCTGTATGCGCCAGTAATAAAGGCAGCCCTTAAAGGCAACAGAACGTGCAGCGATGCGTTATGGGCCGAGCCCTGTTAAACAATGCGAAGTGCTCTCCACCTCCGCGGGGGCGCACGAGTGCGTGGCCCTTGACGTAATAAAAAAAAGCAAAACGTCTTGTTTCTCCCGAATCTGGCGTTTCTCAGACTAAACCTGACTTAAAACTCGGCGCGGCGACTAGTCTTTGTGTCGTCTTGTTACCGGCACTGCGTTGGGCATAAACGGAGGAAAAATGAATTTACAACAACACACGTCACACTGAATTTTAACGAAAATTTACTGAAAATTCAGTTTTTGGAACAGTCATCGTCATTGAACCTATTCATTATGACGTACAAAAATCTAAAGGTGCATGCACGCGCGCGCAAACACACACACACACACACACACACACACACACACACACACACACCGCACACACACACACACACACACACACACACACACACACACACACACACACACACACACACACACACACACACACACACACACACACACACACACACACATACACCCAACACACACACACACACACACACACACACACACACACACACACACACACACACACACACACACACACACACACACACACACACACACACACACACACATACATACACACACACACACCCAACACACACACACACACACACACACACACACACACACACACACACCCACACACACATACTCACACCCACACACATACACCCACACAACCACAACCACACCCACACACACACCCACACACACACACACACACACATATGCACACACACACGCACACACACACACACACACACACACACACACACACACACACACACACACACACACACACACACACACACACACACACACACACACACACACACACACACACACACACACACACACACACACACACCTTTAGCGCTCGAAATTTTGTTCCGCCCTGACTCAAATGTAGCACAAAAATCGATTCTGGTATTATTTTGAACAACTTGTTACCCGCAAAATTTGTTTAACCGTGTCCAACAGCTCTCGTGTAACTTGTAATCCGATAATCACCGTGACGGTCTGTCCACAGCTAATTTATGCATTTTATGATTTGAAACTAAGCTTTTAAAAACAACACTGTGTCATTATTTTACAGAAATTCACTACAAACACGTCAGCGAGACAGCTGCGTGCCGCGTTAACTCTCCCTTTCATCCGCCTTACACTTGTCGCGCAGCCTAGTTAAGGAGTAAAGATACCTTTAATTAAATCAAACACGTCCAAGGTAAACATACTGCATCTAGTAAAGGTTTTTTATTCATTAAAGGCTGGTCAGGTCACGCTTCGCTCGAAAACGTGCGTCAATAAAGGATCCAGCGCCGAACAGAATGTAAAGCAATTTGGCCTTGAATACAGGTTGAGGGGAGCGGAGGTTGCGGGCAAAGAATGATAGAATTATCCCGCAGGAAGAGAGGGAGCACTGGATTAAGCCGGATGTTGCTTCTCTGTTTTCTGCAGCGAGTATTGGATTGGTTTTATCAGGTGAACGTCTAATACAAGTGTGGCTTCAATATAGTATTTAGCAGCGAGTGTGCGTTGAATAACAAGGTCACCGCTAGCGCCTGAACGGTGAGTCTGGAATTACAATTCCTGGCGAATTTGTTTCTGCGTAGTAGTAATTAAGTAAAACACAACCAGTTATTAAATAAATAATCAGAACACGCAGCTGTCTCGACCGATGGAGCCAGTGTCGGATTTATTTCCTTCAATAGAATATAAAGGTTTTCTAACACCGTACAAATTCATGGAGATTTTAACACTGGATTTCGAAGGAAAATCGATGTTTTCTAAAAAAAATTAAGTACGTCTTACGATTTGTAACCGACGCCATTTTGAAACGTATTTCACTGAGTGAAGAGTGTGTATCAAGGTATTACTAAATCAGAGTTTTTTGAGTTAAATGGGACTCAAATGGGACAATAATCAGAGTTGTCAGAGGCAAGTTTGAGTCAAATGGGACTTAAATTATAACGCTATAGTTTAAAATTTAAAAGGCAAACAGTAATAAGTTCACAGACAAAGCAACTGGAGAGAGGAGTGAATACAAAAGTCTGCCGAACGGAAGAATGTAACGGAAATATGGAACGAACGAGCAAACGCATTTCGTCTCTTTTTTTGTCTTCCAGGAGGCAAGACAAAGGAACACACACACACACACACACACACACACACACACACACTACATAATAATATAATAATATTTAATAATAATTTAGAGCAGCCAATATATTTAATGAGGACATCGATAACAGTACACAACGTATTATATGAAAACGTTGTGCTGCTTTGGTTTCGGTATTTTTCCTTACTTGAAGAACACGTGCACGTTGTAACCGTGTATAATACATTGGAAATTAATATAAACGTTTATAAATTTTTGTCAATACTGCTAGTGTTTAACAACATAACCTGAATCTTATTATAGCCTATCAGCTGTTCACTGAAATCAGCTGACCGTTACGAATTAATATAACACAGCTGATCATTTACTACAACTACAGTAAATAATAACTAGGCAAGGTTCACGTATTTATTTATTTAAACAAAACAGTATATTTGTGTACACGTCTTCAAACTAATTGTATATTCAGCGAAGATATCGTTAACAAAATCTTCGCTTCTCCCCCTCCCCTAGGTTCCAAAAGCGACTTTTTTAAAAGAAAAAGTACCTTACACGCTCATAAAAAAATTATTTAACCTATATTGGTTCCAAGCGTACACAATCTCTGTCAATGTAAATAATTCGGGGTAACACTCACCCCCTCGGTCAAGCACAATCTCCTCACATTCGGCCACTATTGTAAATAACAACATAAACCAACAATAACAGTTTTTACATAAAACAAAACTGTTTAACTTATAAAAGAATTCATTCGTAAGTAAGCACCTTTAAACGCGTTTAAAGGGTAGTTAATCATTCCAACCCCACAACATAATGCCAGTTTCACCAGTACTGACGTTAAGGGAAGTAACAAATATTTTTATAGAAGTTGGTACAGTAATAGCACCCCTTACCGGTATATATCACAGGGTTGTACTGTATACAGGAGGGGGAGCTAACGTTAAATGTACTGTACAGGGGGTGTTCTTTGCAATTATTTCCAGTTTCTTTTTCCCCGACTTTTGGAACGTTTTTTAAAATTATTTCACTTGGAGTTTTTCTTTTCGCGGTAATTTAACTAATTATATAAATACGGGGTGTTCCAGATTTGTGTAGAGTTTTCCTACCGTAGGCCTGAACAATGAACAACTTTAATTGTTTGAAGTTAATCGCGAGGTAATTTTGTGCTAATTACGTTTTTAATTGTCTTTTCTTAGCTGAGGTAATTGTTTCGGCAGACAAAAGTGTGGAATGGATATACGTGCGTTTTTGTTACTTCCTGTTGGAGCAGCCATCACGGTAATATCCCAACTCTAGAGTGTGTGTGTGTGTTTAGGTCACTTTCTCCTTACCATGAGTTTTTTTCAGTGTTGATACACTGAATTTTTCGTGCTTGAATGCAAAAACCTGTGATGAACTGATTTTGAGAAAATAATGATTATTCGTTAAATCACTGAAATATTGAAAATTCTGTACAAACAGAACGCGGCTCACTTCGGGTACTTTCTGTTAGACATTTGATACAAGAAGACATCGTTACAGTGCCTTGTGCCACAGAGTACCTGGTCTGTACCTCGACAGTCAACACATGTCAGTGCTGTATTTGAAACTGGATTGTGCGTTGTGTGATTCCAGAAAAGTCAGTTTTATTACATATTCGAGAGATGTTCAGTTTGAAAATAGTCTTATCGATTGCAAGACTGTGTTGTAGAAAGCAGGAACTTGGAAGTACTTACAGACGTTCGGAAATAATGGATATACATACGTGCGTTTTTGTTACTTCCTGTTGGAGCAGCCATCACGGTAATATCCCAACCCTGGTGTGTGTGTGTGTGTGTGTAAGTGCGCGCACGCGCGACTCCACTTTAGCCAGTATAAATTTCGAGACGTATTATAGAAAGTTTACTTATTTTAATGACACATTATTTGAATCTTGTACAATAATTTATACTGGAATCCTGAATGTAATACTAGTGTACATTTTTCTAAGCTGTTAAAATTGAATTTGTTGAGTATAATGGAGGACGAATCCTGTCTTTGGAGTGTAATAATTGTGGCGTGAGTTATGAATGTGTGTGTGCGTGCGTGTGCGCGCGTGTGTGTTTGTGTGTTTATTGACCGAGGGGAGGGAAGTGTAGTCTCTTTCAACTCGACCGTACGACATTTGGCTTGTGTGTTTGTTCCGCAGTTTTTTCCAAACGCATTAATCGACTATTTTGAAATTTCGTACGAAGGTACTTGTATAAAACCCGAACGGCATGTCAGGATGTTCCCCATTCACTTCTGTCCCAAGACGGCGGCCCCTGATGAAACAATAACGAGTGTAGATGCTGGACATTTCCTGTTACACTGACTGAACGGAAAACCTAACACAACTTTGACCGCTTCTAGGAGAAAGAGCACATAAGTTCCAATAAAACTTGTTCGGTAACAATTTCCCGAAATGTTTAAACTGACGGTTACCGATTAAACTGACATTTTTTAAAATTTTGTGGTTGAAAAAACCTCAAATCTTATCATCAACGCCCAAAACAGGATCGGAAGAGATTATCAATTATAAAATTACCCAATTCAAAATTAAAGAGAATTTTCCAAAAGTTCAAAACAAAATTTTGAAATAGCTCAATTTTAAGGAATTAACAATAGTTAATAAAATATTATAAAAAGTATAAAAAATATGATATTTTGAATAAAAAGTAATAAATTATTGTAATATTTAAACAATAAAATAGGACGACAGGGCTGTAAATAGTACCTGGAAATATAATAACAATAATAAATATTAATTAAATTTTAATAAAATTTTTTTTTCAACGTCTGACTATTGTGCACACTTGGGCTAATGCAGACGATGGGATGATTTATAGCGTATGAAAATGCCAAGCCCTGGCCGGGAATCGAACCCGGGTCCTCGGGGTGAAAGCCCAGTACGCTATGAACTAGGCCACCAAGGCGGCTCATTTGACCTCCCTAAATGTAAGTGAGTGTAAAGTGTTAAAGTCGCAAGTGTAGTGTTGCAAGTGTAAGTGTGTGTTAGACTGCAAGTCACACCTGGGAGAGTAGCGACAGTGTCCAGGACACTCTGGTCTCCACAGAGGTAGATATTGTCTGTTGTCAGGTATCCAGAGGATGACGTCACAGAGAAACAGTTCATGATCCGAGGCGGCTAATAAAATAAATTAAAGCGACACAAGAAATTTATTACTCGGTCATCATCTTTTAAAGTTTCCTTTAAAGTACTGCCTAACCCACACAGAGCCGCCTCGGTGGCCTAGTTGATAGCGTACTGGGCTTTCACCCCGAGGACCCGGGTTCGATTCCCGGCCAGGGCTTGGCATTTTCATACGCTATAAATCATCCCATCGTCTGCATTAGCCCAAGTGTGCACAATAGTCGGACGTTAAACACAAAATAATAATAATATTAATAAAAATAATAACCCACACAGCCGCGCAGAATATGTTCGTTACAAATACACTGTGAGGTATAATGTTCTTTGAACTACTAGCACTTTATATTTTGTTTTCTTTTTGTGTTTTTCCAATTTCAACATTAAACGGTAATTTTACAATTTATTCTGTTATTTTCTACTTGTCCTTGTATTTTTCAATTGAATTATTTGGCAGAGAGAATCTGATGATCGTAAATTATCCCTTTAAAAAAAGACAACTATCTATTTAATAATACCACGCTTTACTAATCCCCCCACACTTTTTATTGGACCGGAAGGGTAACTCGTATATTAGAAACCGTGAGTCATGTTTCTGTAGACATTTGTTTATTTTACGCTGTAACGTTTGCGAGTAATAGAAGCAAACAGAAGTGTCGAGGAGTGCGGTGATTGTGCGTGGGAGAGAAGAATAAGAAGTTTGTGCCCAATAGCGGCAATACCGTCAACAATGGAGGTACTTGATGCGAAATATTTACTTGGCACAGAACCAATTCCCTGTTGCACGATGGCAGAGCGTGCACTGTTTGCTACTTACTGAGCCGAGATATCGCCTCGGCCAAGTGTTCACACAAAACGGATTCCGATATTT
Organism: Callitettix versicolor; assembly: GCA_022606455.1. Classification (NCBI taxonomy): domain Eukaryota; kingdom Metazoa; phylum Arthropoda; class Insecta; order Hemiptera; family Cercopidae; genus Callitettix; species Callitettix versicolor. Next base: position 95,493,417 of record CM040183.1, on the reverse strand, counting down.
CCCGCGGAGACTTTAACGCCTTTCGTTGTAAACCGGTGATTACGATTTGCTTTTGTTAAATCACTTTTCAAAATGAATGGTTCCAACACATTACACGAACTTGTCGCATTCAATTACCCCCGTTAAAAAAAATCTGGTTAAAAAATAAACAGAATAAAGAAACAAACAAAATTCGGTGTACCAAATTTAGAAAATTAAAAGTCAAGAGTAAAACGAAAAAACAACTGTGACGGCGGTCTGTTTATATCTAACGTGTTTCAGGGCTGGTTGTCATGGATTTTGTGCTTCGCGTGATGCGAGTGCTACAAATTTAAATTGGTAGTTATAGTAAACGATAAGTTGTTTTAATTAATTCGTCACGATCAGCTGATTTCATTGAACAGCTGAAAAACTATAATACGTTTTACGTTACGTTATTAAAAACTAGCTATTTTACAGTAAAAGATCAGTTGTTTTATATTAATTTAAGTTTTATATTGTTTTTATTGTTTTATATTGCTTTAAGTTTTATTTTATGTTGTTAAAAACTAGCTATGTTATCGTATAAGGTCAGTTGTTTTATATTAATTCTTAACGATCAGCTGATTTCATTGAACAGCTAATAGGCTATCAGTTTTATTTTATGTTGTTAAAAACTAGCTATGTTATCGTATAAGGTCAGTTGTTTTATACTAATTCTTAACGATCAGCTGATTTCATTGAACAGCTAATAGGCTATAAGTTTTATTTTATGTTGTTAAAAACTAGCTATGTTATCGTATAAGGTCAGTTGTTTTATATTAATTCTTAACGATCAGCTGATTTCATTGAACAGCTAATAGGCTATAAGTTTTATTTTATGTTGTTAAAAACTAGCTATGTTATCGTATAAGGTCAGTTGTTTTATACTAATTCTTAACGATCAGCTGATTTCATTGAGCTATAAGTTTAATAGGCTATAAGTTTTATTTTATGTTGTTAAAAACTAGCTATGTTATCGTATAAGGTCAGTTGTTTTATACTAATTCTTAACGATCAGCTGATTTCATTGAACAGTTAATAGGCTATAAGTTTTATTTTATGTTGTTAAAAACTAGCTATGTTATCGTATAAGGTCAGTTGTTTTATATTAATTCTTAACGATCAGCTGATTTCATTGAACAGCTAATAGGCTATAAGTTTTATTTTATGTTGTTAAAAACTAGCTATGTTATCGTATAAGGTCAGTTGTTTTACGAGTATATTAATTCTTAACGATCAGCTGATTTCATTGAGCAGACAGGGTTAAACACAATAAATATTAACAGCTATATTCCTTAAATTACTTAGGAAAGACAAGTGGGCACAAGTTCTTGCTGCGGTAGTAGCTCATTTACACGCAAAATCTGAAAGAAGTTTAACTGAATTTTATGGCCTAAAAAAACTCCAACCTTCAGGATGTGAGGATAAACAGAAAATCTGCCAGATTTATCAAAATAAGTGAACATAAAAATTTGCTCAGATTTGTACTGCTTTGTGAGTAAACCGAAAAAACACACTGCACACATTTACGTTTCCCTTGAATTATTAACGAAATGATGTTTTAAATATCTTTTGAAATTCAGTAGACACATCTGGTTACGATTCTACACATAAAACCAAAATTTAAACAAAATTTGATCACTAGATTTTGAAAAATTGTACAGTTTTCTGGTTTTTTTGGCAGTGGGATATTAATTAAATGCTAACACGTTTAGTGTATGTTTTCCACCATTTCTATATTATTGGTTTGAACACTTTTAACAAACCATTTTGTTTTTTAATAACCGCCATTTTGAAACGGATGAAATGAGTGACAACCTATTAACGCAAAGAAATACTGTACTAGCGCAGATAAAAATATTTGTCAACTTCACCATATTATAAAAGAGACGCATCTGTACGTTTATCAACTGACCACACACAGAAACACACATTCATAACAAATTACATTACAATAAAGACCGTACGAAAAACATCAATCGTTTACCGTTCTATAAAATAATCACAAATCCACCTGAACAATGAACTGCTTCGATTAAACGTTACATTCCCAATATGGCGTCGTGCCAAGGAGCACTTCCGTGTCTACTACTTATAAATTGGGGCAAGATTTTATCAAATATATGTCTCTGCATTACGGTACGGCTTGTTTCCGAACTCTAACGGAAATATTAGCTTCAACTTAGATTCCTGCTCAGGCGACCGATACTTAGAATTAAACAGTATCAGCTCGGAACACGAACCAAAATAATACTAGCCAAACAAAAAACATGACAACTGACAATGGGAGAAATATGCTGAAACAAAATGCAGTGATACGGAAACATATTTTCAGATCAGCAGCAGACGTCACGTCCTTCCCAGAAGTCGTTTATGTAATCCGTACGCGATTCACTCACTGTTGGTTAACTATGATTTAAGTTGGTATTGTATAAAAGTTTGTAATTTCATCAAATTTTAAAACTCCTACCGACAAATAGAAGGCAGTCTACATACAAATCCTTTCTCTTGGAATGTCAATCCTCCGCGGCTTGGCGGTGGTCCTTCGCTCGCTCTCTCTCTCTCTCTCTCTCTCTCTCTCTCTCTCTCACGCACGCCCGCCCGCACGTGGGCGCGCGCGCGCGCGCACACACACACACACACACACACACACACAAACACCATCCTACGAACGGTCAGAGTGTTGTTTTCAGTTTGTGTACGAAGCGAGCGTTTCTGTCAGTGCTGTCAAACCAAATTGAAGGCTTCTGATGTTTGGATGAAGAACTATTATGCTTAATATATATATATATTAGGTATATATATATATATATATATATATATATATATATATATATATATATATATATAATATATATATAATAGAAACGAGTTTATGAAATCAAGGAACATTACTGAATTTCTGGAATGAATTTCTGGAATATTACTACCGACTTCGTAGGGAATTTCATAAATATTTCGTAAAATACTATCGACACTTCAGGAAACCTCATGAATATTTGGGAGAACACTATCGATTTTGCAGGAAACTACACGAATATATGGTTGTAATGAACCTCATGAATTTTTTCTTAAATATCAACAGACCTCATGAATATGAATGCAAGAAACCTCATGAATATATCGTTGAATAATATCGACTTTGTTGTGAACCTCATGAATTTTTTCTTAAATACAATCGACTTTACAAGAAACCTCATGAATATTCGGTTAAATACTATCGACTTTGCAGTAAATTTCATGAGGTTTTTCTTAAATACAATCGACTTTACAAGACACCTCACGAACATTTGACTGAACTATTGATTTCGCAGTGAACTGTGATCACTTATTTCCGAACGTCTGTAAGTACTTCCAAGTTCCTGCTTTCTACAACACAGTCTTGCAATCGATAAGACTATTTTCAAACTGAACATCTCTCGAATATGTAATAAAACTGACTTTTCTGGAATCGCACAACGCACAATCCAGTTTCAAATACAGCACTGACATGTGTTGACTGTCGAGGTACAGACCAGGTACTCTGTGGCACAAGACACTATAACGATGTCTTCTTGTATCAAATGTCTAACAGAAAGTACCCGAATTGA